>JARQOD010000005.1:259203863-259257410 GCA_033576555.1 Oophaga sylvatica | reverse complement strand
CTTCACGTCACTTGTCTTACCTATTGCATTATTTCTGTGCTGTGTTGTGTATAAATATGTGATTCTTCAGATTTTGTATTAGTCTTTGCCTGATGAAGAGACCTGAGTAGTCTCGAAAGCTTGCAATTTGTTACCATCTTTTCAGTTAGCCATTAAAAGGTATCAACCACTGAGGACTCTCAACTCTAAATATTTTTCTGAGCTGTTTTAAGCATCTGAATAGGACATTTGAGAAAAAAAATCACAAAAATTAAGACTCACAACATTGGTAAGATCCATCAATTCAGCCCATTTATTCCTCAAGTCTGTTACTTCATTGACTTCTTCCCTTGGGATGCGCAGCTGATAAGACCTGTAATAACAGTTGTGCGATTTGTTAGAATATATTTTTAATTTACTAGGACTAGGTCAAGCACTTCAGAAATAAATACAATTACAAAATGTAGGTCACATCAGAAATTACTTTGGACAAGTTTTAATCCCCCGATAAAATTTTTTTTAAAACAAAATATCATTCTTTGCTTCCTAAAAATATCAGCTTGAGAGGAGATCTCAGATACCTAGTTTGACGTATTTTATGCAGATTTATATTTTTAAAGCTTCTACAACTTGTTCTATCTGTAGACATTTTAGACAAAGTGGTGACCATATAGGATGGGTAAGTTCTTGACGTTTGTCCATCTTCATGGACAGCGCTGCCAATTATTCCCTAACTGACACTGTAGTAAAATAGCTTTTCATTAGAGAGAAAACAAATACCGTGTTAAGCAGTTAACACACTGATATAGACATCGTGGGTTATGTAATGCTACTTGTCTTGCCAGACCACCTCTCACGTTCCTTCTGCCTTATCAATTGTTTCATTGTGTTCGGTTACTACACAGAATCCAAAAAAAAAGTACTTCAAGGGTTACAAACCCCCCATAAACAGTAGAAAAATATAGCCGAGTCTGCACAATGTATATTAATCCATAGAAAAAGAATCTTAGGTAAATGGTAACTCATAAATCGCACCTTGTGTGCCTGCTCATCTTCAAAGAAGCCTACGCAAACATGAATGAGACACAAATCAATAAGCAATATTGATAGTATCATGGAGAAACTACACTATATGGTTACTCTGGGAAGTCAATACATATCTGTAGGCTAGGTGATGTCCAGATGAAAGCCTAGAAAGCTCCTTATGCCCTCATGGAGAAATGCACTAATATTACATGGTCATATTGCAATTCTGCTTTTATAAGTAAAGAACCAGGAGACATTTATATCACAGGACCAATTACTGTACAGACATTAAATACATTACATATATAATTAAATATATAAGAAAACGAGATGGCTCATAACTAAGTGAACCTACGCTTTTATAATAATGCAAGGAAATGACAACAACATTATTTCACTAGTTACAGAATTAGGCAGCTTAATCTTTTGAATACTAATCTGCTGAGATTAATAATGACATACAGATCAGATATAACTCCAAATTTAGAAAAGCTCTTCTAACCATATTTTCAGTGGAAGGTCTTTTCTTATAAATCACTAGCGGTGACAGTGACCAGCTGTTATATCAGTGTCTGAACATACTGCGGCATCCCTGCCCTGGTAGCTAGGAGGCGCTAATACTACAGTTAATGCTGGATTCCGTCAGCATGTGGGAGTTTAGCTTGTAGATTGCTTAGACTGGTTTTCCCGTTCCTGTCCACCTGTGTTTTGCTGAAGTAAGCTGGTATGCAATTAGCTCTCTGCTGGGAGATATTGTCATGGCTCCATTCTATACAAACCCAAGTAGACATCTCTTAAGGCCGACCAAATTTTCTGTCCGGATCACAGTCAGACCTATGTGATTGTATGGGGTCATGTACTTGTCCAATTTTTTCTCCGAACTGAATCTGTAAATTGGATCACAATTGACCGTGCTAGTCAAAGGGTCCATGCAAAGAAAAAATTGGACTGCATTTGGATGACATCTGAATGTTTTCTGATTTTCGCTGACTGACAGAATGGAAAAGATGGAGATTTTTTTCCAACTTCTCCAAATTCGAGAAAATCGAATCACACTATGATCACGCTCTGATTATACTCTGATCAGAGTATAATTAGCATAATCAGACCAATTTTGTTGCAGAAGAGAAAATACAGTCGTATATCCCTAGCCTAACTGCCAGTTATTCAGTTCAGCTAGACCTAGTCACTCTGATCCTTTGCTCATGTGCTATTTTGTATTTCCTGTTGTGTGCCTGTTGTATTTTGACGACCTGCTTGCCATCTGATTCAGTCCCTGTTGTGACTTCTTGGTATTAATCCCACCTGACTACTCTTCTTGCCTCTGGTTTGCTCCTCTGGTCAACAGCCCTTCCGTGAAAGTGTAAAGAAATAAACACATTGACCAATATTCCCCCTTGAAATACAAGCATATTGTTATATTGTGTAATGTGAATTGTTCTATGCGTTAGCAGCGTTAATGATGTGTGTTGTTTGACAATAGGGAAAGTACTGATTGGGACTAGCCCAGAGAGGAAGGTTTTAAGCTGAAGGGACAGAAAGTTTCCTGTGAGAAAGGGCTCGGCCTGTGAGCAGTGCCACAAGACATGGGTGTACCTAACGAAAGAGTAGACACAGACAAAAGCTAGCGAGATCCTAGAGTTGAGAATGAGAGAGAAGTGACAGAAACAAGTGATTGATCGGAGACAGGTCCTGCTTCAGGACACCTAGCAATACGGCCCAGAGTGTATAACTCATAAAGATAACAGACCTAGTCAGTACAGAGTAGGTGAGATGAAGAGAGTGCCCTGGGCAGGAGTTTCAGAGTGTCAGAGACAGAGAAGATGAGTACCAGCCATACTAGCAATATAGTTCCCTAAAGGGGAAAGACATTGCGAAACCGCGAGTTGCGGATAAGACTCTTGCTAATTGGACTGTAGTATTGGGCTGTGTCATGGTGAAGTAGAAAGGAAAGATAAAGATTGAGAACAAGTGAGTAAAGAGGAAGAAAGTAAAATTGTATGTGGAAAATGTTTGGCAAGTTGTGTGCCCGCTATCTACTGTATATAATCCCAACCAAGTTGTCGTTGAGTAAAAAGTTTAGATTTGATTGGTGGTCACCTTTACTGAACTGTGAAACGTCTGGTCTTAGACAACCAATGTAATCGGTTACATGAGGCCTGAAAGGTGTAGCACCTGTACAGCCAGCACAAGTCCACACACCCGACCAGGACCTCCATTTTCATGTAATATGCTGGGGCCCAAGAGATGAGTACCTAGCCCACAGTTACTGCCTCGTGCCACGTTACAGAAGAAAGTAGTTATAAGACTAGATCTGTGAACAGGGGTAAAAGAGTGAAGGCCAGGGTCCTTCTGGAATCTGCCAAATGGAGTGGCTTGTGGCAAGTCTGTCCAAGGTAGCTTTTTTGAGTCTGTGGCTTCTGAAAGATGTAACATCAGAATTTTCAAAGACCCCATTGCCATAGTATTGAACTTCGTTTCCATAGTCCTACCAGAATAAAAGATTTGTATAGCCTGTCCTCTCTCTCTCTACAAATCATGAGCATATTCACAATACACCATAATCACTATCTCCAACTGCTGTATGAAGCTGATCATAACCATAGTACTGGAGTGGCAGCTTTTCTAGGCATTTAACCCTTTCATTGCCATTCTATATTATTTGTACCTCTAGTAGCAAGGACAATTTTTGCATTTTTGACAAGAACAAGTATAATCTAAATTACAAAATATAAATTTGATATTAATTAAACCTCCATATCTTTATATTTTTTGAAAGTAGACACCTGGCACATTATCAAAATGTCACTCAGCATTTTAATCATGCAGGGGCACCTTCATGCAATTTTGCATCAATCTCTTTTGTTTCATAGAAAAATTGAAATTTGTGGCTCAAAGTGTTAGCCATAGAGAATTATATTAATCACACCTCCTTAAAATAAAAGTTTAATACGTGCAGAATTCATGCATTGCATTTATATACAGTGGGGAAAAAAAGTATTTAGTCAGCCACCAATTGTGCAAGTTCTCCCACTTGAAAAGATGAGAGAGGCCTGTAATTGACATCATAGGTAGACAACAACTATGAAAGTCAAAATGAGAAAACAAATCCAGAAAATCACCTTGTCTGATTTGGCAAGATTTATTTTGCAAACTATGGTGGAAAATAAGTACCGTATATACTCGAGTACAAGCCGAGATTTTCAGCCCATTTTTTAGGGCTGAAAGTCCCCCTCTCGGCTTATATTTGAGTCATATACAGGGGGGAGGCGGAGCGCAGCTGTTCTATATACTCACCCCTCCGCCGGCGCGGTCTCTGCAGCCCCTGCTCTTCTCCCACGGTCCCGGCGCCTGTGTTCAGCGGTCAGGTGGTACCGCTCATTAAAGTCATGAATATGTACATATTCATGACTTTAATGAGCGGTACCATGTGACCGCTGAACACTGGCGCCGGAGACTGCGGGAGAAGAGCAGGGCAGAGACGCGCCGGCGGAAGGGTGAGAATAAGCGATATTTACCTGCCCCATTCCAGCTGCGGCAGCATAAGGGGCCTATTCAATGCAGCATCTATGGGGGAATAATCTATGGAGCATCTATGGGGCATAATCTGTGGGGGCACAATCTATGGAGCATCTATAGGGGCATAATCTATGGGGCATAATACATGGGGGCACAATCTATGGAGCATTTATAGGGGCATAATCTATGGGGGCACAATCTATGGGGGCACAATCTATGGAGCATCTATAGGGGCATAATCTATGGGGGCATAATACATGGGGCATCTATGGGGGCATAATACATGGGACATCTATGGGGGCACAATCTTTGGAGCATCTATGGGGGCACAATCTATGGAGCATTTATAGGGGCATAATCTATGGGGGCACAATCTATGGGAGCACAATCTATGGAGCATCTATAGGGGCATAATCTATGGGGGCATAATACATGGGGCATCTATGGGGCATAATACATGGGCATCTGTGGGGGCACAATCTTTGGAGCATCTATGGGGCACAATCTATGGAGCATCTATGGGGGCACAATCTATGGAGCATCTATGGGGCATAATCTGTGGGGGCACAATCTATGGAGCATCTATAGGGGCATAGTCTATGGGGCATAATACATGGAGGCACAATCTATGGAGCATCTATAGGGGCATAATCTATGGGGGCACAATCTATGGGGGCACAATCTATGGAGCATCTATAGGGCATAATCTATGGGGGCATAATACATGGGGCATCTATGGGGGCATAATCTATGGAGCATCTATGGGGCATAATACATGGGGCATCTATGGGGGCATAATCTGTGGAGCATCTATGGCGGCATAATCTATGGGGGCACAATCTATGGAGCATCTATGGGGCATAATACATGGGGCATCTATGGGGGCATAATCTATGGAGCATCTATGGGGGCATAATACATGGAGCATCTATGGGGGCATAATCTGTGGAGCATCTATGGGGGCATAATCTGTGGAGCATCTATGGGGGCATAATCTATGGAGCATCTATGGGGCATAATACATGGGGCATCTATGGGGGCATAATCTATGGAGCATCTATGGGGGCATAATACATGGAGCATCTATGGGGGCATAATTTGTGGAGCATCTATGGGGGCATAATCTGTGGAGCATCTATGGCGGCATAATCTATGGGGGCACAATCTATGGAGCATCTATGGGGCATAATACATGGGGCATCTGTGGGGGCACAATCTTTGGAGCATCTATGGGGGCACAATCTATGGAGCATCTATGGGGGCACAATCTATGGAGCATCTATGGGGGCATAATACATGGGGCATCTATGGGGGCATAATCTATGGAGCATCTATAGGGGCATAATCTATGGGGGCATAATACATGGGGCATCTATGGGGGCATAATCTATGGAGCATCTATGGGGGCATAATACATGGGGGCACAATCTATGGAGCATCTATAGGGGCATAATCTATGGGGCATAATACATGGGGCATCTATGGGGGCATAATCTATGGAGCATCTATGGGGGCATTATACATGGGGCATCTATGGGGGCATAATCTGTGGAGCATCTATGGGGGCATAATCTGTGGAGCATCTATGGGGGCATAATCTATGGAACATCTATGGGGGCATAATCTATGGAGCATCTATGGGGCATAATACATGGGGCATCTATGGGGGCATAATCTATGGAGCATCTATGGGGGCATAATACATGGAGCATCTATGGGGGCATAATCTATGGAGCATCTATGGGGGCATAATCTGTGGAGCATCTATGGGGCATGTGAGACAGTGAGAGTATGGGTGTTGAATGGGGTGTACATTTCACCTAGATACTGTGCTGACTGGTATAAGGGAAATGTATGGCTTTGTAAACCTAGTGGTAGAGAAAGGTCACTACACCTTACATTCATTACACACTTGCAGCTCAGGCCTGAAACTACTCAGGTGTTAATTAGGAGACCAGAAGTAGGTGTCTGCGAACACAGTCAGAGAGCTCGCTTAGTCTGGACAAGGAGTCCAGGCACAAGAAGGAGTCTCCAGGAGTATGAGCTGTCTCAGTCTGGGTGCTCGATGTACCCCGGACACAGGAGTAGTCTCTGTGAGAATCCATGCGGATAGCTGCTGAATAGGAGGGGAGCTCTCTCAAGTCTGGACGTTGGATATGCCTTCAGACACAAGGAGGAGACTCTGTGAAACTCCATGCTGGTAAATGCTGAACATATGTGTTGTTTTGGCCCAGGCTGTTAGAGTCTGGTCCCAGGTAGATAGGGAAATCTATCTAAGTGTAGTAAGTGGCTGGACAAGCCCAGGTCTTATGTTTATGATTTGGTTTTGATTATGTTCTGTTTGCTGTAGACTTTAATAAAACTGGTTGCGGCCAGTTTTTACCAGAACTGCTGTCTGTGAATGAACTGTTTCTGTATTGACCCACACCACAATTGTGGGTTACCAGGGCTATGGGGTACTCGGAGCCGAGCCTGTAGATTTCTATAGGGGATGTCACTGGTAGCGTGGCTCGGTCCGTGTCCCTGGCGGTCAGGCGTTAAAGGGAATTTATTTACAGGGGATTTAGTAGATAACAGTTCGTGACGCCACCTGTAGTTTTCTAGTCACTAAAGACCAGCGCTGCAGTAGATCTCTGAGGGGATGTTGTGGCAGCTAGATGACGGGTCCCCCACAGGTGGGACTGGTCCCTCAAAGTCTATGGTGTTAATGATGTAGGGTGCAGATAAATGAATCAGTCTCACACCATCCAGCGTCTTTCCATACCTTTTACTTGTCAGATGTTTAGGCAGGTCCCAGGGAGGCTGGTCGGGTGGAGGATGTGCTTCGAGATAACAGCTGAACAGGTTAGAGGCCTCCTTTACTTCCAATATGATGAGTCCAACTAGCATAGAGCTAAGTTAACTCCGAATACTCCAGCTAACTCCATAGCTGTACTGCCCGGTCAGCATTGTGGTCGGAGCCTTCCAAATAATGTGAGAGAGCTGAGTTCCTACTGTTGTCCTGCATCGACTCAAGGTTCCCACTCTCCCTGACTCCAGTTACGTACCGACACTCCAAGGGCTGCTTTCTGCGACCTAAGGTCCAGTAAGACTCTGGTTTTCCTGTCACTACGCCTGAAGCTGTAGCGGCACTTCGGTCCCCAGTGACCGGTTAATTTGTGCAGGTATCCTATACCTAAGGCACCTCTCTGTTTCTTTCCACTGCGCCCTTCGCCCTGTTCGCGCTTTTAGCATAAGCACTCCACACTTCCTAAGGTAATACAAGTTAGTCCTTTCTTGCTTCTTCCTTAGAGCTCGCTACAGATTCTCAGTATTCTTCTAGTTCAGGAGCACGTCGACTGAACTTCACTGTCCTTGGGACAGGCGACTGAAGTTTCTGCTGCTAACTCTTCTTTCTTCAAACTGTCTGTCTGACTTTAGCTCACCCAGAGCTCTGACAGGAATTGCAATCTGATCTCCTCTCCTCCTGCACAGACTGCACACTGACTGACTCCTCTGTCCGAAGACAGGAAACTGACTGACTCCTGAATCACCCACTGAATGACCACTCTGTACTTCATGACACTAGCTTATGTACCCTATGGGTGTGTCCAAATGTGTGATGGAGTGAATGAATATCGAGCATTAAACTGTTACCTCTCCGCACATCCTCCAGGGTACTGTGTGCCTTACACACAGGGCTACACCATTCCCCCTTGGTAAAATACAGCACTCCCGGGCTGTGAAATATAAAAAGAAAAAGACATTTTGTTTTGCATTAACAATAACATGAAACTCATCCCATCAGGGAGGTAAGGATTTCTTAAACGTTGCATTATGAACAATAGAAAATACAAAAGTATCAAAACGTCAAGACACTCAATAAATACACAGTATTCTTGTGAAGGACCCGCACCAAACCTTCAACGTGGGTCCTGGGTGGGCTGCAGGACATCCGACTGCAGACCTCGCTCAGTGCCACACCTTACGGGTTTTATGTTCAGAGGTAGTTGTGTAATAATGGCTTCGTGTAAAACCAATATAATGCACCGAAGCGCAACTATGTACAAAGATAAGTTCTGGGCTGGCACAGTCCTCAGCCTCTCAGTCCATGGCCTAATAAAAGACACATATTGATAACTTCTGAAACTCACATTATTCTTCTCACGGTATTTACCCAACCAGGGTATTCTATATGTAAAACTATGCAATCAACATATTACTTTTTTTAATTTCTCAAAATTCTTCAACTTTTCAAAATTTTCATTCTTGTACCCAGCCGGGTATTCTACTCCATATATATAAAACTATATAGACACTATACATAGCAATAAAGTGCAAAACAGCAATTATCTCTTTTATCAAAAACTTTTTACATCTTCTTAGTTGCGGTAAACCCCTGTCTGGGTCCTACCGGTCTTCACATTTTCTTGCAGACTTCAATGACATTTTCCACCCCGGGGGCTGGAACAATGCGATGCTCCTTAGAATGCATGACAAACAGGTCGTGACCTGCTATCAGGGTTTGGGTCGCAACAGTTCTTGTGCGAACCTCTAGGGGCACTCCGGGTGCTTTCTCTTTGTGGGATGCCAATTGCGTCGCTGGTTGCGTAACAGGGGGCGATTCAGCTGTAATCGCAGTTTGCGATGTAGATTGGGTCGCAGGTCGCGATGTAGTAGGAGGACAAGGCAGTGAAGAGTATGCAGGCGGTGCTTCGAACTGCGAGGGACATCCAGGGGGCGATGCCGGGGCACGGCCTGGTGCAGCGGGAGCTCGAGACTGTGACGCGCTGGCAATGGTGACGTTACCTGCTTCGGGGACGGGGTCACGGACGATTGTGACATTAAGGGCATACCATCCCTTCATACCCCAGTGCCGTGTGTAGGTGACTATGTCCCCATTAACCAGGTCCCTTCCCGTATGGCCTTGTGGTAGGTGGGACTCTACGTCGCATCGGCTCACAAATACCCCTGGGTAAAGTCCCGGTTCCCGGATAAAACCCCAGCCCTTGCGGAACTGGAATTCGGTGACGCACCCCTGACGTCGTGGTTCCCTCCGGGTACCTTTATCGCGGCGAACGGTCTCCTTGTCCGCGATGAGCTCTGCATGCTGCCGCTGTCGGTTACGCTGTCTCTCTTGTTCTTCCTCCTGTCGGCGTTGCTGCTCCTCCTGACGTTGCTGCCACGCACTTTCCCATTTTACGGCATAGGCGACGTCATCAAGACGCTCCATCGCGTCCCAATCGACCTCCGGCAGCGACGGACAGGATCCCTCCGGTGTCCCTACCGGGGAACAATCATCTGCTGCGGCCTCCTGGCCGGGCGGGCGTTCCGGAACGGGCAGGACCTCCTCAACCTCCTTCGCCTCCACCGCTCCATCGGTGGGATCAGGGTCGGTACTTTTGGGGGTAGCCTCCGGTTGCTCCTTAGCCTTGGGCAGCAGAAATTTGGGCAGTTCAAATGGCGGAGGGTCGTCGAAAGGAGAGAACACCGCGTCCCACAGCCGCCGCTGTATCTGGATACGCCGGCGTTTTTCAATCTCCTCCACGCCAGGTCGTTGCTGGATCATTTTCTTCAACCTTGCATTTTCTTCTCCAATCTCCAGCAAGGCTTGCTGCAGGTGCCGGACCACAAATGGCTCCGGTTCTAGTGGCAGCTTGGCTGGGGAACGGGGCCTGCCTTCCACCGCTTCCCTGCTCGGCTGCACACGTCCTGCCTCCATCATACTCCAAGTCCGTCTCTCGTACTTTTCCAGAACAGTCTGGTCTCTTCCGTGGAGGCGGGGTTTGCGTCTCCTCCTCTTCGCAGGGAAGGTGAAGAGGAGGCGGATTTCTTTTGCTGTAGGGCAGGATCGCATATTGTAATAACACTTGGAGAGGGCGGCCATTTCTTTCGCGCCACAGGGGGGTACACGCCCACGAAGATACGCCCACCTTCTTCACCAGCGCCTCAGGGCGCGAATATGGCGGCAAAGATGGCGGTATTTGGCGCCAAAAGTGCAAACAGTCCTTTTTTCACTGAAACACTCCACAGGCACACAGGACTCACAATCTTGCAAGTTTTCGTATCCTGTTCGTGACGCCAAGTTGTATTGACCCACACCACAATTGTGGGTTACCAGGGCTATGGGGTACTCGGAGCCGAGCCTGTAGATTTCTATAGGGGATGTCACTGGTAGCGTGGCTCGGTCCGTGTCCCTGGCGGTCAGGCGTTAAAGGGAATTTATTTACAGGGGATTTAGTAGATAACAGTTCGTGACGCCACCTGTAGTTTTCTAGTCACTAAAGACCAGCGCTGCAGTAGATCTCTGAGGGGATGTTGTGGCAGCTAGATGACGGGTCCCCCACAGGTGGGACTGGTCCCTCAAAGTCTATGGTGTTAATGATGTAGGGTGCAGATAAATGAATCAGTCTCACACCATCCAGCGTCTTTCCATACCTTTTACTTGTCAGATGTTTAGGCAGGTCCCAGGAGGCTGGTCGGGTGGAGGATGTGCTTCGAGATAACAGCTGAACAGGTTAGAGGCCTCCTTTACTTCCAATATGATGAGTCCAACTAGCATAGAGCTAAGTTAACTCCGAATACTCCAGCTAACTCCATAGCTGTACTGCCCGGTCAGCATTGTGGTCGGAGCCTTCCAAATAATGTGAGAGAGCTGAGTTCCTACTGTTGTCCTGCATCGACTCAAGGTTCCCACTCTCCCTGACTCCAGTTACGTACCGACACTCCAAGGGCTGCTTTCTGCGACCTAAGGTCCAGTAAGACTCTGGTTTTCCTGTCACTACGCCTGAAGCTGTAGCGGCACTTCGGTCCCCAGTGACCGGTTAATTTGTGCAGGTATCCTATACCTAAGGCACCTCTCTGTTTCTTTCCACTGCGCCCTTCGCCCTGTTCGCGCTTTTAGCATAAGCACTCCACACTTCCTAAGGTAATACAAGTTAGTCCTTTCTTGCTTCTTCCTTAGAGCTCGCTACAGATTCTCAGTATTCTTCTAGTTCAGGAGCACGTCGACTGAACTTCACTGTCCTTGGGACAGGCGACTGAAGTTTCTGCTGCTAACTCTTCTTTCTTCAAACTGTCTGTCTGACTTTAGCTCACCCAGAGCTCTGACAGGAATTGCAATCTGATCTCCTCTCCTCCTGCACAGACTGCACACTGACTGACTCCTCTGTCCGAAGACAGGAAACTGACTGACTCCTGAATCACCCACTGAATGACCACTCTGTACTGCATGACACTAGCTTATGTACCCTATGGGTGTGTCCAAATGTGTGATGGAGTGAATGGATATCGAGCATTAAACTGTTACCTCTCCGCACATCCTCCAGGGTACTGTGTGCCTTACACACAGGGCTACACATTTCCGTGCCACTCCGTCTACCCGGACGGCGATCCCAGAGCTATATCCCCTGAAAAGCTTACAATTGGTGGAGAATGCTGGGGCAGCACAGTGGCTGATACAATTGGTGCTAGAATGTGCGTGCAGCACAGTGGCGAGAGACAGCAATAAAATGTGAAGTCTGTTGAAGCAGCAGCAGAGAAAAAAAAAAGTGTGTCAGCAAAAGAAACGTCTGTTGGAGCAGTCTTAACCCCTTACTGCCATCGGACGTACTATCCCGTCCATGGTACCTGGGCCCGTATGACCGGGGACGGGATAGTACGTCATAGGCGATCAGCTGCGCTCCTGAGGGGAGCGCAGCTAATCGCCGCCGGGTGTCAGCTGATTATCACAGCTGACACCCATGACTGTGTGTCAGGAGCGGTCATGGACCGCTCCCGGCACATTAACCCCTTGCACACCGCGATCAAACATGATCGCGGTGTACTGGGGGCACAGGGGAGGATCGCGCAGGGTGGGGGCTCCCTGCGCGCCCCCCTGAGACCCTCAGAGCAGCGCGATGTGATCGCGCTGTTCTGAGGGCTTCCTCCCTCCCAGAACCCGGATCCAAGATGGCGCCGGGGTCCTGGAGGGAGGTGGCTACCTCAGTGCCTGCCGAGAGCAGGCACTGAGAAGCCTGCATCTATGCCTGTGCGATCGCTGGTGTGACAGAGTGCTGTGCACACTGTCACACCAGTGATCTGATAAAATACTGTGATGTCCCACCCTGGGACAAAGTAAAAAAGTTAAAAAAGTAAAAATAAACATGTGTAAAAAAAAAATCCAAAATAGAAAAATCCCCAATAAATTCACTTCTTCCTGTAAATAAAAAAAAAAAAACAATAAAAGTACACATATTTGGTATCGCCGCGTCCGTAACGACCCCCCCTATAAAATTGTCCCACTAGTTAACCCCTTTAGTGAACCCCTTAAAAAAAAAAAAAAAACGAAGCAAAAAATCAATGCTTTATCATCATACCGCCGAACAAAAAGTGGAATAACGCGCGATCAAAAAGACCGATATAAAAAAACATGGTACCGCTGAAAACGTCATCTTATCCCGCAAAAAAGGAGCCATCATAAAGCATCATCAGCGAAAAAATAAAAAAGTTATAGCTCGCAGAATAAAGCGATGCAAAAATAATTATTTTTTATATAAAATAGTTTTTATTCTATAAAAGCGCCAAAACATGAAAAAATGATATAAATGAGGTATCGCCATAATCGTACTGACCCGAAGAATAAAACTGCTTTATCAATTTTACCACACGCGGAACGGTATAAACGCCTCCCCCAAAAGAAATTCATGAATTGCTGATTTTTGTTCATTCTAACCTCCCAAAAATCGAAATAAAAAGCGATCAAAAAACGTCACTGCTCAAAAATGGTACCAATAAAAACGTCAACTCGTCCCGCAAAAAATAAGACCTCACATGACTCTGTGGGCCAAAATATGCAAAAATTATAGCTCTCAAAATGTGATGATGCAAAAACTATTTTTGCAATAAAAAGAGTCTTTTAGCGTGACAGCTGCCAATCATAAAAACCCGCTATAAATAGTAAATCAAACCCCCCTTTATCACCCCCTTAGTAAGGGAAAAATAATAAAATTAAAAAAAAGTATTTATTTCCATTTTCCCATTAGGGTTAGGGTTAGGGTTGCGGCTAAAGTTAGGGTTAGGGTTGGCGCTAAAGTTAGGATTAGGGTTAGGGTTGGGATTAGGGGTGTGTTAGGGTTAGGTTTGTGGTTAGGGTTGGGACTAGGGTTAGGGGTGTGTTGGGGTTAGGGTTGGAGTTAGAATGGGGGGTTTCCGCTGTTTAGGCACATCAGGGGCTCTCCAAATGTGACATGGCGTCTGATCTCAATTCCAGCCAATTCTGCGTTGAAAAAGTCAAACGGTGCTCCTTCACTTCTCAGCTCTGCCATGCGTCCAAACAGTAGTTTATCCCCACATATGGGGTATCAGCGTACTCTGGACCCAAGAGTTATTGTGCAATTTGTCCTATTTCTTCTGCTACCCTTGGGAAAATAAAAAACTGGGGGCGAAAATATCATTTTTGTACAAAAAAAAATATTTTTTTGTTTTTACGGCTGTACATTATAAACTTCTGTGAAGCACTTGGGGCTTCATAGCGCTCACCACACATCTAGATAAGTTCCTTGTGGGGTCTATTTTCCAAAATGGGGTCACTTGTTGGGGATTTCCACTGTTTAGGCGCATCAGGGGCTCTCCAAATGCGACATGACGCCCCCAGACCATTCCATCAAAGTCTGCAATCCAAAACGTCACTACTTCCCTTCCGAGCCCCGACGTGTACCCATACAGTAGTTTTCTCCCACATATTGGATATCAGCGTACTCAGCACAAATTGGACAACAACTTTTGGGGTCCAATTTCTCCTGTTACCCTTGTAAAAATAAAATATTGGGGGCGAAAAAATCATTTTTGTAAAAAAAAAAAGATTTTTTATTTTTACGGCTGTACGTTATAAACTTCTGTGAAGCACTTCGGGGTTCAAAGTGCTCACCACACATCTAGATAAGTTCCTTGTGGGGTCTATTTGCCAAAATGGGGTCACTTGTGGGGGGTTTCCACTGTATAGGTGCATCAGGGGCTCTCCAAATGTGACATGACGCCCCCAGACCATTCCATCAAAGTCTGCAATCCAAAACGTCACTACTTCCCTTCCGAGCCCTGACGTGCGCCCATACAGTAGTTTTCTCCCACATATTGGGTATCAGTGTACTCAGGACAAATTGGACAACAACTTTTGGGTTCCAATTTCTTCTGTTACCCTTGTGAAAATAAAATATTGGGGGCGAAAAAATCATTTTTGTAAAAAAAAAAAAAGATTTTTTATTTTACGGCTGTACGTTATAAACTTTAGTGAACACCTGGGGTTAAAGTTCTCACCACACATCTAGATAAGTTCCTTGAGGGGTCTAGTTTCCAAAATGGGTCATTTATGGGGGTTTCCACTGTTTAGGCAGATCAGGAGCTCTCCAAACGACATGGACGTCCAGCCAATTCTGCGTTGAAAAAGTCAGACGGCGCTCCTTCCCTTCCAAACTCTGCCATGCACCCAAACAGTGGTTTACCCCACATATGGGTATCAGCGCACTCAGGACAAATTGCACAATAACTTTTGGAGTCTTGTTACCCTTGGAAAAATAAAAATTGGGTGAAAAAATCATTTTTGTGGAAAAAAATATGATTTTTAAATTTTACGGCTTACGTTATAAACTTGTGTGAAGCACTTGGGGGTTCAAATTGCTCACCAAAGATCTAGAAAAGTTCCTTAGGGGTCTAGTTTCCAAAATGGCGTCATTTGTGGGGGGTTTCCACTGTTTAGGCACATCAGGGCTCTCCAAATGCAACATGCATCATCTCAATCAGCCAATTTTGGTTGGAAAAAGTCAATGGTGCTCCTTCCATTCCGACTCTGCCGTGCGCCCAAACAGTGGTTCCCACCCACATATGGGGTATCAGCGTACTCAGGACAAATTGGACAATAACTTATGTGGTCAATTTCTCTGTTACCCTTGAGAAAATAAAAAATTGTGATAAAATAATTTTTGTGGGAAAAAAATAGAATTTTTTATTTTCATGCCGGCTATTATAAACTTGTGTGAAGCACTTGGGGGTTCAAAGTGCTCACCAAAGATCTAGATAAGTTCCTTAGGGGGTTAGTTTCCAAAATGGGGTCCTTGTGGGGGTTTCCACTGTTTAGGCTCATCTGGGGCACTGCAAACGGAACATGACCACCATCACAAGTCTGCATTCAAAACGTTACTCTTCCTTCCAAGCCCTGCCGTGCACCCAAACAGTTTCCCCCCCACATATGGGGTATCAGCGTACTCAGGACAAATTGGACAACAACTTTTGGGGTCCAATTTCCTTGGGAAAATTCAAAAATTTGGACTAAAAATCATTTTTGTGGAAAATTGTTTTTTTTTTTTTTCACACCCAGGCATTATAAGCTTTTGTGAAACACTTGGGAGTTCAAAGTGCTCACAACAGATCTAGATAAGTACCTTAGGGGGTCTAGTTTCCAAAATGGTGTCACTTGTGGGTGTTTCCACTGTTTAGGCGCATCAGGGGCTCTCCAAACACGACATGGCGTCCAATCTCAATTCCAGCCAATTTTAGTTTGAAAAAGTCAAACGGCGCTCCTTCCCTTACGAGCTCTGCCGTGTGCCCAAACAGTGGTTTTCCCCCACATATTGGGTATTGGCGTACTCATGAGAAATTGCATAACAACCTTATCTGCCCATTTTCTCCTTTTACCCTTGTGAAAATAAAAAAAAGTTTGTAAAAGATCATTTTTGTGGCTAAAAAGTTAAATATTCATTTTTTCCTTCCACATTGCTTTAGTTCCTGTGAAGCACCTGAAGGGTTAATAATCTTCTTGAATGTGGTTTTGAGTACCTTGAGGGGTGCAGTTTTTAGAATGGTGTCACTTTTGGGTATTTTCTGCCATATAGACCCCTCAAAGTGACTTCAAATGAGAGGTGGTCCCTAAAAAAAATGGCTTTGTAAATTTTGTTGTAAAAATGAGAAATCGCTGGTCAACTTTTAACCCTTATAACTTACTAACAAAAAAAAATTTTGGTTCCAAAATTGTGCTGATGTAAAGTAGACATGTGGGAAATGTTATTTATTAACTATTTTGTGCGACATATTTCTCTGTTTTAAGGGAATAAAAATTCAAAGTTTGAAAATTGCAAAATTTTAAAAATTTTCGCCATATTTGCGTTTTTTTCAAAAATAAACGCAAGTTATATCGAAGAAATTTTACTTCTAACGTGAAGTACAATATGTCACGAGAAAACAAACTCAGAATCGCGAAGATCCGTTGAAGCGTTCCTGAGTTATAACCTCATAAAGAGACAGTGGTCAGAATTGTAAAAATTGGCCCGGTCATTAACGTGCAAACCACCCTTGGGGGTGAAGGGGTTAAAGAGACAGTAGCCCTAATAGAGTTTGCAAAAGAAAAAAAAAAAGTGTGTCTGCACAGCAAAGCTGAACTTGTTGTGGAAAAGACTGTGGAGTGTGCAGCAGCAAAGGAAAAAGTCTGTTGGAGCAGTCTTAAAGAGACAGTGGCCCTAATAGAGTTTGCAGAGAAAAAAAAAAAAAAAAGTGTCTGCACAGCAGAGCTGAATTTTCTGTGGAAAAGACTGTGGAGTGTGTATGTCTTGAGTGAAGACTGCCGTTGTTAAAGAAAGAGAAGTCTGACAGGATGGATGACAGCCTGGAGAAGCTGATTAAACAAATGGCGCAAGTTAATGTGCAACATAAGACTGCCGTGGTTGAGACAGATAAGTCCGGCAGTATGGAGGAGCTCGTTGAGTACCTGGTACAGGCCCAGCAGAGCATGCAACTGCAGTGCCAGCAGCAGCAGGAGAATAACCGGTTGTTGGAGCAGATTGCAGCTCTCAGCACCTCGTCCCAGAGTAATGTTGTGAAGGCACCTGCGTTGTCCGCTGTAAAGAAGGCGGTAAGACGGTCCCTGAAAAAGATGACACCTCGTGATGATGTGGAGGTATATCTAACTAGGTTTGACGGACTGGCAGAGAAGGAGAATCTGCCCCTATCTGAATGGGCCATGATGGTCGCACCCTATCTGATTGGAGAACCCCAAAGGGCCTATGCTGACCTGAGCGAGCAGGACAGCCAAGACTATGCCAAGCTGAAAGCGGAGATTCTTACCCGGCTGGGTGTTACGGTGACAGCCCGTGCCAGGGGAGTTCATGACTGGAGATGCAGTTGGGAGTCTGCAGTCAGCAAACCTGATTATGGAGTTGGAAAGGTGATAGTGAACCGCTACACCCGAGCATGTCCTCCTGAGGTACAGCCAGAGGTCGGACAAGGAGACCACCAGGACGCCAATCGTCTGGTCAGCCTGATGGAGAAGGCCTTCGCCAGCAAAGACTGTCTCCGTGACCAGCCGTCTGAGAGGTCGTCACTTCAGAGTTCCTGGACGCTGAACTCTCGCGGTAAGAGCGTTCCAGCTGTTGGGGACATGGGGTATGCTGATAAGCGGGTTCAGGCCCGAGGGGACATGTGGGTGGAAAAGTGTGATGGACAGTGTTGGAGATGTCGTGAAATTGCAGCCAACTGTCCAATAGAGGGGGAGCCTATGTATTGTGATGTTGGCAGATCTCTCTCTCCCTGCGCAGAGCCTGTGTGTGTGTCCACCTCAGCCGAAGAGACTGGACCACAGGGGTCCCCGGTGGTTGTAAATGACTGCCCAGCACAGGCCCTCTTGGACTCAGAGAGTCCAGTGACTTCCGTATGTGACAGCCTGATTGATAGGGACTTCATCCCTGATAAACACCTGAGTGTGGTGTGCATCCATGGAGACACCAAAGTCTACCCAGAGACTGCCATGGACTTGATCCCCAAACGCGGGGAGGTTTCATGTGAAGTGGGGGTAGTGAAGAACCTGGTGCACCCCGTCATATTGGGTAATGACTTTCCCGGTCTAAGGATCTCTGGGGGAAAAATGTTTCTGATGGACAGTGTGATGAAGCTCCTACTGAGGGTGCGCAGTCCCGAGGGGCGGAACACAATGCTAGTGGGCCGTTAAACTTATGTGATGATGATGATAATCATGATAATGATGCTGATACTGATAATGATGATGATGATCATGATAATGATGCTGATACTGATAATGATGATGATCATGATAGTGATGATGATACTGATCCTAATCATGATAATGATATTGATAATGATGATGACTGTGATAGAGATGAAATTCCTTTGCAGGTGATGTTGGGAGACGAGGATGGTGATTCTCGGGAACCGAGTGTCCCTGACTTACCTGTGTCCTGTGACAATTTTGAGAGTGAGCAGTGGAGAGACCCCACTTTTAAAACGGCACAGGAAAATATAAGGGTTCTAAATGAGGTTTTCCAAGAGCCTGGCTCTGAGGAGAGGTTTCATCATGTTGCCATAAACAATAACCTGTTGTATAGGGACACTGAAGTCCAGGGAGAGGTCGTGAGCCAGCTCCTAGTACCTGAGCTATATAGAAGTATAGTGCTGGGGTTGTCACATAGTCACATACTTGAGGGACCAGATGGTGAAGTTAATGTTGTGGATGACATGTTAACTAAGGTTCCAGATCAAGATGATGGATTGTATAACCCTGAAAGTGAGCCAGATGTGGCTGAGAAAAAGGGGTCAGACAGGGATAGTGGTAGTGATAGTGAATCATCTGATGACGATCAAGCAACCAGTGCAAATGAGGAAGGCATGGTAGCAGAGGAGGTTGAGAGTCCTGAGAAGAAAGCTGATGCTGACCTTGCAGCCGGACAGAAGATGGCATCTGAAGATGTTTTACAGTTGACCGGTTCCCTGGCGAAGACTAGGGTGAAAGGAGGAGAGCTGAGCTTTAAAGGCAGGACTCTGAAACTGAACACAGCACAAGTGGATGCTGTTGAAGATGAGAAGTTATCAATGTATGGTATGGAGCTGCATCATGCCCAGGACTCTGAAGGTAATGCTGCAGAGGTGGAAAAAGCCATGGAAGTGGTGGTCACCAAGCCAGATGCCTCATCAGAAGCTGAGGTCTCAAGTGAAGCTGTGAGGAACAAGACTGAAGATATGGGGACTGACTCTGTCCAGGAATCTGTTTCTGCCGAAGACAGCGGCGTGGACGGGTTACGTCCCGGATCAGTAGCTGCAACTCGTGAAGCTCAGGCTGGAAGTTCGGCGCCTGGAGCCCCAGCAGTGTTCCTGAGTGATACCAAGGATCTGGATAAATCACAAGATGAGATTTTGAGACATCAGGCTGGCGTTGGTGAGCTCAAGCGCACTTTCATGGAGTCTACATCGGAGCCACGTCCCAACAAATGGGAAAAAGCGATGTGTCCCTCCGTTGCCGCTGCAGACACACGGGAGCTCAGATGGGATGCAGAACGTGGTGGAAGAGAAGAATCCGGCGGGTTCTGAGTATACAGATGCAGCTATCAAGGAGAACTTGAAAGCTGGAATAAATGGAGATATTGGAGACCATAATGATGTGAATGAAGAAGTAGAATGTAAGACTGACGGTAGGGCTTCTGAGCATGTCCTACCAGAAGAGCCTGAAGAAGGGGCTGAAGACATAAAGGACGTCCAACAGGTACAAGATGAATTGATTACTTCTCAGAAAAAACTCCAAACTGTGATGAAGGAGCATGATGAGAGCCATGAGCATCTTCTGGAGAAGCTCAATGAAGTAAAGAAGGTTCAAGGGGAACTGGAGAAAAGTGAAAAACCCCCTATACCTTCTGTGATAGTTGGTGACACATGGTCAGTGCACCAGGGACAGGAGGTACGTGAGTTTCTGAGGAAGAGTCAGCAGAAGTGTTCTGATGTGCCGGGTCGTACTTCTCTGGCCAGGCACTATATCGAAACTGAGCCCGGCCCTAAGGTCAAGATGAAACCGTGCAGGATACCCGAGGCCCGCAGAGAGCATAGGCCTGGGAGGGTACAGGGTAGTGCGGATGCTTCAGATGAAGAGAAAGCTGATGTTGGCTATGGCTCAGGTGAAGATACAGATGACAGTAGTGAAGATGAAGCTGATGAGAGCCATGACTGGTCCAGAGTTCACTGTCTCTTTTGGATTGTTGACCAGCCCTCCGGTCTGGATGACCAGCCCTCCGGTCTGGAGAAGAGGGGGGGGATATGTGAGACAGTGAGAGTATGGGTGTTGAATGGGGTGTACATTTCACCTAGATACTGTGCTGACTGGTATAAGGGGAATGTATGGCTTTGTAAACCTAGTGGTAGAGAAAGGTCACTACACCTTACATTCATTACACACTTGCAGCTCAGGCCTGAAACTACTCAGGTGTTAATTAGGAGACCAGAAGTAGGTGTCTGCGAACACAGTCAGAGAACTCGCTTAGTCTGGACAAGGAGTCCAGGCACAAGAAGGAGTCTCCAGGAGTATGAGCTGTCTCAGTCTGGGTGCTCGATGTACCCCGGACACAGGAGTAGTCTCTGTGAGAATCCATGCGGATAGCTGCTGAATAGGAGGGGAGCTCTCTCAAGTCTGGACGTTGGATATGCCTTCAGACACAAGGAGGAGACTCTGTGAAACTCCATGCTGGTAAATGCTGAACATATGTGTTGTTTTGGCCCAGGCTGTTAGAGTCTGGTCCCAGGTAGATAGGGAAATCTATCTAAGTGTAGTAAGTGGCTGGACAAGCCCAGGTCTTATGTTTATGATTTGGTTTTGATTATGTTCTGTTTGCTGTAGACTTTAATAAAACTGGTTGCGGCCAGTTTTTACCAGAACTGCTGTCTGTGAATGAACTGTTTCCGTGCCACTCCGTCTACCCGGACGGCGATCCCAGAGCTATATCCCCTGAAAAGCTTACAGGCATTATACATGGGGCATCTATGGGGGCATAATCTGTGGCGCATCTATGGGGGCATAATCTGTGGAGCATCTATGGGGGCATAATCTATGGAACATCTATGGGGGCATAATCTATGGAGCATCTATGGGGCATAATACATGGGGCATCTATGGGGCATAATCTATAGAGCATCTATGGGGGCATAATACATGGAGCATCTATGGGGGCATAATCTGTGGAGCATCTATGGGGGCATAATCTGTGGAGCATCTATGGCGGCATAATCTTTGGGGGCACAATCTATGGAGCATCTATGGGGGCACAATCTATGGAGCATCTATGGGGCACAATACATGGGCAGCATATGGGGCACAATACATGGGCAGCATATGGGGCACAATCTATGGAGCATCTTGTGGGGCATAATACATGGGGCAGCATATGGGGCACAATACATGAAGCATCTTGTGGAGGATAATACATGGGGCAGCATATGGGGCATAATCTCATTTTCCACCCTAGGCTTATACTCGAGTCGATAAGTTTTCCATGTTTTTTGTGGCAAAATTAGGGGGGTCGGCTTATACTCGGGTCGGCTTATACTCGAGTATATATGGTATTTGTTCATTAACAAAAGTTCATCTCAATATTTTGTTATATATCCTTTGTGTGGGGTGCACGCATCACAGAAAGCTAAGCATCATAGAAGACAAGCATCGAGTAAACGGCAGTTATCCATGGCAAGGAATTAACATTCATCTTCTCTCTTCACACAGGTATGAACTGCATTCACTGGAAGCAATCAGCTGAATGATACAATCCCATCTCTGCTATCTGTGTTGCATGCTGCTATTTATCCTATTGGTATGAACTGCATTCACTGGAAGCAATCAGCTGAATGATACAATCCCATCTCTGCTATCTGTGTTGCATGCTGCTATTTATCCTATTGGTATGAACTGCATTCACTGGAAGCAATCAGCTGAATGATACAATCCCATCTCTGCTATCTGTGTTGCATGCTGCTATTTATCCTATTGGTATGAACTGCATTCACTGGAAGCAATCAGCTGAATGATACAATCCCATCTCTGCTATCTGTGTTGCATGCTGATATTTATCCTATTGGTATGAACTCCATACTTCTAGTTGCTGCCAAGCACTGCTTAACCATCTTGCAACATAGTTTAAAGTGCCTGGTAAAGCTTTAGTATAATTCATCTTAGCACTGTTTAATAATTACTGCTTCATATCCTGTGATTTGGACCTCTGTAGATCTTATCAGGTGGAAGGTGCTAAAGCATATAGATGTTGCCAGGTCTAGGCCATTGATCATTTAACCACCCCCTGGTGTGCTGGCCCCAACTGCCAAATTATCCCAAACCAGCTCCCACAATCCCACTCTCCTAACCCTGTAGTGTGGGCTATATATTTAGGAGTAGCCTAAGGGGTGTACGCATGTGTGGGGTGCACGCATCACAGAAAGCTAAGCATCATAGAAGACAAGCATCGAGTAAACGGCAGTTATCCACGGCAGTTAATCAGGGCTGGAATCAGGTAGCCCACACTTTACTTTCTTTTTAATTATGAAAAACAAAATTTGATCCAAATTATGTTTATCAAATACCCTTATTATTATTATTACAACCTCATGCATGTTTTGCAATATATTTTTTATTTTATTTTAGGATATTTGTTTCTTGTTTTTTTGTTTTCTTTTTAATTATGTACATTACCTCTATCCTCCTGTATTCCCTTGCCATCCACATTCACCGCCCCATCCCCCCTCCATCACGACTCATACACATCAGCCCCTCCATACTTCCCTCTCCCAATGTCACGCTGTATAGCAGATATATATATGTGATGACAGTAATCTATATCAAAAGGGCAACATACTATATAACATGCGCATAGCTATATGATAACATAGAATTACCTGACAGAAAGTCCAGAGGGTCAAAACGGAATCCGTTATACGCTGTCTCCGGCTAGAGGGTGACCGGGGTCTAAGCTGACCCTAAACTGGGGTCCTAACTAATCCCTCAACCTGGAGGTACTGTTAAAGGTACAGAGGTCCAGGCCACCAGCGTAAACCCTGTCTCCTATCAATCCCTGCCAACTGTATTCTAGTCCTAAGAAGGACCCTGAATACCACCAAAGGGAATGACCAGGTAACGGTTAATGAACAGAAAGACATACAAGAAAGATAAGAAATAAAGTAAATAAAGTCTTACATACAACACTCACACACAGTAGGAACACCTTAGGTCTCAGAGATAAACTATAAGCTGTAAGAGTAAAACAACTAAGGAGCTCTTAGCTTAAGTATTCCCAGAACCGATCCAGTCTGCTAAACTATATGAATGCTTTCACCGGCATCAAACACCCAGACTGGCAGGAATATAAAGGAAACTAATTAGAACATAATCCAAAGCAGCCGGGCAAGGCTGCACCTAGCCTTAGCAAAGAGCTAGGAAAAATTAACTCTCACATCACCAAAAAACAAAGAAACAGAAGCTCAGCTGTGAGAAGTCAGAATGTGCAATCGCGACGATCTTCGTGGCGATGCACCCATGACAGTACCCCCCTTCTACGAGGGGCCTCCGGACCCTCATGACCAGGTCTGTCCGGGTGAGTTGTGTGAAAGGTCCGTCCACGTTATCATTGACCACCACTGAAGGAGGTAGAGGTGACGGTATGACTGGTGCCACATACTTTTTAAGTAATGACTTGTGAAACACATTTGAATTTTAAACGTAGGAGGGAGGTCCAGACGAAATGCCACAGGATTAATTATGGAGCTGATCCTGTACGGCCCGATGAATCTGGGACCCAACCTCCAGGAGGAAACTTTAAGTTTAATATTCCTGGTAGACAACCACACCAGATCATTCACCTTCAGATCTCGACCAGAAACTCTCCCCCTATCAGCCATCCGTTTGTAACGGTTCTCCGTAACCTTCAGTCTTAACTGATCTGGAACTATCAGTCTCCCTGGAAGTCCCACAGGGGCGTCCCCCTGAGCCCCCAATACCTCCCCCTCAAGCTCAGAGCATACAGCTGACACTACAACTCCCTCCTGAGGAATAGGAACCGGATCATCCATCCTCCCGGTCCCTGGGAAAGTACGAGATAAGGCATCAGGAAGCAACTTTATTGAGCAGTCATATGCGCGATGAGGAGGTAACTCTTTACACCCCTCCTCTGAGAACATCTCCCCAAAGTCCTCCAGAAAAGGAGGCAAAGTCCTAGGTACAACCGCACCGATGACCGTGCTCATGCAGTTATTCTTGCAAAATTCACCCCACTGGCTAATCTTTCTGGATTGCCAATCAATCACTGGGTTATGTTTAGCCAACCAAGGAAGTCCCAACACAATAGGAGCAGGCAGACCCTCCAACACATAACAAGACAATTGCTCTTTATGTATTGCCCCTACTCGAAGATCTATGTTATGAACAGCTTGTACCAAGCTACCTTGACCAAGAGGTCTAGAATCAATAGAGAGTATAGGGACCGGTTTGGCCAATACACTCAGTTGCATACCATGCACCTGGGCAAACCGAGCGTCCACCAGATTAGCCCCGGACCCACTATCAAGAAAAACAGAAATCCTCTCAGTTCTAGTACCAATCACCACCTCCGCAGGCACGAGAAACTGAGAGGGATTTGGGGACGAAATACACACTCCCAGGTTAACTCCTTGGTTCAAAGAGGTCCGGGATGGACACCCCCCAACAAAATGTCCCTCTCTCCCGCAAAAGAAGCACCTTCTAGTCTTGCGGCGCACCGCTGATTCCCTCCTACAAAATGATGTCCCTCCCAACTGCATGGGTTCCTCAGAACAGACCAGGGGAACCTCAGTATAAGGAACTTTAGTAGTAGGTGGAGTCATCACGGGGGGCGGAGTTACCTCGCGTCTTCCCCGAAGACGTCTATCAATGCGAATAGCGAGGGCCATAGCAGCCTCCAGTGATGGAGGAGAATCATACTGAGCCAACACATCTTTTAATTTGTCAGACAACCCTTGACAAAACTGGCTCCTAAGAGCGGGGTCATTCCACTGAGTATCTGTTGCCCATCTACGGAACTCAGAAGAATATTCCTCCGCTGGACGATTTCCTTGCCGTATTTTACGTAACCTTGTTTCAGCAAGGGAGACTCGATCCGGATCATCATATACCAGACCCAGGGCAGTAAAAAATCGATCCACTGACTGGAGATCTGGGGAGCCTGGAGGAATAGAGAACGCCCAAGATTGAGGATCCCTTGTAAGAGCGAGATAACAATTCCCACCCTCTGCTCTTCACTCCCAGATGACCGAGGCCGCAGCCGAAAGTACAATTTACATGCCTCCCGGAAAGTAAAAAATTTGTCCCGCCCACCAGTGAACCTGTCTGGGAGAGCAACCTTAGGTTCAGATCTGGTTTGCTCCGGGGGAACAAAACCTTGGACTTAATGTCTGCCAACTCCATGGACAATCCCTGCAACTGCCGGGCCAGCTGGGCTACTGGATCCATGACAGCTGGGGAGAATCTTTAGTATGGCCGGTGAAAATGTCACGCTGTATAGCAGATATATATATGTGATGACAGTAATCTATATCAAAAGGGCAACATACTATATAACATGCGCATAGCTATATGATAACATAGAATTACCTGACAGAAAGTCCAGAGGGTCAAAACGGAATCCGTTATACGCTGTCTCCGGCTAGAGGGTGACCGGGGTCTAAGCTGACCCTAAACTGGGGTCCTAACTAATCCCTCAACCTGGAGGTACTGTTAAAGGTACAGAGGTCCAGGCCACCAGCGTAAACCCTGTCTCCTATCAATCCCTGCCAACTGTATTCTAGTCCTAAGAAGGACCCTGAATACCACCAAAGGGAATGACCAGGTAACGGTTAATGAACAGAAAGACATACAAGAAAGATAAGAAATAAAGTAAATAAAGTCTTACATACAACACTCACACACAGTAGGAACACCTTAGGTCTCAGAGATAAACTATAAGCTGTAAGAGTAAAACAACTAAGGAGCTCTTAGCTTAAGTATTCCCAGAACCGATCCAGTCTGCTAAACTATATGAATGCTTTCACCGGCATCAAACACCCAGACTGGCAGGAATATAAAGGAAACTAATTAGAACATAATCCAAAGCAGCCGGGCAAGGCTGCACCTAGCCTTAGCAAAGAGCTAGGAAAAATTAACTCTCACATCACCAAAAAACAAAGAAACAGAAGCTCAGCTGTGAGAAGTCAGAATGTGCAATCGCGACGATCTTCGTGGCGATGCACCCATGACACCCATGTACAGTTCCCATGCACTCCTCACCTTCCTGAGAAACCTCAGCCCATCTTGCCCAAACACATCACAGAAAAAACCTACTTACAACTCCAACAACTACCTGCTCTTTATCTTCCTACTCCTACTGATTTCAGGGGACATCTCCCCCAACCCTGGTCCACCATCCCCCAACCTCAATCCCTACCCCACCTCATATCGAAACCATAATAATCTTATTAATATTACTTGCATTCCCTCATCTCCTTCGTTTAACTGTGCCCTCTGGAATCCACGGTCTGCATGCAACAAGCTATCCTTCCTGCACAACTACTTTCTGAACAACTCTCTTCATCTGTTCGCCCTCACTGAAACCTGGATTCAGGATTCTGACACGGTCTCCCCTGCTGCCATTTCCTGGTGGCTTACAGTTCTCCCATTCCCCGAGACCCGCAAACAGACATGGTGGTGGAGTCGGCATACTCCTGTCCCCACAATGCACTTTCCAGGTCATCCCCCCAATTCCATCACTCTCATTCCCTTCTTTTGAGGTCCACACCATCAGGCTCTTTCGTCCCCTCTCCCTCAGAGTAGCGGTCATATATCGGCCCCTAGGCTCGCCCACCCAGTTCCTTGACCACTTCTCTGCCCGGCTGCCGCACTTCATGTCCTCAGAACTACCAACCCTTATCCTTGGAGACTTCAACATCCCCATTAACAGCCCTACTTCCACACCTGCATCTCAGCTTCTATCACTAACCACTTCTCTAGGCCTCTCACAGCTTTCAACCTCTGAGACACACAAGGATGGTAACACCCTTGACCTGGTCTTTGTCCGCCTCTGTTCAATCTCCCACCTAAATAACTCACCGCTTCCACTCTCTGACCACAACATTCTCTCCTTCACGCTCACAAATCCTCGACCACCCCAGCGCACTCCTACCTACCACACATTCAGAAATCTACAAGCCATTAACCCTCAGACACTTTCAGACTCCCTACACTCATCGCTGTCCCCAATCTCCTCTTTTTCTTGTCCTAATCTGGCTGTTCATCACTACAATGACACTCTTAGAAGCACCCTTGACCAAGTAGCACCGCTCACCCTCAGAACTTCCAAACACACAATAAAACAGCCCTGGCTCACATTACAAACTCAACTTCTTCAGCGATGCTCTAGGAGTGCTGAACGCCTCTGGAGAAAAACCCGCACACCAGAAGACTTCATCCACTTTAAATTCATGTTAAGAACTTATAATGCTGCCCTTCACCTCGCCAAACAGACCTACTTCACCACCCTGATCTCCTCACTAGCCAACAACCCCAAGAAACTTTTTGACACTTTTCACTCCCTCCTCAGGCCAAAAGCACAAGCCCCTATCACAGACATTTGTGCTGACGACCTGGCCTCCCATTTTATAGAAAAATTAGATACTATCCGTCAGGAAATCTGCTCTCAACCACCAAGGGCTGTGACTCCCATCCCACCCTGCATTTCCCCTGGCTCACTTTCCACATTTGATCCCATCACAGAAGAAGAAGTCTCCAGACTCCTCTCTGCCTCTCGTCCGACTACATGCACTACCGACCCCATTCCCTCACATCTCCTCCAGTCTCTCTCTCCAGTTATCACAACTCACCTAACTAAAATCTTTAATCTCTCACTCTCCTCTGGCATTTTCCCATCCTCCTTCAAACACTCCATCATTACTCCACTACTAAAGAAACCCGCTCTCGACCCTTCCTGCACAAACAACTACAGACCGGTCTCCAATCTCCCCTTCATCTCTAAACTCTTGGAGCGCCTAGTCTACTCCCGCCTCACCCGTTACCTCTCCACTTACTCCCTTCTAGACCCTTCACAGTCCGGCTTCCGACCCCTACATTCGACTGAAACTGCACTCATCAAAGTGACCAATGACCTTCTTACAGCAAAACGTAACGGTGACCACTCTCTGCTCATTCTTCTCGACCTTTCTGCAGCTTTCGACACGGTTGACTACCGTCTCCTACTGTCTAGGCTCCACTCACTAGGTATTAAGGACACTGTTCTCTCCTGGTTCTCCTCCTATCTTTCTAACCGCTCCTTCAGTGTTTCGTTCTCTGGCTCCACATCATCTCCTCTTCCTCTCACTGTCGGTGTACCCCAGGGCTCAGTCCTTGGCCCCCTTCTCTTCTCTCTCTACACGGCCCCAATTGGACAGACCATCAGCAGATTTGGCTTTCAGTACCATCTTTATGCTGATGACACACAACTATACACGTCATCCCCCGACCTTACCCCCGCTGTACTACAGAACGCCACCAACTGTCTGTCCGCAGTCTCCAACATCATGTCCGCTCTCTTTCTGAAACTTAACCTCTCCAAAACTGAACCTCTTCTGCTCCCGCCGTCTACTAACCTCCCTAAATTTGACATATCCCTCTCCGTGGGCGGCACCATAATAACACCCCAGCAGCAGGCTCGCTGTCTGGGGGTTATGTTTGACACCAATCTCTCCTTCACCTCCCATATACAATCTCTTGCCCGCTCTTGCCGCCTACACCTAAAGAACATCTCTAGAATCCGCCCTTTTCTCACCATGGAAACAACAAAAACCCTCACTGTAGCATTGATCCACTCCCGCCTGGACTACTGCAACGCTCTATTACTTGGCCTCCCCATTACTCGACTATCCCCTCTCCAGTCCATCCTTGATGCAGCAGCCAGGGTCATCCATCTGGCTAATCGGTACTCGGACGCGTCCGCTCTTCGCCAGTCCTTACACTGGCTGCCCATTCATTATAGGATCCAATTCAAAGTACTTATTCTCACTCACAAAGCTCTCCACAGTGCAGCACCCCCCTACATCTCCTCCCTCATTTCTATCTATCGGCCTAACCGACTGCTGCGCTCTGCAAACGACTTTCGACTAACCTCTGCACTAATCCGTACCTCCCACTCCCGACTCCAAGACTTCTCCCGCGCTGCGCCAATCCTCTGGAATGCTCTACCCCAAGAAATTAGGACTATCCACAATTTGCATGGTTTCAGGCGCTTCCTCAAAACACATTTGTTCAGAGCGGCCTATCACATTCACTAATCAAAGTCACTCTATGTGTAAGTGTGTGTGTGTGTGTAGCCCATTCACTATCTCCATCCATCCCTCACTCCCTCAAGATGGCTGGACCATCATTGTAAATACACCATTGTATATAAACACCTGTACTTTGTATCTCCCCCACCTCATTGTAGATTGTAAGCTCCCACGAGCAGGGGCGGCTTATTTTGCTTTAATTATTGTATTGTTAACGTTGTTACTTATGACTTGTGTTCTGAAACTGTTAAACTGTAAAGCGCTGTGGAATATGTTGGCGCTATATAAATAAAGATTATTATTATTATTATTTGTTGGCAATGAGAGAGGTGTTTTCTGTAAGTCTTCACAAGGTTGGCACACACTGTTGGTGGTATATTGGCCCATTATTTTATGCATATCTCCTCTAGAACAGTGATGTTTTGGGCCTGTCGCTGGGCAACAAGGACTTCAAATCCCTCCAAAGGTTTTCTATGGGGTTGATATCTGGAGACTGGCTAGGCCACTCCAGGATCTTCATATGCTTCTTACGAAGCCACTCCTTCGTTGCCACATTTCATCTTCAATGCCCTTGCTGATGGAGGGAGGTTTGAACTCAAAATCTCACGATACATGGCCCTATTCACTCTTTCATGTACACAGATCAGTCGTCCTGGTCCCTTTGCAGAGAAACAACCCCAAAGCATGATGTTGTCACCCCATGCTTCACAACAGGTATGGTGTTCATTGGACGCAACTCAGCATTCTGTCTCCTCCAAACACGACAAATTTTGTTTCTAACAAACAGTTCTACTTTGGTTTCATCAGACCATATGACATTCTCCCAATACTCTTCTGGATAATCCAAATGCTCTCTAGCAAACTTCAGAAGGGCCCGGACATGTACTCGCTTAAGCAGAGGGACACATCTGGCACTGCAGGATCTGAGTCCCTGGCGGCGTAGTGTGTTACTGATGGTAGCCTTTGTTACGGTGGTCCCAGCTCTATGCAGGTTATTCACTACGTCCCCACGTGTGGTTCTGGGATTTTTGCTCACCATTGTGATCATTCTGACCCAATGGGGTGAGATCTTGCATGGAGCCCCAAATCGAAGGAGATTATCAGTGATCTTGTATGTCTTCCATTTTCTTGCTATTGATCCCACAGTTGATTTCATCACACCAAGCTGCTTGACTATGGCAGATTCAGTCTTCCCAGCCTCGTGCAGGGCTACAATTTTGTTTCTGGTGTCCTTCGAAAGCTCTTTGGTCTTCACAATAGTGGAGTTTTGAGTGTGACTGTTTGAGGTTGTGGACAGGTGTGTTTTAGACTGATATGCAAATTGCCTCTTCAGAGAAAAAGAGGACTTGAACTCTATAGCACCACCTGTTGGAAGTAGTGATCCTACTTCCAACAGGTGGCGCTATAGAGTTCAAGTCCTCTTTTTCTCTGAAGAGGCAATTTGCATATTAAATTTGCCAGAGGAGCATTGCACAGCGAATAAGCCTTCTTATCTTGACAAGCCAGAGCTGGTATGTCACTCTCCACAAGGAGAAACCTTACCCTTTTATACTGATAACAAGTTCAAACAGGTGCCATTACTACAGGTAATGAGTGGAGGACACAGGAGCCTCTTAAGGAAGAAGTTACAGGTCTGTGAGAGCCAGAAATCTTGCATGTTTTTAGGTGACCAAATACTTATTTTCCACCATAATTTGCAAAATAAATCTTGCCAAATCGGACAAGGTGATTTTCTGGATTTGTTTTCTCATTTTGATTCTCATAGTTGTGGTCTACCTCTGATGTCAATTACAGGCCTCGCTCATCTTTTTAAGTGGGAGAACTTGCACAATTGGTGGCTGACTAAATATGTTTTTCCCCACTGTATATATTGCATATCAGGTATGGACTGTGGCTGAAATTCAGCCCTGGCATTTGAAATCACACAGGCCCATGTTGTCCCCTTCCCCAAGAACCAGATGGGATATATTACTAATATTACCCTGGATGGAGGAAAGCAAGAAAATATTTCTAATGATGAGGTACCTCCGTCACAACTCTTAACAGTATGGATGTCTAGAGAAAACCGATTCTGTTAACAACGTAGCCCGCATGATGGCCCACAACCAGACTGGCCCTTCTGGCATTTGCCAGAATTGCCAGATGGCGAGTCCAGCCCTGCTGTATATAGCAAATTCAAATGTGGCATATTTCACTTTACGTAACAGTAATGTTTACATCAATAGTTAATTAAATTATTATATATTGAGAAGGGTCTTTGCCGTTGTTCCCGTCTTCTTGCGTTGACCGTGACTCTAACGTCACATCGATGGCACAGCAGCCAATCCATGAACTCGGAGGCTCTGAATGGGGCCTTATGTCCAAATAGGAACAAACGTTCCGCTAGAGCCATTGAGCACATTATTTAGCTGCCAGGCTGTCAAGGTGACGTCATTAACACGACCAATGCCATGCAATAGGAACAGCAGCAGAAACTCACTGGGGCACCCAGGGAAAGTGAGTACAATGTGGCTTGATTGTTTTTTTTTCTATAGCACACTACAGCCAGGGAAGACATGTAATTGAACATGAACAACCCCTTTAGGTACCTCTTACCTGCTAATAAATGATTACATATTTATCATTTCAATATATACAGAATTTGCACCTGACAGATATACCTTAGTTGTTCATATGTGCTCTCTATAGGCTGGTACAACTCATCAATATTAATTTCCATATTTTCTAGTTCTTCTAATAGTGTTAAAATAGAGTTCAACTGTTCCAGGCTTTCTACTGGCATTGTAAGTTTCTGCCATGCTTCCTCTCGATATTGAACAACATGTATAAGTTCTTCCTGGAAGGAAGATAAGATTGTAATGTCATTAGTATTAGTAAAAATAATCTATTCTACAGAGTAGATTAGTATAGAAAGTGCACTTACTTTTACATGATGATGTAAAATAGCTGCATAATGAGACTTCCAACTTCCAACAAAACCTTTTAAGGTCTCTTTTATTAATGAGTAATCAAGAGAAATACAGCCCAACTGCAAAACCTAATAAGCAAAGTGCATGTATTAAACTATCAATTATGTATAGCAGAATAATAATTATAATACTGTGAATGAAAGGCATTTCTACATGAAGATAATTACCAATATTTTTTTTTATTGTGCTATATTTTTCTAATCATACTTTGACTAAAAGTTGTTGTTTTTTAACCACCTTAGTGACTAGGTCAAATTTTAAAATTTTGACGTATCACTTTATGTGGTAATAGAAATGCTTCAACATATCCCAGTGATTGTAAGAATGATTTTTTGTTATTTTTGTCACACATTGTACTTTATGTTATTGATAAATTGAGGTCATTATGTTATATTTCTGAATTATTGGAAATTTCAGGGAAATTTTGAACCTTTTGCAATTTTCAAACTTTGAATGTTAAACTCTTTAATCGGCTAATGATACTAAACAAAAATAAATAAATAATATTTCCCATATGTCTACTTTATATCGGCATAATTTTTCAAATGTCCTTATACTGTATTTTGTTAGAATATTAGATTTAAAACATTGTCAGCAATTTTTAATTTTCAAGGAAATTTACAAAATTTGTTATTTTTTAGAGGCCTATTCAATTTTGAAGTGTACTTGTGATTGAAATTAAAGTCAGAATTCATACTATTTTCATATGACGCCACTTAAAGTGTTCAAAACTGTTGTAAGGTAGTTTGTTATTACTTTAGGTGCTTCACAGGAGTAAACGCAAAGTAGAATGAATGAGTTAAAAAAAATATATTATTTCCACTGAAATGCTACTAGCATCCTAACAAGCCACCATAGCTCAAAATTCCGTGGTCATTGTTGGCAACTATCAAGACCACACTATCAAGATCTCAGGGTTCTGATAGTTTTAGAAAGGGAGTCCTCTCACTCTGTTAACCATCTGGATGCCTATGTTGCTACTGAAGCATCTAGGGGTGAAACATCCATGATTAGTGCTAACACGATCGTGGCCGATGCAACAGGGTGTCAGTATAGTGTACAGCTGACAGATGCTGCATTTTCATCCATCAGGACATGCTGTTTTGTTATTTTTCAGGGTAGTAAAAAGGAGTATTGGTGGTAACTAAAAGGTTTTAATATTAGGACAATGTCTTTACTAATTACCAAAACATGATTTATTTTTACTCAAAACCTTAATCCTCTGCTATCACTACAACTTTTACTACTACTAATACTATCACGTGTGACCATCACAGAGCTTGACTACTGCACGTGACCACAATAGAAATGGCAAATCGACATATTGTCATTACATAGTGTTATGTATGTTTCATACTATGTTAGATGCTTACTTCTGAGTATTCCTTAATTTGTTCTTCAATCTTGAGGAAATGTTTGACTTCTTTGTGCATTGCAGCTAGGTTTGGAGCACTGGCTAAAAACTCCTTACTCTGTCTATACATGTTGTCTGCCCACAAGAAGTTGTAGCAGCTTAGGGAGAATACATGCTTCTTAACCACAGAGCGTAGATCTATGAAAAGACAAGAAAATACCTGACCTATTTTGTACACGTACTGTATTATTTTATAAAGTACATCTACATAATATATATATATCAGATTATTTTATTTTAAACATCTTAAAAAGCAAAAACATTAATTATCTTCATGATATGCTATGAAAAGTATCTGGAGATATTATTTAAGATGTGTAAATTACAGGGTGTAATTAAACTAACATGTTTTGGGATATACTGATGACAACACCTTAACGGGAACCTGTCAGCAGGATTGTGCACAGTAACCTACACACAGTGTCAGGTCGGCGCTGTTATACTGATTAAAACACCTTGGTTAATGAAATCCGTCTTGTGGTTGTTGTTTAATCTTTACTTGAAGTTTTCAGCTAATAAGATTCTCGTGCTTTGGGCAGGTCAGTGGGGGGTCTTTTTGTGGTTCTCTGCTTACATATTCATCTGGATGGCTTATGACAGGTCACTGATCACTCAGTAACCTGCCCCCTATTTTACATACTGCATATCTAATTGTTTGGGGAAAAAAAATTACATTTATCATGCAGGCGCCTGCTCTATAGCATGATACAATCTTTACTGTTATGTTTTGGTAGCTGAGGAGAGCAGGCAAAAACGGCAATACACCAGAGAGGTTGGAAACTACTGGATTGCAGTACCCTGACTAACCACCACAACTAAAGGCAGCCGTGGAGCGTTCCTACGTTGGTCCTAGACGCCTCGTCACAGCCTGAGAGGCTAACTACACGTAAAGATAGAAAGAGGAAAGCTATCTGCCCCGGAGCAGATCCCCAAAGAATATAGGAAGCCCCCAAACATTTAATGACGGTTAGACAAGAGGAAATACAGACACAGACAGAAAATAGTATGAGCAAACGCTGGGGCCCAATCTGCCTAGACAGAAAAGGATAGGAAGGATACTTACTGCAATTCCAAAAAACCTAAAAAAAGCCAACGCTACTAATTGCAAAAACACCTGAGATCACACGACCTCTACCACCTAAATTAGTTCTCTTTGGGGTAACAAAACTAAGCCGCAGCCACGGAAAAAACTGTTAAAGGCAAATGAACAAACAACAGTGGCTCCAGAGGAACCGAGAGGAGCCCAAGCCCCCAGGGGAGGGGAACCTGGCCAACCTCACAGAAATGCAGAGAAAAATGCAAATGGCAAGCACAAAAACAAAAAACAGAAAATATCTTATCTGAGAGCAGGAGAAGAGGCAAGACTCAGCAAGCTTCCAAGTGAACCAGGAAACAATTGATCACCGGCAACCATGATTACCAATCCTCATTGAATGGTTCAGTACTGTTTGTAACTTCCAGAGGGAGCTTCTGCTCAGAATTCATTTCTAAAACATTCATAACACTTTACTATCCATATTTTCATTTAATTTTGTCATATAAATTTCTTGAGAAAAAAATTTTCTTACTCAAATGGCGCCAGCGGCCACACCAGCGCAGTAGCATCATTCGGAACGTGATAGATGCTACTGCGCAGGCGATGCATTTTTCTTCCATCAAAATTGGGCTCCATCAAAATGGCACTGGTGGTGGCGTCTGCGCAGTAGCATTTATCAACGATCCAATAGATGCTACTGTGCAGTCGCCGCTGGCACCATCTTGTTGGAGCCAAATTTTTTTTTCTCTCTAGAAAAATGGCGCCGGCGGTGCTTGTGCAGGAGCATCTATCGCGTTCCAAATGATGCTACTGCACAGGCACGGCAGCCGGCTCCATTTTGATTAAGATTTTTTTTTTCCTCAAGAAATTTAGATGACAAAATTAAATGAAAGTATGTATTTTATAGATTGTATTATCCTACAGTGGTCACTCATCAGTCTGGCACTCGCACGGAACTCATGAGAACCAGTGCCTGCGAACTTAGGTGACCTCAATAAGGTTGCCACAGTTCATGGGCTATGAACTGTGATAACCTTAGTGACGTCATTGCTCGTCGCAGCAGGATTCACACGCTACTGTCAGTGTGTTTCGGCTGCTCGTGTTAGCGGTCACATTACGGAGCAGAGTTGAGGATCATTATGGGACCTCATCGTTATGGATTATCCTCGGACAGGTAAGGATTACTTTTATTTTTTATTTTTAATTTTATCTGTAAATGGGTAAAAGAGGGGATTTGTCGGGAGTGTTTTGTTCAAATAAAGGACTTTTCTCTCTGTGTGTCTTTCTTACTTTTGACAGTGGGGCTAGGAATGGGGTGTAGTATAGATGCCTCTCTATTACTAACCCCTGCGCTTTATGTCAGCGGACATAAAACAGCTGGCATCAACCCCAAAACCATTATCCTGCTTGCCAATCGCACCAAGGCAAATGGGAAGAGCTGAGGCTAAGCACCAGAAATGGCGCATCTAAAGGACACGCCATCTCTGGGGTGACTGAGGGCTAGTGTAGGAGGGAGCCAATATCCATGGCCCTTCCCAGCCTATTAATATCAGCATGCATCTGTCTGCATAGCCTTTTCTGGTTATTAAATATAGGGCGACCTTACATCATTTTTTGGCGGGGTCCACCTTTTAATAACCAGTAAAGGCTGAGTAGACAGCTGTGAGCTGATATTAATAGGCTGGAAAACTTTATGGATATTGTTCCCCTCCCAGAATAATTGGCCCCTTCCCAGAATAATAAGAGCAGCTCACATCTGTCTGTGTTTCCCACAGCTGGTTTAAAAAAGACGAGGACTGGACTTGGTTTGTTTGTTTTTTAGATCATTTATTTATTTTATACAGTCAGGTTGGGTCATGTGTTGCTCGGGCCAGTCACAGCCATGACATTACATGAAATAGTTATGATGGAGCCGGAAGTGCCCACAGCCTTAAAGTTTGTTGATTGGCTGCACTGCAGCCTTCCAACAACCTTTATTAGGATGATGAACCCAAAGAGGAAACCAGACATATAGTAAGTAGTCCATGTTCAAGGTCAGGTACTGGACACTAGAAGCTCAGTATCAACCCCAAACTTTCCTGTTTGAGTTCACTCATCCCTACTTGTGACCGTTACCTTTGGCTTCTTGCCAGTTGAAAGTTGCTGTCACAAGATGGAGGCGGAGCAGTAAAAAATAAGCTATGCATGTTTGATATTTGTGTACTCGTACTGACAATCGATAATCATATTGCCAGGCCAGTTTTACCATATAGTGAGCATGAAAAATAAAAACCCTAAAAACAATTGTGGAATTTTACTTCTTTTGCAATTTGCCTGCACTTGGAATTTTGCTTTCCCATTTTCAAGTACGCTATGTGTTAAATTGAATGGAGTCATTTAAAAAGACATCTCGTCCTGTAAAAAGAAGCCCTCATATGGCTACATTGCCAGAAAAATTAAAAAAGTTATGGCTCTTGGAAGAAGAGGAGGAAAAAACGAAAACAAAAAAAAAACGGAAAGTGCCATAGGGTGAAGGGGTTATACAAATCATCACATTTCGTGTGTATGTCATGAACAAGACATTATCCTATGGATAAGTGAGATGTATTTTTAGTGGAAGCCCTCTTTAACAAGATGCATTGTTGCTATCAACGTGACCAGGTCAGGAACAGTTCGCAATACCGTACTTTTGGTGCACTTGTAATTTCATCCATTGGAATCATATCTAAATAGGAGATGTCTTCAAGGATCTTTTCAATCACCAGCTCTTTGATTTCTCTTACTTTAGTAATAATAGTTTGTAGCCTATGAAATAAAGGAAAATGTGGATGATATGTGATATCTTTTTTTTTAGGAAGAATGTTTAAATCCTCGAGAAAGGATTAACAACAAGTAAAGATTTTTTGTAATTAAAATAGTTTTTTTACACAACCGCAAATAAATTTCAGGATGTCACATTCTAAGAAATTAGTGTTTTAAAGGGAACATGACAGAAAGTGAGATATTATTATATAAATCAGATTTTTAGGTTAAATGCAACTTTTAAAATATTTTTGATCAATTATTTTTTTTTTCAAATTTTTAAAATGACTTGGAATCATCATCTATATGAAAAAAATGTGAAGTCTTGAAATTTTCACACAAGCAAATAAAAAATATAACTTACGGTAATATATCTAAATAAATGAAACCAGGGTTTTCACCAACAACATCGGATTCATGTGCATGAACTTTATGTTGCTCTTTGTTAGAAGCTACTATGGGCCATGGGCAGCAGCAAAGGATGAACATATGGTATGTCGCCCACAAACAAAAAATTTACTTAGGTGTAAGAGTTGTACCTAGAGTAAATATGGCGGGAGTGTAATTTCAAGGGAATCTATTAGTAGGATAAACCCACCTAAGCCATCTACATCTGTGTAGGTCACAGGAACTTGAAAAAATTATACCTTGATATCTGCGATGCGATGTCTTATTCCAAAGAAATCTATATTTTTTTAATATGTAGATGAACTGTTAAAATCTATGGGCCGGTTCTAAATCACCCTGAGAATCTGCCTCTAGAGCTCAAAATAAATAAAAGGGGGTGTTACCAGAGTGAGACATGTAATGACTGAAAGTCTACTTTCCTGAACTACAGTGGCTTGTGAAAGTATTCATCTACCGTATATACTCGTGTATAAGCCGAGATTTTCAGCACCTTTTTTCGTGCTGAAAATGCCCCCTCGGCTTATACACGAGTCATAGGGCAGAAACCAGCGGGGGAGGGGATGCCGCGGCAGGAGCCGGTGGCTGGGATCATACTCACCCCTCCCCGTGCCATCGCTGAGGGTCCCTGCAATCCTGCGTTCTCCCCGTCTTCCTGCAGCTCTTCAGCACTGAGCGGTGACGTAATACCCGCTCATTAAGGTCATGTAATATGGACGCGACGCCACTCCAATGGGCATCGCCTCCATATTCATGGCCTTAATGAGCGGTATTACATCACCGCTCAGTGAGGAAGAGCTGCAGGAAGACGGGGAGAACGCAGGATTGCAGGGACGCTCAGCGATGGCACGGGGAGGGGTGAGTATGATGGAGGAGAGGACAAGGAGCACGGAACAGGACGGGGGGGGAGAACGGTGGACGGGTGAAGCATAGAGGAGGACGGGGGAAGCATAGAGGAGGACGGGGGAGAATGGAGGACGGGGGAAGCATGGAGCTGGACAGGGGGGAGATCGGTGGACGGGGGAAGCGTGGAGCAGGACGGGGGGAGATCGGTGGACGGGGGAAGCGTGGAGCAGGACGGGGGGGTGATCGGTGGACGGGGGAAGCGTGGAGCAGGATGGGGGGGAGATCGGTGGACGGGGGAAGCGTGGAGCAGGACGGGGGGAGATCGGGGACTGGGGAAGCGTGGAGCAGGACGGGGGGAGATTGGTGGACGGGGGAAGCGTGGAGCAGGACGGGGGGGAGATCGGTGGACGGGGGAAGCGTGGAGCAGAACGGGGGGGAGATCGGTGGACGGGGGAAGCGTGGAGCAGAACGGGGGGAGATCGGTGGACGGGGGAAGCGTGGAGCAGGACGGGGGGGAGATCGGTGGACGGGGGAAGCGTGGAGCAGGACGGGGGGGAGATCGGTGGACGGGGGAAGCATAGAGGAGGACGGGGCAGCACAGAGCAGGAGGGCAGTTTATACACCCGGCTTATACATGAGTCAATAATTTTTCCCAGTTTTTTGTAGCAAAATTAGGGGGGTCGGCTTATACACGGGTCGGCTTATACACGAGAATATACGGTACTTGGCTTTTTACCTATTTTGTTACATTACAACCTGTGTTTAAATATTTTTTTAATCCAATTTGTGTGTGATACATCAGCACTAAATAGTCTAAGTTGGTGAAGTGAGAAAAATATAGGAATACATTAAATTTATGTGATCAAGTAGCTAAAAATTAGCATGTGCATTTGTATTCACCTCTTTTGCGCTGAAGCCCCTACAAATTTCTGGTGCAAACAATTAATTTCAAAAGTCACATGCTTAGAGAAAGCATGAGTGCAATCTAAGTGTCACATGGTCTGCCACTATATACACACATTTTCTGAAAGGCAACAGAGGCTGCAACACCATTAATCCACGGGAACCAGTAACCAAACAACACCATGAAGGAGATCTCGAACAAGTCAGGCACAAATTTGCTGAGAAGTACAAGCCAGGGTTAGTTTATAAAAAAATCTCTGATTATCCCCCAAAGCACTATCAAATCCATTACAATCATATTGAAAGAACATGGTACCACAGCAAAAGGCAGCACAGACTCCAAAGGTAACCTTGAATAAGCTGCAGAGTTCCCCAGCAAAGACTGGAGTATTTGCCAATACAACCACAATAAGTTGCACACTCCAAAGAGCTGGCCTTTATGGTAGAGTGGGCAGAAAAAAGCCTTTACTTACACACAAAAATTGGAAGGTTCGTTTTGAGTCAGCCAAAAGACAAGTAGGAGACTCCCCCAAATATATGGAGGAAGGTGTTGTGGTCAGTCGAGACTAAAATGAAACTTTTTGACCACCGAAGTAACCAATATGTTTGGCACCAAACCAACACAGCTCATCACCCCAAGAACATCATCCCTACAGTGAAACATGGTGGTGGCAGCATCATGCTGTGAGGATGTACTGCAGCTGCAGAGTCAGGGAAAATAGTCTGGTGTTTCAATCTGTCAGTGATTTGAGACTGGGACAGAGGTTCACCTTCCAGCAAGACAATGACCCAAAGCATACTGCTAAAGCAAACTTGAGAGGTTTAAAGGGAATATATAAATGTTTTGGAGTAGCCTAGTCAAAGCCCAGACCATAATCCAATTGATAATCTATGGTCAGACTTGAAGATTACTGTTCACCGTAGGATACCATTTGGAAAGCTCATAGAGACTTATCCAAAGTGACTTGCCGCAAAAGGAGGCTCTACAAAGTACTGACTTTACGGGGTGAATAGTTATGCACACAAAATGTTCACAGCTGTAGGCATATTCTTTACATGAACTGATGCAAACCCTAAAAAAGTGAACTTCTAAGCTGTGAGGTAGCAAACCACAAAAAATGCCAAGGGGGGAGTGGATATTTTTACAAGCCACTGTATGTTTATATATAGTTATAAACTGGGTGTTTTATTTTATGATTGATTATATGCTCATTTTGTCTGTAAATAGGAAATCAAGTGAAATAACACTGCTCATGTAGATGTGTTGGTCACCCACTCCTTTACAGTGGCCAACCTGGGGATTCACCTTTTTTCCTGTGGGCCAGTCCAAGCCTGGACCTCATAGATGTTGAAGTCGTAAACCAACACTGCCATGTAAAAATAAAATGCCTAAGTAAGAAAGCCAAATATACTACTCTGGTTATTTTACTTCTGAATTGGTGGATTCTGCGTTGTCATCAGATGACAGCTTAAAGGAATTTTACAGAAGTATTTACCATATGTAGCGCTGACACATTCAGCATCGATTAACCATCAAGGAAAACAACAAACAGAAAATATATCTGATAATAAAAAAATATACAGTATATCACCAAAAATTTTACATTAACCCAAGTAAATCGTAAAGGGGTTGTCCAGTCCAAATTGATGTCTGCAGTCATTCTGTGTGACTGCAGACTTATGAATCCCACCAGCGCACACACTGACCCAAGATTGGGGGGTATGTATGACTTTTACACACTCCCGGCCAGTGGGTGCAGCCTTGCTTCCATATACTTGTATGGAATGAGGCAGTGCCCTCTAGTCGGTCACGCCCACTGCACGGCCATGTCACTAGATGTGTGTGGCCTTGCTCATCAAAAGTGTATGGAGCGAGGTCACGCCCACTAAACGGGCTATGGCTGGGAGTATATATAACGCATATATACCTTCTGGTCCCAGGTCAGAAACAGGCAAAATCCTGTGGTGCACAATGCTAGGGGGATTCATAAGTCTCCAGTCACACACAGTGACAACAGACTTATCGATTTGGACTGGACAACCTCTTTAAAGCCCAATTTATACCAAGCATTGTGGGGCTGGTTAAGGGGTCTTATCACCTGGGGGCAATGATTGGCAATCAGGTGTTTCTGACTGGGGAGATATAAGTGAGCAACCTTCCCATGATCCTTGCCGGTGATTTGTTTCTTCCTGGTCCCTTTTGGAAGTCAGCTTGCTTCCTGCTTTATCCTGCAACTTTCAGATAAGTTATTTGCTGTTTATTTCTGTGACATTTGATTTCCCTTTTTGTCTATCTAAGTTTTCTGCCTTTCCGGAGTTAGTACAGCCAGGTTACCCTGCGGGGGCCTGCGCTGAACTCTGTTTCTCATTTGTCACTGTTTATGTCTTTTCACTTCCCTGTTATTTCAGTATCTGCTGATTTGCTACCAGTTCACACCAGAGACACTTTATGTATTTTCAGTTCCCTGTTATTTCAGTATCTACTGAATTGCTACCAGTTCACACCAGAGTTCTGATCTAGCGGGGAAGAGATCATGTGGTCTCAGTATTTTTGCATATCAGATGTGTTGGAATTTTTCTTAGAGTTTTTGCTGGATTGCAGACAGTATTCTTTCCTGTCCTGTTCTATCTAGACAGTTCGGGCCCCAGCATTTGCTTGCTCTATTTTCTGCCTGTGTTTGTATTTCATCTTGTCTCACCGCCAATATATGTTTGGGGGCTACCTATTCCTTTGGGGGTTCTACTCCAGGGCAGTTAGCTATCCCCTTTCTCTCTTTAGTCTTAGTTAACTCTCCGGCTGTGTCGACGCGTCTAGGGCACCGTAGGTATGTCCCATGGCTGCTTCTAGTTGTGCTGTCAGTTTAGGGGTCTGCAATCCGCTAGTTACCAACCTCTCTGGGTGTCTGGTTGCCTAGTGTATTTTTGCTACTGTCCTCCTCGGCTACCAAATCATAACAGAGAAGCCTACTAGACCTCAATAAGTACTTACCGCTTCACAGCAGCACTGGTCTGGTGGAGGAATCCCTCTATGTTCACACTACTCCATGATAAAGTAGATAGACCTGGCTGGAACTGATGATTTACTTGCTCCAGATGATCAGATAACAATGCTGCAAATTCCTCAGGAATTTCTTGTTGAATTCTTCCATACTCCTTCACAACATCTTCTAAACTGCTTCTATACATCTTAAATTTTTCAGCCTGTAATAGAAGATGTATATTAAAATTACCCGGATAACAGTAAAGGTTTAATATCCTATAAAGTCTGATCAGTAGAGGTTTGTTCACAAAGACAACCAAACCGAGAACATGGGTTACTGTATACAGAGGTTACTGATTATTCGTTGTAACGCTCTATTGGGTTTAGGGGGGACCTGTCAAGTCCAGAAATGCTTTTCACCTACACATATCAGGTTAATGTTATGTTTTGGTAGCTGAGAGCAGGCAAAAAACGGCAATACACCAGAGAGGTTGGAATCTATTGGATTGCAGTACCCTGACTAACCACCACAACTAAAGGCAGCCGTGGAGCGTTCCTACGTTGGTCCTAGACGCCTTGTCACAGCCTGAGAGATTAACTACACCTAAAGATAGAAAGAGGAAAGCTATCTGCCCCGGAGCAGATCCCCAAAGAACATAGGAAGCCCCCAAACATGTAATGGCGGTTAGACAAGAGGAAATACAGACACAGACAGAAAGTAGTATGAGCAAGCGCTGCGGCCCAATCTGCCTAGACAGAAAAGCATAGAAAGGATACTCACTGCAATCCAAAAAAACCCTAAAAAATACCAACTCTACTGATTGCAAAAACACCTGAGATCACACGACCTCTACCACCTAAATCAGTTCTCTGGTGTAACAAAACTAAGCCGCAGCCACTGAAAAAACTGGAAAAGGCAAATGAACAAATAACAGTGGCTCCAGAGGAACTGAGAGGAGCCCAAGCCCCCCGGGGGGGAACCTGGCTAACCTCACAGAAATGCAGAGAAATATGCAAATGGTAAGCACAAAAACAAAAACAGAAAATATCTTATCTGAAAGCAGAAGAAGACGCAAGACTCAGCAAGCTTCCAAGTGAACCAGGAACCACAGTTGAGACAAGAACAATTGATCACCGGCAACCATGATGGGAGGAACCTCCATTATATCAGACCAGTCTGTAACTCCTGATTGCCAATCATCATTGAATGGTTCAGTACTGTTTGTAACCACCAGAGGGAGCTTCTGCTGAGAATTCATTTCTAAAACATTCACAACAGTACCCCCCCTTGAGGAGTGGTCACCGAACCCTCATTTGTGCAACCAGGTCGGTCAGGATGAGCTCGGTGATAGGCACGGATCAGTCTCCTAGCATGGATGTCCGAAGCAAACACCCAAGAATTGTCCTCCTGACCATAACCTCTCCACTTAATCAAATACTGGAGTTTCCGTCTAGAAAAACGAGAATCCAATATTTTCTCAACCACATACTCCAGATTGCCCTCAACCAAAACAGGGTCGGGAGGCGCAGCCATAGGAACCACTGGCTCGACAAACCTCTTCAATAAGGACTTATGGAACACGTTATGGATCTTAAATGTCCCTGAAACAAGTAAACGAAAGGAAACAGGATTAAGAATCTCCATGATCTTATAAGGTCCAATGAACCTAGGCTTAAACTTAGGAGATGCAACTCTCATAGGGATATTTCTTGAGGACAACCAGACCAAGTCCCCCACTTTAAACCGAGGACCATCAGTCCTATGCCGGTTGGCAAACCGCTGGGCCTTCTCCTGAGAGAGGGACAACCTCTCCACTACCTGGTCCCAAATCTGCTGCATACGCTCCACAACAGAGTCAACACCCGGACAGACAGAAGCCTCCGTCTGTCCCAAAGAAAATCGAGGGTGAAACCCAAAATTGCAGAAAAATGGAGACATCAAAGTGGCAGAGCTTGCCCTATTATTAAGAGCAAACTCAGCCAAAGGCAAAAAAGAGACTCAGTCATCTTGATCAGCAGAAACAAAGCATCTCAGATAAGTCTCCAATGTCTGGTTTGTTCTCTCAGTTTGTCCATTGGTCTGAGGATGAAAAGCAGAGGAGAAAGACAATTGAACACCAAGTTTAGAACAAAAAGTACTCCAAAATCTGGAAACAAACTGGACTCCTCTGTCAGACACAATGTTCTCAGGAATGCCGTGTAACCGAACCACGTGCTGAAGGAACAAAGGCACCAATTCGGAGGAGGAAGGCAACTTAGGTAATGGCACAAGATGTATCATCTTGGAAAACCTATCACAAATCACCCAGATAACGGTCATTCTCTGAGAAACAGGGAGGTCGGAAATAAAATCCATAGAGATATGGGTCCATGGTCTCTTGGGCACAGGCAATGGCATCAACAAACCACTAGAGCGAGAGCAAGGCTTGGAGCGAGAGCAAGTCCCACAGGACTGCACAAACTCCCTGACGTCACGAGACAAAGTAGGCCACCAAAAGGACCGACTCACCAAGTCTCTGGTACCAAAAATTCCGGGATGACCGGCCAACGCGGAACAATGAATCTCAGACATCACACTCTTTTTCCACCGGTCTGGGACAATTTCCCAACAGGGCAGCGCTCGGGTTTATCCTCCTGACACCCTTCCAGAGCCAGTCTCAAATTGGGCGACATGGCGGAAAGAACTACACCCTCTTTCAAAATAACAGCAGGATCAGATAACTCAGGAGAGTCCGCAAGGAAACTCCTCGCGAGGGCATCCGCCTTAACATTCTTAGTGTCAGGAAGAAAGGAAACCACAAAATTAAAACGTGTGAAAAACAAGGCCCACCTGGCCTATCTAGGATTAAGTTGCTGGGCTGATTCCAGATAAACCAGATTCTTATGGTCCGTGAGGACCACCACCTGATGTTTGGCTCCCTCCAGCCAATGTCTCCACTCTTCAAAAGCCCACTTCATGGCCAATAACTCCCGATTACCCACGTCATAATTACGTTCAGTTGGAGAAAATTTTCGAGAGAAAAAGGCACAAGGGTTACTTTTAGAGGTCTCAGGATCTCTTTGGGACAAAACGGCACCTGCCCCAATTTCAGAGGCATCAACCTCCACCTGAAATGGCAGAGAAACATCAGGCTGCCGTAGAACAGGAGCAGAAGTGAATCTCTGCTTAAGTTTCTGAAACGCAGATACTGCCTCAGGAGGCCAATTCACCACATCAGAACCCTTTTTGGTCAAATCAGTCAATGGTTTAACAATAACAGAGAAATTACCAATAAATTTACGATAAAAATTGGCAAAACCCAAGAATCTCTGAAGAGCCTTTAATGAAGTAGGTTGGACCCAATCACAGATGGCCTGAACCTTGACCGGGTCCATTTCAATAACAGATGGAGACAAAATGAATCCCAGAAATGAGACCTTCTGTACGCCAAAAAGACACTTTGATCCCTTCACATACAGAGCATTCTCTCTCAAAATCTGGAACACAGTCCGAACATGTTTCACATGAGAGTCCCAGTCATTGGAAAAAATCAAGATATCATACAAATAAACAATCAGAAATTTATCCACAAAATCCCTGAAAATGTCATTCATGAAGGACTGAAAGACGGAAGGAGCATTAGTGAGCCCAAAGGGCATCACTAGGTACTCAAAATGCCCCTCTGGGGTATTAAACGCCGTCTTCCATTCATCCCCGTGCTTAATGCGAATAAGGTTATACGCCCACCTGAGGTCAAGCTTGGTAAACCAAGTAGCACTTTTCACCCTGGAAAACAGGTCAGAAATCAAGGGTAATGGATATTGATATTTCACAGTGATCTTGTTCAAGAGACGATAATCAATACACGGCCTTAATGAACCATCCTTTTTGGCCATAAAGAAAAAACCGGCACCCAAGGGTGAAGAGGATGGTCTGATATGACCCTTCTCCAATGACTCCTTGATATAAGACCGCATAGCGTCATGTTCAGGTACAGACAAGTTAAAAAGGCGACCTTTAGGAAATTTACTACCAGGCACTAATTCAATAGCGCAGTCATAGCTCCTATGGGGGGGCAAGAATGCAGATTTACTTTCGCTAAACACATCAGAAAAATCAGTCAAAAAGTCAGGAACATCCTGAGACTGGGGAGAGGCAGAAAAAACAGGAGTGTTGGCATTAACACATTGGCAGCCCCAACTGGTTACAGACACAGATTTCCAATCCAAAACAGGATTATGAGACTGTAACCAAGGGAAACCCAGTACAATAATGTCATGCAGATTATACAGTACCAAAAATTTGCAACTCTCCTGATGATCAGGTCAACCCTCATGATCACCTGAGTAGAAAACTGGGGTTTATTCTCCGCCAAAGGGGTAGAATCAATCCCCAGTAGGGGAATAGACTTCCATAGGGGTATCAAGGGAAACCCACAACGTTTGGCAAAATCAAAATCCATCAGGTTAATAGCTGCTCCCGAATCAACAAAAGCCTGAGCAGAAAATGTGGACAGGGAGCAAATCAGGGTAACAGTCAACAAAAATTTAGTCTGAACACTACCCAAGACAACTGAGCGTGCAAAACGTCTTCCCCGCTTAGTGCAGACAGAAATAGCATGAGAGGCGTCACCACAATAGAAACATAACCCATTGCGTTTTCGAAACTCATGACGCTGTGCCCCAGAAGCCACTCTATCACACTGCATGGGTTCAGAAGCTGGCTCACAAGGCAACACTATTCCACGCATACCTCTGCGCTCACGCAAACGTCTGTCAATTTGAATCGCTAATGACATAGAATCATTGAGACCAGAGGGAGCAGGGAAACCCACCATAACATCTTTTACATTCTCTGACAGCCCCTTCCGAAAAAGGGCTGCCAAAGCATCATCATTCCATTTGGTCAGGACTGCCCATTTTCGGAATTTCTGACAGTACAACTCAGCGTCCTCAAGCCCCTGATTTAATGCCAACAAGGTTCTTTCAGCTTGATCAGTGACATTAGGCTCATCGTACAATAACCCTAGAGCCAGAAAAAATGCATCAACATCACTCAAAACAGGGTCCCAGGTGTCAGGGAAAAAGCCCAATCCTGAGGATCGCTGCGCAGGAGAGAGATGACAATTTGAACCTGCTGTGCTGCGTTCCCTGAGGACTTAGGTTTTAAGGCAAAAAACAACTTACAGTTATTTTTGAAATTCAGAAATTTGGCCCGATCTCCCAAAAACAAATCTGGCATGGGAATCCTAGGTTCCACAACCGGCAACCCAGCAAGATAGACAGCAATACTCCGAACCTCAGTGGCAAGCTGATCCACACGGCCAGACAGCTGTGCAAGCTCCATTGAGAGAAAAAAAATCCTCCTCAACACCCAGAGAAAAAGAGGGAAAAAATGCAAGAAACAGAAAAAAAAAAAAAATCTCTGACAACTCTGACAACTTTTTTTTCTTTCCACACTGTTTTTCCCTTTTGTGAGTATCATACAATTTTCAGTTAGGCCGGTGATACTGTTATGTTTTGGTAGCTGAGAGCAGGCAAAAAACGGCAATACACCAGAGAGGTTGGAATCTATTGGATTGCAGTACCCTGACTAACCACCACAACTAAAGGCAGCCGTGGAGCGTTCCTACGTTGGTCCTAGTCGCCTCGTCACAGCCTGAGAGATTAACTACACCTAAAGATAGAAAGAGGAAAGCTATCTGCCCCGGAGCAGATCCCCAAAGAACATAGGAAGCCCCCAAACATGTAATGGCGGTTAGACAAGAGGAAATACAGACACAGACAGAAAATAGTATGAGCAAACGCTGGGGCCCAATCTACCTAGACAGAAAAGGATAGAAAGAATACTCACTGCAATCCAATAAAACCCTAAAAAATACCAACTCTACTGATTGCAAAAAAAACCTGAGATCACACGACCTCTACCACCTAAATCAGTTCTCTGGTGTAACAAAACTAAGCTGCAGCCACTGAAAAAACTGGAAAAGGCAAATGAACAAATAACAGTGGCTCCAGAGGAACTGAGAGAAGCCCAAGCCCCCCGGGGGGAACCTGGCTAACCTCACAGAAATGCAGAGAAATATGCAAATGGTAAGCACAAAACAAAAACAGAAAATATCTTATCTGAAAGCAGAAGAAGATGCAAGACTCAGCAAGCTTCCAAGTGAACCAGGAACCACAGTTGAGACAAGAACAATTGATCACCGGCAACCATGATGGGAGGGAACCTCCATTATATCAGACCAGTCTGTAACTCCTGATTGCCAATCCTCATTGAATGGTTCAGTACTGTTTGTAACCACCAGAGGGAGCTTCTGCTCAGAATTCATTTCTAAAACATTCACAACAGGTTAATCTGCAGGAGATGGCGATAAAATTGTGCCTGCCTGGAAGCGCAGCTACATGGTGAAAATGAAAAGACCTACAAAAATTGGATAAACAAAACTACAAATATAATTTTATTGACATATAAAAACATTAAAAAACTACAATTAAAACATGGGGAGAATTACACAGAAGAAAGAAGCCAAGGCTTGAGAAAGCCAAGACAAAACATACGTTGGTGTCCTGTGATCTTTATTTTCTGGTCAGTTTCTATATTTTACATTAATGATATGGGATTATTTAACAGTTGCATTGAATTTTGGTATTTGTTATTTATTCATGCTATATTTTAGTTTTTGGATAAACATATTTTACTGGCATATTACTATATTCTATTTACTTTTTCAGTGCTATGTCCCTTTATATACAGCCATCAATATATTATATAGAGTGCAACACTGACTATATCTACTATATATACGATACCCATATCTGAAACATTTTCCATTAAGTTTCTTCTATGTAATGCTCCCCATGTTTTAAATGCAGTTTTTTTATATTTGTACATATCAGTAAAATTATATTTGTAGTTATTTTTGTGGCTATCCAATTTTTGTAGGTCTTCCCAATTTAGGATACCCATTTATTTTTTACATGCGTTTTGTGTAGGCTTATAGGGTGAAAATGAAGTTACATCCTCCACATACTCGCTCACTTTCAGTCACAAAGGCGGCGCAGGGAGCATTTATAGACACTGTTCAATAAACAGTGAGCGCTGCTGTAATTACTCCCAGCACTTTGATTGACAGCCTGCTCTGCAGTGCGTACAGCATGTATGAGCAGAGCTGGCTGTCATTCAAAATGATGGGGAATAAGTACTCCCGCGCTCACTGCCTATTGAGCATTGACTGTGAAAAGTTCATTGCACTCCCCAATCACTGAAGGTGAGCGGCTTCTTTGACGATATAAGTTAATTTTCTTTTTCTCCCTGTAATTCTGGCAATCAGACAGGCAAGATTTTAAGAAGGACCGGTCCCTTTGTACATGTAGTCGGATCTATTGGCAGCATGCTATATTAATAGACATTCTGAATAGGATAAAATTTAGATTTGTTGGAAATAAATTCCATTTTAGGCCTCCTTCACCTATTCACTTAAAAAATGTACACATGAGAGAGTCCATTATTACTATCCATGTGGTTTTCTGTTGGTCATCCGTGTGTAAGTGTGTCCCTTCCGTGTGTCATCCATGTGTACTTGTGTACCATCTGTGTGCCATCAATATGCCATCTGTGTGACACGTACCGGAATGAAATGCATTCAAGAAATTACTGATTTACATGTGTTAAAGATGTGCAAAGATGATAGATAGATAGATAGATAGATAGATAGATAGATAGATAGATAGATAGATAGATAGATAGGATAGATAGATAGATATGGGATAGATAGATAGATAGATAGATAGATAGATAGATAGATAGATAGATAGATAGATATGGGATAGATAGATAGATAGATAGATAGATAGATAGATAGATAGATAGATAGATATGGGATAGATAGATAGATAGATAGATAGATAGATAGATATGGATAGATAGATAGATAGATAGATAGATAGATAGATAGATAGATAGATAGATAGATAGATAGATAGATAGATAGATAGATAGATAGATGGATAGATATGGGGATAGATAGATAGATAGATAGATAGATAGATAGATAGATAGATAGATAGATAGATAGATAGATAGATAGATAGATAGATAATAGATAGATAGATAGATAGATAGATTGAAAGATAGATAGATAGATAGATAGATAGATAGATAGATATGATAGAAGATAGATAGATAGATAGATAGATAGATAGATAGGTAGATAGATATGAGTTAGATATGGGATAGATATGGGACGTTACAGGCTCTTCAAAGTCATGAGGTCTGGGTCAGCTCTGCGTGAACTGGAAGTTTTTGCTTCCAAAGCCTATGGAGCTTCAGAACGAGGCTCCATAGTCTCTGTATGGCAAATTCGTTGGATTTGCTTGGACAACGTCGAACCTATGTAGGATGTTTTTAAAAATAAAGTGGTGAACCAAGGAAAGTGTCGTGGGGGTGTTTATTTCAATAAAATATTTATTTATGTGTGTTTCCTTTTTATTACTGGGTTGCATTACCCGGATTACCAACGCACCAGGGCATCAAGAAGAGCCAAGATGAACAGCGAGACTTAGACCATCTCAAGTGATGTGCCACTTCTGGGCCGGCTATGAGCTAGTAGGTTTAGGCTAGGAAGGGCACAATAACCAGGTACATTTCAAGCCTGATAATATCAGCTCTCAGCTGTCTGCTTTTTCTTTTGCTAATTGCAAAAAATTTATTTATTAGGTTAATACAAAGCTGTACAATAAACTCCACATGAAAGGCACTAAAGAGTGCTGTCACAATCCATTTTTGGATTCGTGACAGCTCTGGCTCTGCTTTATTTTAATGTTGTTTTTTTACTTTTGTTTGTTTCGTGCTTGTCCTTGACACTACCCCCTGTATTTACACCATCTGCAGTGGTGAGGCTAGCGTCCTTGCCGGCCAGTGCACTGTCATGGAAATATATATGTATTCCATATATTCAAAGTATATTCACATATATGTATTGTGAGACAGTGAAGGAATATGTGGTGAATGAGGTGTATATTTCACCTAAGTACCTTGCTGACTGGTATGAGCGAAATGTGTGGCTTTGTAAACCTGGTGGTAAAGAAAGGTCACTACACCTGCCATTCAGTACACGCTTGCAGCTCAGACCTGAATCCACTCAGGTGTTGATTAGGAAGCCAGAAGTAGGTGCTTGGGAGCACAGTCAGAGAGCTCATTCAGTCTGGACAAGGGGTCCAGACACAGAAGGTGTCTCTAAGAGTGTGGGAGCTGTCTTTAGCCCGGACACAGGGAGGTGTCCTGGCACAAGGAAGCAGTCTCTAAGAGTGTGAGCTATCTCAGTCTGGGTGCAGGAAGTACCCCGGACACAGGAGTAGTCGCAGTGAGAATCCGTGCGAATAGCGACTGAATAGGAGGTGACCTCTCTCAAGTCTGGACATTGGAGTTGCCTTCGGACATAAAGAGGAGTGTCTGTGAAACTCCATACTGGTAACATATGTGATATGTGTTGTTTTGGGCACAGACTGGTAGAGTCTGGGTCCCGGATAGAGAGGGCCATCTATCTAAGTGTAATTTAGTGGCTAGACAAGCCCAGGTTTTCTGTTTATGATTTGTTTTTATCTGTGTGCTGTGGACTTTAATAAAACTGGTTGCGGCCAGTTTTCACCAAACTGCTGTCTGAATGAACTGTTTCCGTGCCATTCTGTCTACCCAGACAGCGATCCTAGAGCTAAACCCCCCGGAAAGCTTACAATTGGTGGAGAATGCAGGCAGCGCAGGGCCTGGTACAGTTAGTGCTGGAGTGTGCATGCAGCACAGTGGCGAGAGACAGCATTAAAGGTGAAGTCTATTGAAATAGCAACAGAAAAAAAAAAAAAGTGTGTGTCAGCAGAAACGTCTGTTTGGAGCAGTCTTGGAGAGACAGTGGCCCTGATAGGGTCTGCAGAAAGAAAATGTATGCACAGCAAAGCTGAACTTGTTGTGAAAATGACTGTGGAATGTGCAGCAGCAAAAAGAAAAGTTTGTGGAGCAGTCTTAAAGAGACAGTAGCCCTAATAGACTTTGCAAAAGAAAAAAAAAAAAAAAAAAAGTGTTTGCACAGCAAGGCTGAATTTTCTGTGGAAAAAAAAAAAAAAAAAGCTGTGTAGTGTGTATGTCTTGAGTGAAGACTACAGTTGTGAAGACAGAGAAGTCTGACAGCATGGATGACAGCATGGAGGCGCTGTTTGAACAAATGGCGCAAGTTAATGTGCAACATAAGACTGCTGTGATTGAGACAGATGAATCCGGCAGTATGGAGGAGCTCATTGAGTACCTGGTGCAGGCCCAGCGAAGCATGCAGCAGAGCATGGAGCAGCAGCGCCTGCAGCACCAGCAGCAATTCCTGCAGCAGCAGCAGGAGAATAACCGGGTGTTGGAGCAGATTGCAGCTCTCAGCACCTCGTCCCAGAGTAATGTTGTGAAGGCACCTGCGTTGTCCGCTATAAAGAAGGCGGTAAGACGGTCCTTGAGAAAAATGACACCTCGTGATGATGTGGAGGTATATCTTACTAGGTTGAGAGACTGGCAGAGAAGGAGAATCTGCCACTATCTGAATGGGCCATGGCGGTCGTACCCTATCTGATTGGGGAACCCAAAAAGTCTGGC
>JARQOD010000005.1:259157292-259203763 GCA_033576555.1 Oophaga sylvatica | reverse complement strand
AAAAACAAGGCCCACCTGGCCTATCTAGGATTAAGTTGCTGGGCTGATTCCAGATAAACCAGATTCTTATGGTCCGTGAGGACCACCACCTGATGTTTGGCTCCTCCAGCCAATGTCTCCACTCTTCAAAAGCCCACTTCATGGCCAATAACTCCCGATTACCCACGTCATAATTACGTTCAGTTGGAGAAAATTTTCGAGAGAAAAAGGCACAAGGGTTACTTTTAGAGGTCTCAGGATCTCTTTGGGACAAAACGGCACCTGCCCCAATTTCAGAGGCATCAACCTCCACCTGAAATGGCAGAGAAACATCAGGCTGCCGTAGAACAGGAGCAGAAGTGAATCTCTGCTTAAGTTTCTGAAACGCAGATACTGCCTCAGGAGGCCAATTCACCACATCAGAACCCTTTTTGGTCAAATCAGTCAATGGTTTAACAATAACAGAGAAATTACCAATAAATTTACGATAAAAATTGGCAAAACCCAAGAATCTCTGAAGAGCCTTTAATGAAGTAGGTTGGACCCAATCACAGATGGCCTGAACCTTGACCGGGTCCATTTCAATAACAGATGGAGACAAAATGAATCCCAGAAATGAGACCTTCTGTACGCCAAAAAGACACTTTGATCCCTTCACATACAGAGCATTCTCTCTCAAAATCTGGAACACAGTCCGAACATGTTTCACATGAGAGTCCCAGTCATTGGAAAAAATCAAGATATCATACAAATAAACAATCAGAAATTTATCCACAAAATCCCTGAAAATGTCATTCATGAAGGACTGAAAGACGGAAGGAGCATTAGTGAGCCCAAAGGGCATCACTAGGTACTCAAAATGCCCCTCTGGGGTATTAAACGCCGTCTTCCATTCATCCCGTGCTTAATGCGAATAAGGTTATACGCCCACCTGAGGTCAAGCTTGGTAAACCAAGTAGCACTTTTCACCCTGGAAAACAGGTCAGAAATCAAGGGTAATGGATATTGATATTTCACAGTGATCTTGTTCAAGAGACGATAATCAATACACGGCCTTAATGAACCATCCTTTTTGGCCATAAAGAAAAAACCGGCACCCAAGGGTGAAGAGGATGGTCTGATATGACCCTTCTCCAATGACTCCTTGATATAAGACCGCATAGCGTCATGTTCAGGTACAGACAAGTTAAAAAGGCGACCTTTAGGAAATTTACTACCAGGCACTAATTCAATAGCGCAGTCATAGCTCCTATGGGGGGGCAAGAATGCAGATTTACTTTCGCTAAACACATCAGAAAAATCAGTCAAAAAGTCAGGAACATCCTGAGACTGGGGAGAGGCAGAAAAAACAGGAGTGTTGGCATTAACACATTGGCAGCCCCAACTGGTTACAGACACAGATTTCCAATCCAAAACAGGATTATGAGACTGTAACCAAGGGAAACCCAGTACAATAATGTCATGCAGATTATACAGTACCAAAAATTTGCAACTCTCCTGATGATCAGGTCAACCCTCATGATCACCTGAGTAGAAAACTGGGGTTTATTCTCCGCCAAAGGGGTAGAATCAATCCCCAGTAGGGGAATAGACTTCCATAGGGGTATCAAGGGAAACCCACAACGTTTGGCAAAATCAAAATCCATCAGGTTAATAGCTGCTCCCGAATCAACAAAAGCCTGAGCAGAAAATGTGGACAGGGAGCAAATCAGGGTAACAGTCAACAAAAATTTAGTCTGAACACTACCCAAGACAACTGAGCGTGCAAAACGTCTTCCCGCTTAGTGCAGACAGAAATAGCATGAGAGGCGTCACCACAATAGAAACATAACCCATTGCGTTTTCGAAACTCATGACGCTGTGCCCAGAAGCCACTCTATCACACTGCATGGGTTCAGAAGCTGGCTCACAAGGCAACACTATTCCACGCATACCTCTGCGCTCACGCAAACGTCTGTCAATTTGAATCGCTAATGACATAGAATCATTGAGACCAGAGGGAGCAGGGAAACCCACCATAACATCTTTTACATTCTCTGACAGCCCCTTCCGAAAAAGGGCTGCCAAAGCATCATCATTCCATTTGGTCAGGACTGCCCATTTTCGGAATTTCTGACAGTACAACTCAGCGTCCTCAAGCCCTGATTTAATGCCAACAAGGTTCTTTCAGCTTGATCAGTGACATTAGGCTCATCGTACAATAACCCTAGAGCCAGAAAAAATGCATCAACATCACTCAAAACAGGGTCCCCAGGTGTCAGGGAAAAAGCCCAATCCTGAGGATCGCTGCGCAGGAGAGAGATGACAATTTGAACCTGCTGTGCTGCGTTCCCTGAGGACTTAGGTTTTAAGGCAAAAAACAACTTACAGTTATTTTTGAAATTCAGAAATTTGGCCCGATCTCCCAAAAACAAATCTGGCATGGGAATCCTAGGTTCCACAACCGGCAACCAGCAAGATAGACAGCAATACTCCGAACCTCAGTGGCAAGCTGATCCACACGGCCAGACAGCTGTGCAAGCTCCATTGAGAGAAAAAAAATCCTCCTCAACACCCAGAGAAAAAGAGGGAAAAAATGCAAGAAACAGAAAAAAAAAAAAAATCTCTGACAACTCTGACAACTTTTTTTTCTTTCCACACTGTTTTTCCCTTTTGTGAGTATCATACAATTTTCAGTTAGGCCGGTGATACTGTTATGTTTTGGTAGCTGAGAGCAGGCAAAAAAACGGCAATACACCAGAGAGGTTGGAATCTATTGGATTGCAGTACCCTGACTAACCACCACAACTAAAGGCAGCCGTGGAGCGTTCCTACGTTGGTCCTAGTCGCCTCGTCACAGCCTGAGAGATTAACTACACCTAAAGATAGAAAGAGGAAAGCTATCTGCCCCGGAGCAGATCCCAAAGAACATAGGAAGCCCCCAAACATGTAATGGCGGTTAGACAAGAGGAAATACAGACACAGACAGAAAATAGTATGAGCAAACGCTGGGGCCCAATCTACCTAGACAGAAAAGGATAGAAAGAATACTCACTGCAATCCAATAAAACCCTAAAAAATACCAACTCTACTGATTGCAAAAAAAACCTGAGATCACACGACCTCTACCACCTAAATCAGTTCTCTGGTGTAACAAAACTAAGCTGCAGCCACTGAAAAAACTGGAAAAGGCAAATGAACAAATAACAGTGGCTCCAGAGGAACTGAGAGAAGCCCAAGCCCCCCGGGGGGAACCTGGCTAACCTCACAGAAATGCAGAGAAATATGCAAATGGTAAGCACAAAAACAAAACAGAAAATATCTTATCTGAAAGCAGAAGAAGATGCAAGACTCAGCAAGCTTCCAAGTGAACCAGGAACCACAGTTGAGACAAGAACAATTGATCACCGGCAACCATGATGGGAGGGAACCTCCATTATATCAGACCAGTCTGTAACTCCTGATTGCCAATCCTCATTGAATGGTTCAGTACTGTTTGTAACCACCAGAGGGAGCTTCTGCTCAGAATTCATTTCTAAAACATTCACAACAGGTTAATCTGCAGGGAGATGGCGATAAAATTGTGCCTGCCTGGAAGCGCAGCTACATGGTGAAAATGAAAAGACCTACAAAAATTGGATAAACAAAACTACAAATATAATTTTATTGACATATAAAAACATTAAAAAACTACAATTAAAACATGGGGAGAATTACACAGAAGAAAGAAGCCAAGGCTTGAGAAAGCCAAGACAAAACATACGTTGGTGTCCTGTGATCTTTATTTTCTGGTCAGTTTCTATATTTTACATTAATGATATGGGATTATTTAACAGTTGCATTGAATTTTGGTATTTGTTATTTATTCATGCTATATTTTAGTTTTTGGATAAACATATTTTACTGGCATATTACTATATTCTATTTACTTTTTCAGTGCTATGTCCCTTTATATACAGCCATCAATATATTATATAGAGTGCAACACTGACTATATCTACTATATATACGATACCCATATCTGAAACATTTTCCATTAAGTTTCTTCTATGTAATGCTCCCCATGTTTTAAATGCAGTTTTTTTATATTTGTACATATCAGTAAAATTATATTTGTAGTTATTTTTGTGGCTATCCAATTTTTGTAGGTCTTCCCAATTTAGGATACCCATTTATTTTTTACATGCGTTTTGTGTAGGCTTATAGGGTGAAAATGAAGTTACATCCTCCACATACTCGCTCACTTTCAGTCACAAAGGCGGCGCAGGGAGCATTTATAGACACTGTTCAATAAACAGTGAGCGCTGCTGTAATTACTCCCAGCACTTTGATTGACAGCCTGCTCTGCAGTGCGTACAGCATGTATGAGCAGAGCTGGCTGTCATTCAAAATGATGGGGAATAAGTACTCCCGCGCTCACTGCCTATTGAGCATTGACTGTGAAAAGTTCATTGCACTCCCCAATCACTGAAGGTGAGCGGCTTCTTTGACGATATAAGTTAATTTTTTTTTCTCCCTGTAATTCTGGCAATCAGACAGGCAAGATTTTAAGAAGGACCGGTCCCTTTGTACATGTAGTCGGATCTATTGGCAGCATGCTATATTAATAGACATTCTGAATAGGATAAAATTTAGATTTGTTGGAAATAAATTCCATTTTAGGCCTCCTTCACCTATTCACTTAAAAAAATGTACACATGAGAGAGTCCATTATTACTATCCATGTGGTTTTCTGTTGGTCATCCGTGTGTAAGTGTGTCCCTTCGTGTGTCATCCATGTGTACTTGTGTACCATCTGTGTGCCATCAATATGCCATCTGTGTGACACGTACCGGAATGAAATGCATTCAAGAAATTACTGATTTACATGTGTTAAAGATGTGCAAAGATGATAGATAGATAGATAGATAGATAGATAGATAGATAGATAGATAGATAGATAGATAGATATGGGATAGATAGATAGATATGGGATAGATAGATAGATAGATAGATAGATAGATAGATAGATAGATAGATAGATAGATATGGGATAGATAGATAGATAGATAGATAGATAGATAGATAGATAGATAGATAGATATGGGATAGATAGATAGATAGATAGATAGATAGATAGATATGGGATAGATAGATAGATAGATAGATAGATAGATAGATAGATAGATAGATAGATAGATAGATAGATAGATGATAGATAGTAGATGGATAGATATAGATAGATAGATAGATAGATAGATAGATAGATAGATAGATAGATAGATAGATAGATAGATAGATAGATAGATAGATAGATAGATAGATAGATAGATAGATAGATAGATAGATAGATAGATATGATAGATTAGATAGATAGATAGATAGATAGATAGATAGATAGGTAGATAGATATGAGTTAGATATGGGATAGATATGGGACGTTACAGGCTCTTCAAAGTCATGAGGTCTGGGTCAGCTCTGCGTGAACTGGAAGTTTTTGCTTCCAAAGCCTATGGAGCTTCAGAACGAGGCTCCATAGTCTCTGTATGGCAAATTCGTTGGATTTGCTTGGACAACGTCGAACCTATGTAGGATGTTTTTAAAAATAAAGTGGTGAACCAAGGAAAGTGTCGTGGGGGTGTTTATTTCAATAAAATATTTATTTATGTGTGTTTCCTTTTTATTACTGGGTTGCATTACCCGGATTACCAACGCACCAGGGCATCAAGAAGAGCCAAGATGAACAGCGAGACTTAGACCATCTCAAGTGATGTGCCACTTCTGGGCCGGCTATGAGCTAGTAGGTTTAGGCTAGGAAGGGCACAATAACCAGGTACATTTCAAGCCTGATAATATCAGCTCTCAGCTGTCTGCTTTTTCTTTTGCTAATTGCAAAAATTTATTTATTAGGTTAATACAAAGCTGTACAATAAACTCCACATGAAAGGCACTAAAGAGTGCTGTCACAATCCATTTTTGGATTCGTGACAGCTCTGGCTCTGCTTTATTTTAAATGTTGTTTTTTTACTTTTGTTTGTTTCGTGCTTGTCCTTGACACTACCCCCTGTATTTACACCATCTGCAGTGGTGAGGCTAGCGTCCTTGCCGGCCAGTGCACTGTCATGGAAATATTATGTATTCCATATATTCAAAGTATATTCACATATATGTATTGTGAGACAGTGAAGGAATATGTGGTGAATGAGGTGTATATTTCACCTAAGTACCTTGCTGACTGGTATGAGCGAAATGTGTGGCTTTGTAAACCTGGTGGTAAAGAAAGGTCACTACACCTGCCATTCAGTACACGCTTGCAGCTCAGACCTGAATCCACTCAGGTGTTGATTAGGAAGCCAGAAGTAGGTGCTTGGGAGCACAGTCAGAGAGCTCATTCAGTCTGGACAAGGGGTCCAGACACAGAAGGTGTCTCTAAGAGTGTGGGAGCTGTCTTTAGCCCGGACACAGGGAGGTGTCCTGGCACAAGGAAGCAGTCTCTAAGAGTGTGAGCTATCTCAGTCTGGGTGCAGGAAGTACCCCGGACACAGGAGTAGTCGCAGTGAGAATCCGTGCGAATAGCGACTGAATAGGAGGTGACCTCTCTCAAGTCTGGACATTGGAGTTGCCTTCGGACATAAAGAGGAGTGTCTGTGAAACTCCATACTGGTAACATATGTGATATGTGTTGTTTTGGGCACAGACTGGTAGAGTCTGGGTCCCGGATAGAGAGGGCCATCTATCTAAGTGTAATTTAGTGGCTAGACAAGCCCAGGTTTTCTGTTTATGATTTGTTTTTATCTGTGTGCTGTGGACTTTAATAAAACTGGTTGCGGCCAGTTTTCACCAAACTGCTGTCTGAATGAACTGTTTCCGTGCCATTCTGTCTACCCAGACAGCGATCCTAGAGCTAAACCCCCCGGAAAGCTTACAATTGGTGGAGAATGCAGGCAGCGCAGGGCCTGGTACAGTTAGTGCTGGAGTGTGCATGCAGCACAGTGGCGAGAGACAGCATTAAAGGTGAAGTCTATTGAAATAGCAACAGAAAAAAAAAAAAGTGTGTGTCAGCAGAAACGTCTGTTTGGAGCAGTCTTGGAGAGACAGTGGCCCTGATAGGGTCTGCAGAAAGAAAATGTATGCACAGCAAAGCTGAACTTGTTGTGAAAATGACTGTGGAATGTGCAGCAGCAAAAAGAAAAGTTTGTGGAGCAGTCTTAAAGAGACAGTAGCCCTAATAGACTTTGCAAAAGAAAAAAAAAAAAAAAAAAAAGTGTTTGCACAGCAAGGCTGAATTTTCTGTGGAAAAAAAAAAAAAAAAAGCTGTGTAGTGTGTATGTCTTGAGTGAAGACTACAGTTGTGAAGACAGAGAAGTCTGACAGCATGGATGACAGCATGGAGGCGCTGTTTGAACAAATGGCGCAAGTTAATGTGCAACATAAGACTGCTGTGATTGAGACAGATGAATCCGGCAGTATGGAGGAGCTCATTGAGTACCTGGTGCAGGCCCAGCGAAGCATGCAGCAGAGCATGGAGCAGCAGCGCCTGCAGCACCAGCAGCAATTCCTGCAGCAGCAGCAGGAGAATAACCGGGTGTTGGAGCAGATTGCAGCTCTCAGCACCTCGTCCCAGAGTAATGTTGTGAAGGCACCTGCGTTGTCCGCTATAAAGAAGGCGGTAAGACGGTCCTTGAGAAAAATGACACCTCGTGATGATGTGGAGGTATATCTTACTAGGTTTGAGAGACTGGCAGAGAAGGAGAATCTGCCACTATCTGAATGGGCCATGGCGGTCGTACCCTATCTGATTGGGGAACCCCAAAAAGTCTGGGCTGACCTGAGCAAGCAGGACAGCGAAGACTATGCCAAGTTGAAAGCGGCGATTCTTACCCGGCTGGGTGTTACGGTGACAGCCCGTGCCAGGGGAGTTCGTGACTGGAGATACAGTTGGGAGTCTGCAGTCAGCAGGCCTGATTATGGAGTTGAAAAGGTGATAGTGGACCGCTACACCCAAGCACGTCCTCCTGAGGTACAGCCGTCTGAGAGGTCGTCACTTCGGAGTTCCCGGACGCTGAACTCTCGCGGTAAGAGCGTTCCAGCTGTTGGGGACATGGGGTATGCTGATAAGCGGGTTCAGGCCCGAGGGGACATGTGGGTGGGAGAGTGTGATGGACAGTGTTGGAGCTGGCGTGAAATTGCAGCCAACTGTCCAATAGAGGGGGAGCCTATGTGTTGTGATGATGGCAGATCCCTCTCTCTCTGCGCAGAACCTGTGTGTGTGTCCACCTCAGCCGAAGAGACTGGACCACAGGGGTCCCCGGTGGTTGTAAGTGACTGCCCAGCACAGGCCCTCTTGGACTCAGAGAGTCCAGTGACTTCCGTATGTGACAGCCTGATTGATAGGGACTTCATCCCTGATAAGCACCTGAGTATGGTGTGCATCCATGGAGACACCAAAGTCTACCCAGAGACTGCCGTGGACTTGGTCCCCAAACTCGGGGAGGTTTCATGTGAAGTGGGGGTAGTGAAGACCTGGTGCACCCCGTTATATTGGGTAATGACTTTCCCCGGTCTAAGGATCTCTGGGGGAAGGGTGTTTCTGATGGACAGTGTGATGAAGCTCCTACTGAGGGTGCGCAGTCCCGAGGGGCGGAGCACAGTGCTAGTGGGCCGTTAAACTTATGTGATAATGATGATGACCATGATAATATTGATAATGATAATGATGATCATGATACTGATGATGACGTTGATAAAGATGACATTTCTTTGCAGGTGATGTTGGGAGACGAGGATGGTGGTTCTCGGGAACCGAGTGTCCCTGACCTGCCTGGCTCCTGTGACAATTTGGGAGTGAGCCGGTGCGAGACCCACTCTTAAAACGGCACAGGAAAATGTAATTGTTCTGAGTGAGGTTCCCCAAGAGCCTGGCTCTGAGGAGAGGTTTCCTCATGCTGCCATGAACAATAACCTATTGTATAGGGACACTGAAGTCCAGGGAGAGGTCGTGAGTCAGCTCCTAGTACCTGAGCTATATAGAAGTGTAGTGCTGGGGTTGTCACAGAGTCACATACTTGAGGGACCAGATGGTGAAGTTAATGTTGTGGATGACATGTTAACTAAGGTTCCAGATCAAGATGTGAATGAAAATGAATTGTATAACCCTGACAGTAAGCAGGATGTGAATGAAAATGAATTGTATAACCCTGACAGTAAGCAGGATATGAATGAAAATGAATTGTATAACCCTGACAGTGAGCAGGATGTGAATGATAATGAAGTGTATAGCCCTGACAGTGAGACAGATGTGGCTGAGAAAACGGGGTCAGATAGTGATAGTGAATTATCTGATGACCATAAAGCAACCAGTGCAAGTGAGGAAGGCATGGTAGCAGAGGAGATTGAGAGTCCTGAGAGGAAGGCTGAGGCTGACCTTGCAGTCGGACGGAGGATGGCATCTGAAGATGTTGTACAGTTGGCCGGTTCCCTGGCGAAGACTAAGGTGAAAGACAGGACTCTGAAACTGAACACAGCACAAGTGGATGCTGTTGAAAATGAGAAGTTATCAATGTATGGTGTGGATCTGCATCAGGCCAAGGACTCTGAAGGTGATGCTGCAGAGGTGGAGAAAGCCATGGAAGTGGTGGACACCAGGCCAGGTGCCTCACCAGAGGCTGATGTCTCAAGTGAAGCTGTGAGGAACAAGACTGAAGATGTGGGGAATGACTCTGCCCCGGAATATGTTTCTGCCGGAGACAGCGGCGTGGACGGTGTACTGTCCGGATCCGTGGCTGCGACTCGCGAAGCTCGGGCCGGAAATTCGGCGCCCGGTGCGCCATCGGAGTTCCCGAGCGACCCAAAGGATCTGGATAAATCCCAAGATGAGATTTTGAGACCTCGGGTTGGCCTTGGTGAGCTCAGGCGCATTTTCATGGAGTCTACACTTGAACCACGTCCCAGTGAGTGGGAGGGGCGATGTGTCGCTCCGTTGCCGCTGCAGATACACGGGAGCTCAGATGGGATGCAGAACGTGGTGGAAAAGAAGACTGATGGTAGGGCTTCTGAGCATGTCCTACCAGAAGAGCCTGAAGAAGGGGCCAAAGACGTAAAGGACGTCCAACAACTACAGGAGAAGATGCGTAGCCATGAGGATCTCCTGGAGAAAGAAGTAAGAGCTCTGAGTCTTATGCAAAGTGAGCCTGTACCAGAAGAGGATAAATTATGTGTACCGACCAAGAAAAACGATCAGCTCCCTCTACAGTGCCAATCGTTTGAACAGTGTGGCTCGGAATGGTCAGAAACCATGACAGAGGCGCTTGGGTTCTGTGAGGTAGAATTTATGAATCAACTGATATTTAAGAAAGTAGATGTGCTAAAGAAAGTTCAGGGGGAATTAGAGAAAACCCCTATACCTCCTGTGACAGTTGGTGACACAGGGTCAGTGCCCCAAAAACAGGAGGTACGAAAGTTTCTGAGGAAGAATCAGCAGAGCTGTTCTGACGTGCCTGGTCGTACTTATCTGGTGAGCCACTATACCGAGACTGAGGCTGGCACTAAAGTCAAGATGAAACAGTGCAGGATACCCGAGGCCCGCAGAGAGTATAAGCCTGGGAGGGTACAGGGTAGTGCGGATGCTTCAGATGAAGAGAAAACTGATGTTGGCTATGACAGTGGTGAGGATGAAGCTGATGAGGGCCATGACTGGTCCAGAGTTCACTGTCTCTGTTGGATTGTTGGCCAGCCCTCCGGTCTGGATGACCAGCCCTCCGGTCTGGAGAAGAGGGAGGGGATATGTGAGACAGTGAAGGAATATGTGGTGAATGAGGTGTATATTTCACCTAAGTACCTTGCTGACTGGTATGAGCGAAATGTGTGGCTTTGTAAACCTGGTGGTAAAGAAAGGTCACTACACCTGCCATTCAGTACACGCTTGCAGCTCAGACCTGAATCCACTCAGGTGTTGATTAGGAAGCCAGAAGTAGGTGCTTGGGAGCACAGTCAGAGAGCTCATTCAGTCTGGACAAGGGGTCCAGACACAGAAGGTGTCTCTAAGAGTGTGGGAGCTGTCTTTAGCCCGGACACAGGGAGGTGTCCTGGCACAAGGAAGCAGTCTCTAAGAGTGTGAGCTATCTCAGTCTGGGTGCAGGAAGTACCCCGGACACAGGAGTAGTCGCAGTGAGAATCCGTGCGAATAGCGACTGAATAGGAGGTGACCTCTCTCAAGTCTGGACATTGGAGTTGCCTTCGGACATAAAGAGGAGTGTCTGTGAAACTCCATACTGGTAACATATGTGATATGTGTTGTTTTGGGCACAGACTGGTAGAGTCTGGGTCCCGGATAGAGAGGGCCATCTATCTAAGTGTAATTTAGTGGCTAGACAAGCCCAGGTTTTCTGTTTATGATTTGTTTTTATCTGTGTGCTGTGGACTTTAATAAAACTGGTTGCGGCCAGTTTTCACCAAACTGCTGTCTGAATGAACTGTTTCCGTGCCATTCTGTCTACCCAGACAGCGATCCTAGAGCTAAACCCCCGGAAAGCTTACAGTATTCACAGTTCACAGTTAGATAGATCTCACTTGCTAAAAAACCCTGTGCTCACATATTTCTAGGCCAGCTATAATCAGTCGTTTTAAAGAAATCTGGCCTTCATAAGGCCTTCATAAGGCCTTCGTAAAGGAACAAATGCATGAAGTACAAAAAGTCCTATTAGATATCTGTTGTTTACATTATAGTTATGCAAGACAACTAGGTCACAAGAATATAAACAATAATTCTGCAACTTCAGCTCTTTTAATCATGATTATCATAATTATCATATTTACACTAGAACAGCCAATAATCTAGCAGCTTTTAATTGTATGTTAATTGACTAACCAGCCCCTTTTTGTAAACGTATAAAACCTTGAATGAATAATAAATGTAGGTCTTTGACGAACTGTTATACTGACACTTGCGTTGTGGACAGTCCTCATTTCGTTCTGAGCGCTCAAAAAGACATTATATAGAGATTTGGACATGGCAAGCAGCAAACACAGAAGGATATTTTTATCCTAATTAAATTTCCATATCAGTTGGCGCCCAAAAAAATCCAGTTGTGGAAGTGAGGGCTTTGTTTGGTTAAGTTTCTGCAGTAAACTTTCACGCACTGGGAGGCCATCCCAGTCAAATCAGACGTGGATAGTGAGAATTTTGATGAAGGCTATTGCAGATTACTGTGACCGGCGCACCGGCCAGGGCGTACGGTACAGAGCGATAGAACCTTGAGCCTCACCGCGCTCAGTGCAATTGGTGCGTTATCAGTTACCAGAGCAGCTTGTATGTGTCACAGATCATCAAAAGAGGGATTCGTATTCTCCCGGGTGTCTGTCTCATTGTACCTGTCAACTGTCTGTATCAGGTACTGTCGCTTTAAATCACATCTCCGTGCGCTCTGTCAGTATCTCATTCAGAGCAGTGTGCTGGCTGCAGCAGCGAGAAAACCCCTTTGACCCCCCCTCCTCTGGTAATCACGTTATCAGGCATTCTGTTTCTTGGCTTTGATTTTTATTTTTTTAAGCTAGGTTTTTTTGGCTACAGGTTTTAACGTGAGAATTATCAGGCATTCAGACTGAACTATATTCATTTTTTTCTATTCTGAGGAATAATAATTTTTTTTTTTTTTTTTTGATACGTGATTTCAGTGCCTATAGAGACAGCAAGCAGAGATATAAGGAAGGGAGGGGGGAAGCAGCCAGCTGACATTCCAGAGATTTTTAATTAGCTGTTTTAGTAACAAGGGTTGTTTTTCAGAGTTTTATGATTAATACGGTTTTTCTTTTCTCCCCTTTTTGGTGAATTTATTTTTTGTTTCCTTTTTCTAGAGGTTTTTTTTTTTTTTTACTAAATCTAACTTTTGTTTTTAAAATTTTTCTTTTAAGTACATTTTTAAATGATTTTGGAGAGATTTTTTCTCTAAGCAATTTATTTTAGAGCTTTATTTCTCCAGCCATTTTTTTTTTTTCTACAAGCTTGCTTTAGAACAAGGTCACATAGATAAGGAAAATTACAGGCTGAGGGAGAGAGCAGACACAAACTACGCAGTGGTCTGAGTAGCCCCTCCCGTCGGGCATTCGGCGAGAACAAACAGAACCAGAGTGCAGCAGTTTTCAGATTTTTAAATCACCTTTGTTGAATAGGTTTTTAGAATAGACACAGTACGTAAGAATCGAAGGGCTAGGCATGTGAATAGAATGTCAGAGTACGTGAGAAGCAAATAGACAGGCAGCCTTTACGCTGCATAATGAAATGTTTTTTTCTTGTTTTTTGTTATTTGAAAGGTAACGGGAAAGTTTATTAATAGATTACCATCTGCTATAAAAGAGCAGCGGTGCATCGTGTAAAAGATACAGCAAGTTAATTTAAACGGACCAGGAAGTGATTTTTTTTTTTTTTTTATGTGAATAAGTTTGAAAAAGTGTTAAATCATCTGTGAGAAAAAGATCACTGACATGTCACAAGAGCAGAATTCAGAGTCACACACATCACATGTCCATCATGTGGAGACACGGGACAGGTGTAGGCTGCTCTCATTGAGTAAGGAGCCTTGTACAGGGAAAAACGCTCCCCGCCTCTCTCCACAGGGAGAAGGCATTTTTGTTTCAACCATCCCCTCTCAGGAGTCACAGGGGGGACACCCTCTCCTTTTTCTTCTCTCAGTCCCTTTCTCTTTCTTCTTCAGACTTTTCTCCTCTTTCCTCGCTGCCATCCCTCTCATTCCTTCTTTTCCCTCCATCACATCTCTGACACATCCATTTTCTTCATCTTCCTCTTCTTCTATCTCTTTCTCTCCAACTCTCAAATCTTGTTCTTCATCTTCTTCTACTTCTCCCCCTCCATCTTTCTTCTCTCTCTCTCCTCCATCTTTCTCTCTTTTCCCCCTTTCACTCTTTCTCTCCCTCCCTCCTCTTTCTCTCGCTCCTCCCTCACACCTCCCTTCTCTTCCTCTTTTTTCTACTTCGTCATCAACTGGGTCAACGCCCAATCCAAGCAATGTGGTGTCCCTGTATTCAGTGTTTCCAGCACAGGGCACCTTGTCTATCCCAAGCACAGTACAAACATTGCCAGTCATTATATCAGGAGAAGAAAGTGCAGATCTCCCTACACAAAACGCTACATGTAGCCCCCAGACACAACAGTCCACAGCTAGGGCTTCACAGGGGGGTGGTATAGCTACAGGGCTGCTAGCATGGAACCATGACACTGATCCACCGCAGCCTCAGCAAGGAAGTGGGAAATCCCCATGCAGCAAGACAACTTTAAAGCCCAAATCTCACCCAGTGTATGCACCAAGTACACCATGTCACTTCTTATCTGATGAAGATGAAGATGCAACGTCACACATGCTGCCCAATACTAGGGAAGAAAACACACAAGCACCAATAGAGCAGGGACAGGTAGAGGCACCATCCTATGAGCCCTTCATCCAAGCCAGGTGATCAGTATGCTGCCAGACCCAGGGATACACCCCATGCCATTTTGCCAAAAAATGCAGCAGATCCAGCGAACGTATGCAGCAGCCTGGACTGATCTCTGGACCGTAATGGAAATAAAAGCAGGTGATGCATTCTGGCCAATTATGAGAGAACACTTCAAGCTTCCAACAGAGTTAGATGCGTATGCCTGGGAGACAGGACCAAAGCTAATTGAGCAACTCAGAGAATGGGCCAAAAGCAGACTGACAGGACAAACTCTCAGCCTACATGTCACGAGTCAAGACAAGACAGAGTCTGTGGAGAAGTTCCATGACAGAGTAATGCAAGTGTTTCAAGATTTGGGCCTCATTACCCATGATCAGACACACAGACGGATGTTGGCACAGGCTTTTGTGCATGGACTGAGAGAACCAATCAGGAAACCACTGGTAGCAGCCAGGCCTGAGTACACGTCAATAGCAATGGATACCCTGCTCACAGTAGCAAAAAGGATTGAGTCCCGCCGGGACAGAAGGAATGTCAAGTGTTACAACTGTGGCGAGTTTGGTCATTTCCGGAACAAGTGCAGAACACTGACTTCACCCAGAAAAAGAAGAAACACAGAAAGCAGTGAAGAACCCCATCCATAGGACAAGAGCACACCAAGTCCACAAGGAACCCCACCAGTGTGACCAATATCCTGAGAGTGGATGGCGTAGTCATATCTTTTCTTGTGGAACTCCGCAACCAGAATCTTCTGCTTCCTGCATGGGAATTGATGGTCAAGTCAGATATTTCCAGATTATGAAGCCCCTGAGCGTGTGGACTCAGCCAGAACACTCCATCATGTCCCAGTTTGTTGTGTAAAAAACCTGCACCCTCAACCTATTGGGAGTGGACCTACTGCAGAAGCTGAAAGCGACCAGAGTGTTCCAGGAAGATGGGACCATGACACTTTCTTCACCCCTGACCCAAGAAGAAACAGGAACCTCAAACAACCACACTGCAGACCTATCACAGGAGGTGCTGGACATAGTACCAGAAAAGCCACTCCATCACCCAGAGTCAAGATGTCTCTGACCAACTGAAGGTCTAAGTGAACTCGCCTAAGAAGACGGCCTGAGAACTTTGACATTGGCCAGGATATTCAACTCAAGAAGGACTCTACTCGCTTCATGGAATGGCAACACCTCATCCAGCTCTAACGCCAGAGGTTCATCTTTTGCAAGCACCAGGAGGTGCCCCCTGCAATCAACCAGTTCACCCAGGCCCTAGACCAGCAAAAGGCCACTCAGCTCTTCAAACTTGTGCACAAATATTGACCTGAGACCGAGCTGGAGAAAAAGAAACTACTGATGGCCCGTGCTGAGAAAAAAGCAGCCGTTTAAGGAGACGTCCCAACAAGAAGACCCCCTGTGACCAGAGCAGGTGCTAACACAGTGACTGTCTTGGTGGAGAACAAGAAAGCCAGCTGGTCGTCATCTCTCATGATGTGGATCCTAGTAGACGGCTTGTTTTCCCGCCAGCTCTGCACCAGCAGATGGGAGTCCCCTGCCGCATACTGAAGGACAAGGCCAAACTGGGCTGCCTCGCCCATCGGAATCAATCCCAGCTTTCCACAGTGAAGAAAAAGACTGTAAACCCCGCTGAGTTCAGAATGGTGCAAGGCCTGGAGGCCGCGAAAGAGGCTACGGTATTTGAAACCCCAACAGTGCTGAACCATCACACTCTGCTCTCAAGAGTCCCAGTCACCGCAATGGTATTCACGGTGATCAACCTGGCCAGTACCTTCTTCAGTGTTTCCCCTCCACCTGGAGGCCTGCTTTCACGCACCAGTGCAGTGCATATGGACAATGTTGCCTCAAGGTGCTCAAAACAAGCCCTTCAAGTTTCACCAAGACAATGTCCTCCATCTTCGTCAACTGGATTGCAGAATATGCAAGAGTCACTCTTCTACAACACGTGGATGACTTTCTCTTTTGTGTGGTTGACATCGACACCTGCACAGCCTATTCCTTATCTCTCCTACTCTACCTGGAAGAACAGCAACGCAAGGTCTGGAAGAACAAAGTCCAGTGATGCCAGAAGCAAGTTACATCCCTGGGACACTGTATTGCCCACAAGACGAAACACATGTCAAAAGACTGGAAGACCACTGTGGAGAAGATGGCTCCCCCAACAACTCCAAGAATGCTGCAGGCCTTCCCTGGTCTAGTGTCGTATTGCAGAACCTGGATCCCTGATGCCTCAGTCCTAATGCAGCCTCTGTGCGCTTGCATCAACGCAACCCCGCTCCTTCTATCAGACGCAGCCTTCAACCCATTCAGGAGATTGGAAGAACTCCACAGTCTCAGCGCCAATACCAGGCCTACCTGACTATGAAAAGTCTTTCCGTCTACCTGATGGAAGAAAGAAGGTCATGCTACTGGAGTCCTGGCACGGATTCACGGGGGAAAACAGAGACTTTTAGGCTGCCTCTCAGCCCGCTTGGATCCAGTTGCAAGAAGAGCACCCTCCTGCCTGATGGCAGTATCCGCAGCACACACCCTCCTGGACAAGGTTGCTGACATCACTCTTGGACAGCCACTGGAAACTCTCACTCCACATGACATCTTGGCAATCTTCAATCAAGCTCAACCAACAGTAATCTCCCCACCGCCAGGCATCTTTGTGGCGCCTCTATTGCCTTTGTCTCATAATGTCACCGTCTCCAGACCTACAGTCCTCAGCCCGGCCACTCTACTCCCACTCCCAAGGGGGGATACTTGGATGGCTCCAGAAGAAGTTTCAACACAGAAAGTGCAGTGACCAGCAATCAAGAAATCCTGTGGTCCAGAAGTCTGTCACCTAGCCTGTCAGCCCAGGAAGCAGAATTGATAGCGCTGACGAAGGCCTGCCAGATGGCAGAAGGCAAGACTGCAAACATCTACACGAACTACAGGTACTCGCATGGCATAGCACACGACTTTGGACCCATCTGGGCTACAAGGGACTTCATCACAGCAAACGGGACAACAGTGAAGCATCATGGAGCCTTCAGGGACCTACTGGGTATACTCCAACTTCCAAAATGGTGGCAATTTGAAAAATCAAAGTGCATGGAAAACTGAGAACAGAAGAGGCATGAGGCAATAACATGGCGGACATGGCAGCCAAAGAAGCAGCCAAAGGAAGACAACATGGAGAAGTGGGAGAGGTAAACACTTGTGGACTCTGGAACCCTGCTCTTTGAAGGAACCACGTTTGCATGGACTTATGGTAACAGAGAAGAAGATCCTGAACCTGTTATGGAGAGTGATTGCTGAGCTTAGATTACTCTGGCCTGCTGTGTCTCCTGCTTCTGTGTCTGCAAACTGTGTGACTATTTTGCCAACTTGTATGAAGTAATACAAGACCTTCTATATCAAACCTTTGTCTCATGTGTTTTCATCGCACCCAAGCACAAGACGCTATATGAACTGTACTACACACATTACAAGATTCAGAAGCCAAACGTTAGTGTCTGCTGGGTCTGGAAAGGCTGTGTCTGCTGTAACTGTGGATATCAGATGTCCGGTTGTACTTTCTGTGATGACAGTGGTTGTGATTTCTCACAACCATTCCAGGTGAGCAGTTCCCTTAAGTTTTTTTTTCTCTACAGTGTTACCACAGGTAAACACTGTTGTTTTTTTTTTTCTCTTTTCTCTTCTCCTACCAGTACTTTTGTCTTAAAAGATTTGGAAGATGGAAGCCCGCATAAAGGAACTTTGCGGAGTGACTGATAATATCCTTGCAGATTTACAAACTATAAAAACCCGCTTTACAAATCTACAGGACCTCACTAATCACAATTTGCAAGTGTTTGGACAGACTGCCCAGGATTTGCGAGCCAGGATTGAGGTTCTAGAGGAGCGAGTCCAGGCTTCTGCCGTAGCCCCGAGTTCTGGGATTCCAAGTTGCCCCCTTTTCGTTTTGGCGGTGAACGTGAGAAATTCAGGGATTTATTAACCAATGCAATCTTTTTTTTTCTGCACATGCTTCACAATTTCCCACTGAACGATCTAAAGTACTTACTATAATTATGTTGCTTACCAACAAGGCTTGATGTGGGCAAACCCTCTGATTGAGACTGAGGATGAATGTTTGGATCATCTTGATGCTTTCATTTCAGCTATGGGGCAGGTGTTTGATGACCCCAATCGAGGTGCAACAGCTGAAGCAGCCATGTTAACCTTGCGCCAAGGTAAGCACTCGGTAGCCGAATATGCCTTGGATTTCAGGAGATGGGCCCTTGATACCACTTGGGACAGTTCCGCCAAAAAATCTATTTTTCGAAAGGGGTTGTCTCCACTAATTAAGGATGAACTAGCTCGTGCCGACCCTCCCACTGCGTTAGGTGACTTTATTAATTACTGCATCCGTATTGATGCTCGTCTGACTGAACGCAGGCAAGAGAGATGGTTCGAAAACAATCGCACTAACCTTTTCCTACCTTCCTCCCCAGCTAAGGAACCTTTGAGTAGGATCACACGGGAACCTGAACCTGAACCCATGCAGGTAGACTCTTTACAAAGACGGGTTAGCGATGCACGCAAAGAACATCGTTTTAAGGAAAATCTATGTTTCTATTGTGGTAAGTCAGGGCACTTCATTATAAACTGTCCCAGCCGTTCTCGTAAGACTACTGCAGCACTCATTCACTGTGAGTGTTGCGAGAGGAGATCTGTCAGGTCCGAGCCTCAGGCTCCAGAGAGATCTGCAGCAACAGATATTGATTTCTCGGACTTAAACTCCGTTACTTCTGAGGACGATGACTGTGTAAACGCTGCAATTTTTCAAGTTTCCTCAGCGGTGTCCCAGTTGAGTTGTAGGAAAAACAATTCTCATTGCTTCCTTTCCATCAAACTCTGGGTTGACTCAGTCTGGGTGTCTAGCTCTGCTATGATCGACTCAGGGGCAAGTGGGAATTTTATGGATGTCTCCTTTGCTCTGAAACAGGGGATACGTTCAGTGAAGAAGGCTACTCCAGTACAGATGGAAACTGTGGACGGCTCCCTGCTGACCTCTGGACCAGTGGATCAGGAAACGGAGCCTTTGAGGGTCCTTATGGGTAAAGATCATCAAGAGAAACTGTCCTTTATGCTTATCTCTTCTCCCCACTTTCCCATTATTCTAGGGCTACCATGGCTGCAGGCTCAGAACCCTACCATTAACTGGGAGACCAAGGAATTACACTTTCCAGAGAAACAGATGACTCCAGAAGTTTCAGCGTGCTCTGTTCCTAAAGGAACCATGTCAGTCCCTGAACTACCAGCTGTATACCAGGACTATGTGGATTTATGTGACAAGAAGAACGCTGACCAGCTTCCCCCTCACCGTCCATATGATTGTCCAATCGAATTATTGCCTGGAGCAGAGATACCTTTTGGTAAGATCTACCCTCTGGCGGGGCCTGAGCTAAAGGCTTTAAAGGATTACATAGACGAAAATCTAGCCAAGGGCTTCATACACCCCTCTTCATCTCCCGCAGGTGCACCCATCTTCTTTGTGAAGAAGAAAGATGGATCTCTGAGACCCTGCGTAGACTATAGGGAACTCAATAAGGTTACTATTAGAAACCGTTATCCATTGCCTTTAATCCCTGAGTTATTGGAGAGAGTGCGGCATGCCAAAATTTTCTCTAAATTGGATCTCCGTGGGGCCTATAACTTGGTCCGTATTAGACCTGGGGATGAGTGGAAGACTGCATTTAGATCACGCTATGGACACTTTGAATATCTAGTTATGCCTTTTGGTCTGAGTACCGCCCCAGCCACTTTCCAACACTTGGTGAATGACATCTTCAGGGATCTCCTAGATACATTCGTGGTGATTTATTTGGATGATATTCTAATTTTTTCTAATTCCACAGAGGAACATCATGGACATGTGAGAATGGTCTTGGAACGTCTAAGACAAAACCATCTTTACATCAAACTTGAAAAGTGTGAATTCCATAGGACCGAAATTCAATTTCTGGGGTATGTACTGTCTACACAAGGAATTAGTATGGATGGAAGCAAGACCCAAGCCATCAAGGATTGGCCAAGTCCTAGAAATGTGAAGGAGGTGCAGCGCTTCATCGGTTTGCCAACTTCTATAGACGTTTCATTAGGAATTTCTCTGAGGTAGTGTCACCTATCACCCAACTTACCCGGAAAGAGTCTAGGTTCTCCTGGACTCCCCAAGCCCAGGAAGCATTTTCCCGTCTGAAAGATAAATTTACCACTGCACCTATCTTGGTACATCCCAACCCCGAACTTGCCTTCATAATAGAGGTGGATGCTTCAGATTGTGCCGTTGGAGCAATACTCTCTCAAAGAACAGGTGAGAAGAATGTCTTGCATCCCTGTGCCTTCTTTTCCCAGCAGTTGTCTTCGGCTGAGAGGAACTACGATGTGGGCAATAGAGAGTTGTTGGCCATTATTGCCGCCTTCAAAGAATGGAGACACCTTCTTCAGGGAGCTGCACAACAAATAGTCGTCCTGACAGACCATCGCAATCTTGAATTTATCAGGTCGGCTAAATGCCTGACTCCTCGCCAGGCTCGCTGGAATCTTTTCTTAAACCAATTTAATTTTGTTATTTCTTATAGACCAGGATCACGCAATGGAAAGGCTGATGCACTCTCTAGGATTCATTCAGCAGAGACCCGTCCACTTGCTCCTCCTAAGACTATTCTTCCTGACTCTAGATTCCTGGGAGTGATTCATAATCAAGACCTACTTAAGGACATCAAGGAAGCATACCATGCGGATTCCTTGTTGGCACAACCCCCAAGGGACGTAAGTCTTGTCTTTAAGAATGGTGTGTGGATTCTGGGACAACGTCTGTATATTCCTGAAACAGTCAGATTGAGAGTATTGCAACTTATTCACGATTCCAAGATAGCTGGGCATAGAGGAATTCTAAAAACACAGGAATTTCTTTCTCGTTTCTTTTGGTGGCCCACTTGCAGGAAGGATGTTTTAAACTATGTCACTTCATGTGAAGTCTGTGCAAGATGCAAAACACCTCGCTCCTCACCAACTGGTCTGTTGCAACCTCTTCCCACCCCGTCCCGCCCGTGGGGATCCATTTCTATGGACTTCATTGTGGAGTTACCAACCTCTCAAGGGAAGAACACCATTCTAGTGGTGGTTGACCGTCTAACAAAGGCAGCTCATTTTATCCCTTGTGTCGGCTTACCCACTGCAAAACAGACATCAGATTTGATGATTAAAGATGTGTTTCGTTTACATGGAGTACCGGATGAGGTTATTTCGGATCGAGGGGTGCAATTCACTTCTAGATTTTGGCAAAATTTCTGTGCAGCATTGGACATTAAAGTAAACCTTTCTTCTGCTTTTCATCCCCAGACTAATGGACAGACCGAACGAACCAATCAAACCCTGGAGAAGTATCTCCGCTGCTTTATCTGCCACCTACAGGATGATTGGGTGGATCTACTTCCATTAGCTGAGTTCTCTTATAACAACTCTCAGAGTGCCTCCACTAAGCAGTCTCCTTTTTACTCCAATCTAGGTTATCATCCTAACATTCTACCACGATTTCCCATAGAAACGCCTTTACCAGCAGTGGCGGAAAGAATCACGTCTTTACAGAAGAATATGGATCTTCTAAAAGAGAATCTGGAATCAGCTCAGGAAAGGTACAAGAAAGCAGCAGATAAATTTCGTAAACCTGCTCCAGCTTTCAAGGTAGGAGACCTGGTCTGGCTGTCAACCAGAAATCTTAAGTTAAGGATTCCATCATCTAAGTTGGGACATAAGTACATTGGACCCTATAAAATCAGTAAGATTATAAGTGCCGTTGCTTGTCGTCTTCAACTGCCCAGAACTATGAGAATCCACCCTGTCTTTCATGTATCCCTACTAAAGGCTGCAACACCCAATACGTTTCCTGGACGTTCTTCTCCTTGCCCTGACCCAGTGCTAGTCGATGGTCAGGAAGAATTTGTGGTGGAAAGGATTCTGGATTCCAGGTTATATAGAAATCAGTTACAATATTTGATTAAATGGCAAGGCTACCCAGTGGAGGACAACTCATGGGAACCAGTCAATAACGTTAATGCTCCTCGTTTGCTCCGCCAGTTTCATCAGAGGTACCCAGACAAGCCTGGTCTGAGGCCATCCGGAGGTTGTCCCTAAGGGGGGAGTAATGTAAGGTTCTTTGTATATGTTTTTGAAACTCAGTTTTTCCGTCAGCCATTTTGCTTTCTGTCTTGCTACAGCTATCTTGCCCTCAGTCAATATGGAGTTTTCAGCTTTCATGTTCCCGCCCTGATTCTCTCCCTCTTGCTTCTTAAGCAGCCACAGCTGAGCAATCAGTGCTTCTGAATCTAGCCTGCAGTGAACCTGTGACCTGACTCCTGAAGCTTTGGACCTTGTACTCCAGCTATTCCTACTGAGGAACTCTGAAACACTTGTGGACTCTGGAACCCTGCTCTTTGAAGGAACCACGTTTGCATGGACTTACGGTAACAGAGAAGAAGATCCTGAACCTGTTATGGAGAGTGATTGCTGAGCTTAGATTACTCTGGCCTGCTGTGTCTCCTGCTTCTGTGTCTGCAAACTGTGTGACTATTTTTGCCAACTTGTATGAAGTAATACAAGACCTTCTATATCAAACCTTTGTCTCATGTGTTTTCATCGCACCCAAGCACAAGACGCTATATGAACTGTACTACACACATTACATCCAGTGTCTCTGAGATAGTTTTTTGTGACACATTGTACTTTATGTTAGCGGTAAATTTAGGTCAATATGTTTTGCTTTTATTTGTGTAAATATTGTAATTTTAGCGAAAAACAAATCACAATTTTCAAACTTTCAATCTTTATATCCTTAAACCAGTTAGTCATGATGTACAAAATAATTCATAAATACCATTTCTCATATGTCTACTTTACATCTGCATCATTTTTAAAAGTAATTTTATTTTATTAGGATTTTAGAATGGTTAAAATGTATTAGCAATTTCTAATTTTTTCAAGAAATTTACAAAACCGGTTTCTTTTGTGACCTATTCAGATTTACATGGACTTTTGTGAGGCCTATATATTGGATACCATTTTAAAAACTGCACTTCTCAAATACTTCAAAACTGATGTCAGGAATTTTTTTTTAACTCCTCAGGTGTTACACAGGAATTAAATTAGTGCAAAGTCGAATGAAAAAATTTTTTTACTCCATAATGTTGCTTTAGCACCAATTTTATTTACTTTTATAAGGAATAGCACTAGAAATAATAATTAAAAAAAAACAGCATGGGGACCCCTCTATTCTTGATAACCAGCTTTGCTAACGTTGACAGCTGTGGCTTGCAGCTAGCACCTGTGAGTTTTGCCTGGCTGGTTATCAAAAATACAGGGGAGCCCACTCAGTTTTTTTAATTTATTTAATTATTTATAGCGCAGATGGCTGCTGATGAATACTGCCATCAGCCGCCGCCTGCTCTCACTGTTATTAGCGGCAGCAGGTGAAAGGCTGATAGGAGTAGTAGTCCCATCAGCCAATGCCTGCTCTTGCTTTTATCAGTTGTATATAACTCTCAACATTCTCCCTTGCTGACGCTGATCGCCGGCAGAGCAGGGGAGAATGATAAGAGTGGTCTTCAGCTCTCCATGCTTGCTTAGCTCAGTATCTTGCGCCTCCTTTCACCTCACTGATGTCACTGCAAGTGTGAGAAATTTCTCACAGTCGCAGTGCTGTCCGAAAGGTCCTGGGAGCTCACAGCCAATGAATTCAGTTCAACTCACTGACGTCAGCGCAAGCTCCATGGGTAAAGGTCTAACAGTGCTCGCACTGACGTCAGTGAGTTGAACTGTGTCAATAGGCTGTGAACTCTCAGGAACTTTCTCTGCTGGATGGCAGGCTGTATAGTCGCACCATGCAACAATGTAGCCTGCCATCTAGATGTCACAGAGCTAGACCCTTTGCGGGACAAATGGAGTATTATCTTCTTGCTGGACAGGTTACGAATATTGTTGTTTATTATTTTAATTCTGTTACAAGTAGAGTTGAGCCATACTTCCCGATATCAAGAAGTATCGGATCGGAATGGGTATCGCCGATACCCAAAAAGTATCGGCGATACCCGATTCCGATACCGGAAATCCAATGCAAGTCTATGGGACAGAAATATCGTAACTAAAAAAATCCCTTTCTTTCCTTGTAAACACTAAATATACACACATAGAATACATATATATATATATATATATATATATATATATGTCATTGTGACATATATATATACATATATTTATAGTTCATACACTTCTACATAGTAAAATAGCCTCTGATTCAATTGCCGGGTAATGCCGGCTTTTGTGAAAATACAGAAGCACCCGACATGAAATGACACATGGTTTACATAGAGTTAACCATGTCTTCTCATGGCAAATTTATTACTCTATTACTGGACGTATGAGTCCATTGTACCAGCACCTCAACCATATTTTGACCTGAGTGCTCGCTAACTACCCCCTTCATTTTTAATACAGTTAGAATCCAATATGTGCATATGCACTTTATATATTACATGCTGACCATGTGCGGTGCTGGCTTCTCCCCCCTTTTTTTATTTATATTTATAGTTCATACACTTCTACATAGTATAATAGCCGCTAATTCAATTGCCGGCTTTTGTGAAAATGCAGAACCCGACATGAAATGACACATGGTTTACATAGAGTTAAGGTACTGCCACACTTAGCGATCTCGTTAGCGATCTCGATAACGACGCAAGCTAACGAGATCGTTGGTGTGATCGCTTTTAGGTCGCTATTAGCTGCCAAACAGGAGATGTCATAAACGACTCATCAGCGGTTAGCGATCTCTTTAACGACTTTGGCGGTCGTTAGAATCTGTCAGCATGTACTGAGCGCTTCTGATTCATAGGAATTTCCAGCATCGCTCCTGCTCTCTGTGTCCTGCTAGCCTGCTTTGCAACTTCTGCGATCCTCTCTGTGACGCAAAAGAGAACTTACAGATATTGCGATCCACTCCGTGACGCTAAAAACAGTCATATGCGTCACAAACGAGGTCGCTCGTCGTTCGCAAAAGGTGCCAAACACAGCGATATAGGCTCACCAGCGGGACACCAACGATCAAAAAACGGTCCAGAACGCTAGTGAACGATCAGCGACATCATAGCAGGGGCCACATCGTTGCTACATGCCACACACAACGAGGTCGCTAACGAGATAGCTAAATAGTGACGTTTTAGTGATCTCGTTAGCGATCTCGTTAGCGATCTCGCTTAGTGTGGCATACCCTTTAACCATGTCATTTCAAGTTGTTTAATATATTGTTTTCACTAACAATTACATGAGTGTATGTGTGCAAAATTTCACACCTGTAGGGGTTAATTAAAGGTGTAAATTCGTAACAAAAAAGTCCGTTTTTTTTTTTACAACGAATTTACACCTTTAATTAACCCCTAAAGGTGTGAAATTTTGCACACATACACTCATGTAATTGTTTGTGAAAACCAGATATCAAACTACATGAAAATACATGGTTAACTCTATGTAAACCATGTGTCATTTCATGTCAGGTGCTTCTGTATTTTCACAAAAGCCGGCATTACCCGGCAATTGAATCAGAGGCTATTTTACTATGTAGAAGTGTATGAACTATAAATATATGTGTATATATATATGTCACAATGACATATATATATATATATATGTATTCTATGTGTGTATATTTAGTGTTTACAAGGAAAGAAAGGGTTTTTTTTAGTTCTGATATTTCTGTCCCACAGACTTGCATTGGATTTCCGGTATCGGAATCGGGTATCGCCGATACTTTTTGGGTATCGGCGATACCCATTCTGATCCGATACTTCTTGATATCGGGAAGTATCGCTCAACTCTAATCACTAACCATTACTAACCTCTGAGCTTGATGTCACCTGAAAATACAAAGGTGACATCAACCCCCCAACTATCACCCCACTTGCCACCACACCAGGGCAAGTGGTAAGAGCAAGGCTAAGTGCCAGATTTGGAGCATTTTACGGATGTGCCATTTCTGGGGAGGCTGAGAGCTGACTTTTTAGTCTGGTAGGGGGCCAATATCCATGGCCCGTTCCTAGGCTATTAATATCAGCGCCTGCAACTTTAAGCCTATCCTTTGCTGGTTATAAAATATAGGGGACCCTACATCATTTTTTGGGGGTCCCCCATTTTAATAACCAGGAAAGGCTAAGTATACAACTGTGAACTGATATTAGTAGCCTGGGAAGCTCCATGGGTATTACCTCCTTCCCAGGCTATAAACATCTGTCCCCAGCTGTCCGCTTTACCTCTGCTGGTTAATAAAATGTCGAAGGACCCCATGCCATTTTTTTCAGAAAATAATTTAGTATGTAAAAGAATATATTTACCGTAAGCTACACAAACACTGTACTAATTATATATGTGACTGACTCATTATATATATATATATATATTCTATGTATCTGTATCTATTCTATTCTATTCTATTATGTCTGGTCACACTGTGATTTTACTGTACGAGTTAGATGAATTTATGGCTTTTCAAAGGACATTGGTGTGTAAAAATTGTCGTGAGATTTTTTTTATCACATCCATTGACTTGCATTGCCAAGTGTCATCCGAGATATGAGGACAACTGCAGTATGCTGCGATTTTTTTTCTCAGTCGGATTTCAGCAGATGAGCTGTGACTCATAACTTAACATTGGTGAAGAGTGCAATCCAATTTTTTATCGGATTACACTTGTCTGTTTTCCTCACAGATGAGTATGAGCCTCTAAGCCACACGTCAGAGCTGAGAAGGAAGGAGTGCTATTTGACTTTTGGAGCACAAAATTTGACAGCATAGTTTGCGGGTGACATTTGTGGAGCCTCGAAGGTGCCAGAACACCAGAAAAACCACAAAAGAGAAATTGCACCTCTCAATGAATTCATCTATGGCTGCAGTGACTAATTTACTTAGTCCCACTGTGCATATAAGCTTAAAGGGTATGCCACACTAAACGAGATCGCTAGCGAGATCGCTAATGAGATCGCTACTGCGTCACCATTTATGACGCAGTAGCGATCTCGTTAACGACAGCTGTGTGTGACATGTAGCAGCGATGTGGCCCCTGCTGAGATGTCGTTGATCGCTTATAAACGTTCTGAGCCGTTTTTTGGTGGTTGGTGTCCCGCTGGTGAGCCTGAATCGCTGATTGTGACACCCTTTATGAACGACTTCACCAGCATCGCAGGTGGGACTAGGTTTTCCCAACGACCGCAGAGGTCGTTATACAGATCGCTGATGAGATGTGTTTGGAATCACAGATTGCTGATGAGTTGTGTTTGGAATCTAACTAGCGATCACATAGCGATCGCACTAGCGATCTCGCCAGGTTAAGTCGTTGTTGTGATCGCTAGTGCGATCGCTAAGTGTGGCAGTGCCTTTACTCTGATCATTGGTGTCATGCACTGCCGTGCTCGTGTATTGCATTGCCGGAGACCTGCCAGTGACTGTGCCTGTGAGAGCCTACTTATAGCTGGATCTCACAAGCCATGGTACATTGAAGTCATGAGTAACGATTGGCACCCACAATTATGATCGCGGGGTGTTGATCCTGCCATTGGGTGCCTTTTTACCCCTTTTTAAAACAAACATACTGTTGTCGTGATTAACAGCCATATTTAAGGGGGTTATTCATCCCGATCGGCTCCAAAACCATCCAGGGCTGATATTGCAAAGTGGCAGCAGTCATACACAGCTGTAACCAGCTGGAATTTCAGCAGCTGGGCGGCACAATTCTCTTATTCATGATCAATAAGGCCCTTTAGCTGCCACTATTTTCATGGTATTTGTTTTTACAATTGTGTGGTGTTTATGTGTTTTTAGTGAGATTCTCCTGCAGAACACCTTGTCTAAGTAAAAACCAGTTTAGCCAAAAGAAAACACAGGAGGGCACCAAACATAGTAATAATATGGAGTGCGCAAGGACTGGTGCAGAAATACAGTTATAAAAAACAAAGAGATACACCAAAAAGGATCAAATTTGGAACATCCAAAATGTATAAAAAAATATTATTTTATTAGTATCCAAAATAAAAACATGATAAGCATGATGAAACCACTTAAAACCACATTGCAAAGGGAATCTCTCTGCAGTTGTTTGCTATGTAATCTGAGAGCAGCATGACATAGGAACAGAGATCCTGATTCCAGTGATATATCACTTATCCTACTGGGTGCAGCAGTTGTGAATCACAGTTTTCCTTGCTGTGGTACTAGCAGAGCTCAGAATGCTGAGCTGTGTATAACCCCGCCCCCATCACGGATTGGCAGCTTTCTGTGTACAGGGAAGAGGGTTGGGTTGAACAAGTACTTAGCCTCATCTAATGGACAACTCTTCACTGCCATGTTATCAGATATCAATTTCTCCTGATAAACTCATCCTTGGAGGAAACACATTGAGAGTCTGCTGATTTCATCTGAGAATTTAATATCAACCTTGTCTACAGTCACCTATGTGGAATACCACATGTGGACAGATAAGTACAACTATATCTTTAGGACGATTTTTGTCCTTATGATTCATTCATTATGACGTTTATGTGCCTGTATTATTGTGGTTCCTAGGTGTGCATATTTTCATATTGTATATTTAATCATTCTGTGTGGGTGTTTGTTGTTTCCCATTAGCACCATATGTGGTCCCTGTGTGATAAATCCCCTGTGTATCAGGTTGGGGGTATTGATATGATTATACGGTGTTTTGCTGAGACCTGTATACCGACAACTTGTGTCCCTTATTATTAGTGACCATTGCATGTTTTTTTGTGTGTGAGTAGCCATGTGTACTGTTGTTTGGTCTATCTCTTTTCCTTACACACCTATATATAATTAAACTGCTCATGCATGCTATCCATGCAATAACATTTTGCTCTCACTCATGACCATTGAATATTTAGTTAACAGTTTATACAGACCATCTGGCTTTCTCTTTCTAACTATAGTCTTATAGGGTGAGATAGGAGAGGAGGGACAGCCGTCGGACGAGCGGGGGCACCATTCTCGTCATCTTAGGGTGCCAACCTCCGCATCTAGGTAGGCGATCAGGCAGTTGTGCATCTAGGGTCAGATCACCTATCTATGCACTTCGGCTCAGTGAGACTGATGTTTTTTGTTGAGCACTGTAATATCACTGGCTTAGGGATAGAGACAATTTTTTTTGGTGCTAAGGGCATTTTCTAATTTCTTAGGTGTTTACCTTAAGGGCTTATCTCTGTGTATTCTTTAGTAGAGGTGGTTATCTAGCCAGTTGTTTTTTCACTGGCAACAACATTAGGCAAGTGGATGTAATATCTTTTACCCCTAGTTTTAATAATTTTTATAGCCAGTGGCGTAACTACAAAGTTAAGGGCCCCGGTACGAACATTCAAATGGGTCCCCCCATGCCAAAATATTTTCCACCCAAATTCACATTTTCCCTATTCATTTCGCACACTATAGCTTTGTTGCAATGTTGTAGTTTGACCTCAGTAGCATAACTATCCGATGCCCTATCCTGGTATATATTTGTCCCCCGTACTGCCATTGTTCTGTAATGTATAAAAGAAAGTAAACCATTATACTCATCACGGGCTTACATATATGGATCCCCATGACTTCTAAGAAGTATAATGCACACCCATAGTCCTCCATATAATATACTGCACAGTTCATAGTCATTCATGTAGCATAATCAAATGCACCTCCATAGTCATCCATAAAGTATAATGCACACCACAGTACTTCATAGTAGTATTATGCACCCCATAGTCATATATAATGTATTGCAGCAGCCCATAGGAGTACAAAATGCAGCAGCCCCATAGCAGTATAATGCATCCCCTTCCCCCCCTACCCACCATAGTAGTATAATGCACCCCATACCCGTATAATGTGCCCCATACCGCGGCTTTACAAAAAAATAAGTTTTACCTGGCCGAGCTCCAGCAATGTCCTTACCCATGATTCGGCTGAGGCGCCAGCATCGTTCCGGTGTATGACAGTGACGTTATATGTCGGCAACGTGCGTGCTGAAGTCAGCTGCTGGCCTGTGATTGGCTGGTGGCTGTTAACTGTTGCCAGAGGTATATCTAGGTTTTCTGGCCTGTCCTTGCGCCACCTGCATCCCCTGCCTTGCTCTGCACGCATCCCCTGCGTTGTTCCGCCTGCATCCACTGCCTTGCTCTGCCTGCATCCCCTGCCTTGCTCTGCCTGCATCCCCTGCGTTGTTCCACCTGCATCCACTGCCTTGCTCTGCCTGCATCCCCTGCGTTGTTCCGCCTGCATCCACTGCCTTGCTAATCCTGCATACCCTGCCTTGCTCTGCCTGCATCCTCTGCGTTGTTACGCCTGCATCCCCTACCTTGCTCTGGCTTCTGGAAGGCCACAGGCTGGAATCAGTATATGGTGTTCCCAAGTGAAGTAATGGTAGTGAACCAAGGAGCCGACAGCTCTCTATTCTGCTACAATTGTCAAGAATATCCACTTTTTGAGATGACGATACTGTTATGAGTGTTGTCAGCCCACCTATCTGGCATTTGCCAGTATTTCCAGATGACCAGTCCGTTGTTGACTGGAATCGGATTGGCGGTCATTGAATGGAGAAATGACAGTGACGCAGATGACAAATTGGATGGTATCTACAGTGCGCAGGCGCCGGACTTCTCTGACCTTTCCCGGTGCCTGCGCACTGCAGTACTCTGCTCTGCCCTCACCAGGGCAGAGCAGTGCGCCTGCGTAGGAGCCACGACGGGACGGAAAGAAGAGGCCGGCTTCACTACAAGATGGGAGGCCCCGGACTGGACCGCGACACCCATCGGACCCGACCGGACTGCGGAACGCCCCTGGGTGAGTATAATATAACTAATTTTTCTTCTCTTTCAGGTGACATCGGGGGCTTATCTACAGCATTACAAAATGCTGTAGATAAGCCCCTGATGGCTGTGGCCCTATCCCATAGGGCAAAAATGGGGTGACAGATTCCCTTTAAGTGACAAATCACTGGAATCAGCGTCTCTGTCCCTACATCATGCTACTCTCAGTGTACATAGCAAAAAGTTGCTGACAGATTCCCTTTAAATTAACAAACTCCAATTATTATCATATAATAAAGCCACTAAAATATCTTCTCGGTCACAACATGCATATTTAGCTAGCAAATTAATATACATTAAAAAAATCAATAACACGATCACAATGAATAATCACAGAAATAATAAGAAACTCAATAAACACAATGTATCCAAATCTAAATAATGTTCCAGACAGTAAAACAATACATAAATCAAAAAATCAAGAACATGATTGTTAATTACAACAGCAATTAATGATGGAAATGTAGGGAGTGATAAAATGGTATACCCATATCTTAGCAGACCAAGTATTAACCTAGGTGACATTTTGACTTTATAGATACCCGCCAGAAAGAAAAGCTAGAATACATACAGATAAATATATGACAGTTATGTTGCAGAGCAGCATTGCATTTTACCCTCATTCTCCATCATTAAAAGGTACATAATACAAGCTGTCTACTATTATACTACTATTATGGCATTTGACTACAGTGAAAAGTTAAATTTTACCTTAAAGGTCTCATATTCTTTTTGAACGTACTTGAGTTCAAGGTAAAACCAGTCGAATACCTCCACATAGCTCTCATTGACAATGTGCTGTATCCCTTGCCTTTGGCTGACAATAGAAAACCTGCAGAAATAAAAGGAATATTTGAACTCTTATATAGGTTACTGATCGAAAAAAAAAACATAACCAACCACATAAGTTGTGAGTGATTATTTTGCATATTAGTTGGATATACATATTGTGCAATTTTTTATAGTTTCCCCTAATGATTTTAAGACCTTGACCTCCAAATGTTCATATGAAGGGGTAATCAAACTTTAGGGAATTTTCACATGTAGGTCGGAGTCACACTTGTGAGAAACTCGCACGAGTCTCGCACCTCAATGACCCAGCAAAGTTCAAAGCAAAGTCTCTTTAATGTTCAGCATACTCACAAAACAGAAAGCAAATATGATCTTCCGGATCACAGCTGGGAAACAAGACAGTCCACATCCGGATCGCAGCCGAGAAACAAGACAATCCACCTCCGAGACAGGTTGCCGTGGGCAACTGTGCTGCCATGTACGCTGCGGGTGCCAGACCTTTTGGCTCCTCTTGACCCTGTGTTTCCTCACACAGGTAGAGCTCTGCAGAGCTTTCTGCTCTGCACACTTGCAAAACCAAACTGACGCACCCAACCCTCTGCTTCAGGGGTTTTTACAAGGAACCTATGGAAAACCTCTCCGGGAAGGAAATGGACTGCCCCACTATCATCCTGTAATCCATTTCAAAAATAGAAGACCACAGCAGGTTTTCTTAAATCTGCCTTGGACAAATAACTTGCCCAAGACAAACACTTTTATTTTGCATTACAATCACAGCTATGCCTGTGACTGCAATGCACTCCCACGGTCTCAATATGCCTCTGTGCGCATCCTGGTGGGGAGACACATAGCGACCCTCGCATATGACACCGGTCACTTCCTTACATACCCCCCTACTCTGTTCAAACTTGTGGGGTTGAACACTTGTCCCTATACTTGAGGTCTGTGACAGGGCATCCGCATGTCCCTGTGACTTCCCCGATGCTCCACTGAGAAACCAAAGTTTTGTAGGGACCGGAACCATCAGGTGACTCGAACATTCCTCCCCTTTGTGTTTCTCATCCATGATTTGTTACATGACCAACCACCTCCCCGTTCTCTGTTGTAGAAGACACGCCCACTTTCCTGACTGACAAGACTTAGACCAGTTTTGGATGGCCTCGACTTTGTTTACCTGGGGTTTGCTAACCCCGAAGCCGATCCCGTAACCTAAGTGCCAGGCTTCTAGCACTCAGTACTGTTTCTTTTGTACCCTTACCTGGGGCTCAGTGACTATGTCATGCTGGATCACCAAGGTCCGCCCAGTGGGTACGACCGGAGTTGCCTCCGTGACCAAACATTCCCGTTCCTCCAGGCTTTTTTTTATATGTGTGTCTCTGTGTTGGACCCTGGAGCTGAGCTGTCCCAAACTTACCAAAGGACATTTCCAGCTCGGGGATCAGTAGGGTCTACTCGACCTCTCCTGCCAATACCTCTAGGGGAAACCTATCGGGGTTACAATCTGTCCCTAAGTTGGCAACCCCTATGTCAGGTATCTTTGACTCGGGATCTTCAGGTTCTGCGCCCGGAACAACATATACCTTGGGAGGGTTAACCCTGGTCTCGCACAGAGAGCAGAATAGGGGCAAGTCTATCCCCCCAACACAGTCCCACCACTCCCATCACATGTTTGATGTCTCCACATGATGTGGAAAAAGTAACCTCCGCGGTCGGGTACTCCCGGTGTTCTCCATGTATACCCATCTGTTATGATTTGGTAGCTGAGGAGAGCAGGCAAAAATGGAAATACACCAGAGAGGTTGGAATCTATGGGATTGCAGTACCCTGACTAACCACCACAACTAAAGGCAGCCGTGGAGCGTACCTACGTTGGTCCTAGACGCCTCGTCACAGCCTGAGAAGCTAACTACACCTAAAGACAGAAAGAGGAAAACTATCTGCCCCGGAGCAGATCCCCAAAGAACATAGAAAGCCCCCAAACATGTAATGGTGGTTAGACAAGAGGAAATACACAGACACAGACAGAAAATAGTATGAGCAAACGTTGGGGCCCAAACTTCCTAAATAGAAAAGGATAGGAAGGACACTTACTGCAATCCCAAAAAACCCTGAAAAGTACCAACACTACTAATTACAAAAACACCTGAGATCACACGACCTCTACCACCTAAATTACTTCTCTGGTGTAACAAAACTAAACAGCAGCCACTGAAAAAACTGGAAAAGGCAAATGAACAAACAACAGTGGCTGAACTAAACTGAGAGGAGCACAAGCCCCCGGAGGGGACCCGGCAGACCCCCACAGAAGTGCAGGACAAAATGCAAAAAGCAAGCACAAAAAACTAAAAGAAGAAAATGTCTTATCTGTTAGCAGAAGATGCAGGCACGAAACAGCAAGCTACAAAGTGAACAGGAATCAAAGATGAGACCAGAACAATTGATCACCGGCAACCCTGATGGGAGGGAACCTCCCTTATATAAGACCAGTCAGTAACACCTGATCGCCAATCTTCATTGGATAGTTCAGTACTGTTTGTATCCACCAGAGGGAGCTTCTGCTCAGAATTCATTTCTAGCACATTCACAACAGTACCCCCCCCTTGAGGAGGGGTCACCGAACCCTCATTTGAGCAACCAGGTCGGTCAGGATGAGCTCTGTGATACGCACGGATGAGTCTCCTAGCATGGATGTCCGAAGCAAACACCCAAGAATTGTCCTCCTGACCATAACCTCTCCACTTAACCAAATACTGGAGTTTCCGTCTAGAAAAACGAGAATTCAATATTTTCTCAACCACATACTCCAGATTGCCCTCAACCAAAACAGGGTCAGGAGGCACAGCCATAGGAACCACTGGCTCGACAAACCTCTTCAATAAGGACTTGTGGAACACGTTATGGATCTTAAATGTCCCTGGAAGAAGTAAACGAAAGGAAACAGGATTAAGAATCTCCATGATCTTATAAGGTCCAATGAACCTAGGCTTAAACTTAGGAGATGCAACTCTCATAGGGATATTTCTTGAGGACAACCAGACCAAGTCCCCCACTTCAAACCGAGGACCATCAGTCCTATGCCGGTTGGCAAACCGCTGGGCCCTCTCCTGAGAGAGGGACAACCTCTCCACTACCTGGTCCCAAATCTGCTGCATACGCTCCACAACAGAGTCAACACCTGGACAGACAGAAGCCTCCGTCTGTCCTGAAGAAAATCGAGGATGAAACCCAAAATTGCAGAAAAATGGAGACATCAAAGTGGCAGAGCTAGCCCTATTATTAAGAGCAAACTCAGCCAAAGGCAAAGAAGAGACCCAGTCATCCTGATCAGCAGACACAAAGCATCTCAGATAAGTCTCCAATGTCTGGTTTGTTCTCTCAGTTTGTCCATTGGTCTGAGGATGAAAAGCCGAGGAGAAAGACAATTGAACACCAAGTTTAGAACAAAAAGTCCTCCAAAATCTGGAAACAAACTGGACTACTCTGTCAGACACAATGTTCTCAGGAATACCGTGTAACCGAACCACGTGCTGAAGGAACAAAGGCACCAATTCAGAGGAGGAAGGCAACTTAGGTAATGGCACAAGATGTATCATTTTGGAAAACCTATCACAAATCACCCAGATAACGGTCATTCTCTGAGAAACAGGGAGGTCGGAAATGAAATCCATAGAGATATGGGTCCATGGTCTCTTGGGCACAGGCAATGGCATCAACAAACCACTAGAGCGAGAGCAAGGCTTGGAGCGAGAGCAAGTCCCGCAGGACTGCACAAATTCCCTGACGTCACGAGACAAAGTAGGCCACCAAAAGGACCGACTAACCAAGTCTCTGGTACCAAAAATTCCGGGATGACCGGCCAATGCGGAACAATGAATCTCAGACATCACACTCTTTTTCCACCGGTCTGGGACAAACAATTTCCCAATAGGGCAGCGCTCGGGTTTATCCTCCTGACACCCTTCCAGAGCCAGTCTCAAATTGGGCGAGATGGCGGAAAGAACTACACCCTCTTTCAAAATAACAGCAGGATCAGATAACTCAGGAGAGTCCGCAAGGAAACTCCTCGAGAGGGCATCCGCCTTAACATTCTTAGTGCCAGGAAGAAAGGAAACCACAAAATTAAAACGTGTGAAAAACAAGGCCCACCTGGCCTGTCTAGGATTAAGTCGCTTGGCTGATTTCAGATAAACCAGATTCTTATGGTCCGTGAGGACCACCACCTGATGTTTGGCTCCCTCCAGCCAATGTCTCCACTCCTCAAAAGCCCACTTCATGGCCAATAACTCCCGATTACCCACGTCATAATTACGTTCAGTTGGAGAAAATTTTCGAGAGAAAAAGGCACAATGGTTACTTTTAGAGGTCTCTGGATCTCTTTGGGACAAAACGGCACCTGCCCCAATTTCAGAGGCATCAACCTCCACCTGAAATGGCAGAGAAACATCAGGCTGCTGTAGAACAGGAGCAGAAGTGAATCTCTGCTTAAGTTCCTGAAACGCAGAGACTGCCTCAGGAGGCCAATTCACCACATCAGAACCCTTTTGGTCAAATCAGTCAATGGTTTAACAATAACAGAGAAATTACCAATAAATTTACGATAAAAATTGCCAAAACCCAAGAATCTTTGAAGAGCCTTTAATGAAGTAGGTTGGACCCAATCACAGATGGCCTGAACCTTGACCGGGTCCATTTCAATAACAGATGGGGACAAAATGAATCCCAGAAATGAGATCCTCTGTACGCCAAAAAGACACTTTGATCCCTTCACATACAGAGCATTCTCTCTCAAAATCTGGAACACAGTCCGAACATGTTTCACATGAGAGTCCCAGTCATTGGAAAAAATCAAGATATCATCCAAATAAACAATCAGAAATTTATCCACAAAATCCCTGAAAATGTCATTCATGAAGGACTGGAAGACAGAAGGAGCAACTAGGTACTCAAAATGCCCCTCTGGGGTATTAAATGCCGTCTTCCATTCATCCCCGTGCTTAATGCGAATAAGGTTATATGCCCCCCTGAGGTCAAGCTTGGTAAACCAAGTAGCACTTTTCACCCTGGAAAACAGGTCAGAAATCAAGGGTAACGGATATTGATATTTCACAGTGATATTGTTCAAGAGACGATAATCAATACACGGCCTTAATGAACCATCCTTTTTGGCCACAAAGAAAAAACCGGCACCCAAGGGTGAAGAGGATGATCTGATATGACCCTTCTCCAATGACTCCTTGATATAAGACCGCATAGCGTCATGTTCAGGTACAGACAAGTTAAAAAGGCGACCTTTAGGGAATTTACTACCAGGCACTAATTCAATAGCGCAGTCATAGCTCCTATGGGGGGGCAAGGATGCAGATTTACTTTCGCTAAACACATCAGAAAAATCAGTCAAAAAGTCAGGAACATCCTGAGCCTGGGGGAGGCAGAAAAAACAGGAGTGTTGGTATTAACACATTGGCAGCCCCAACTGGTTACAGACACAGATTTCCAATCCAAAACAGGATTATGAGACTGTAACCAAGGGAAACCCAGTACGATAATGTCATGCAGATTATACAGCACCAAAAATTTGCAACTCTCCTGATGATCAGGTTCAACCCTCATTATCACCTGAGTAGAGAACTGAGGTTTATTCTCAGCCAAAGTGGTAGAATCGATCCCCAGTAGGGGAATAGACTTCCGTAGGGTATCAAGGGAAACCCACAACGTTTAGCAAAATCAAAATCCATCAGGTTAATAGCTGCTCCCGAATCAACAAAAGCCTGAGCAGAAAATGTGGACAGGGAGCAAATCAGGGTAACAGTCAACAAAAATTTAGTCTGAACACTACCCAAGACAACTGAACGTGCAAAACGTCTTCCCCGCTTAGGGCAGACTGAAATAGCATGAGAGGCATCACCACAGTAGAAACATAACCCATTGCGTTTTCTAAACTCATGACGCTGTGCCCCAGAAGCCACTCTATCACACTGCATGGGTTCAGAAGCTGGTTCACAAGGCAACACTGTTCCACGCATACCTCTACGCTCACGCAAACGTCTGTCAATTTGAATCGCTAATGACATAGAATCATTGAGACCAGAGGGGACAGGGAATCCCACCATAACATCCTTTACATTCTCTGACAGACCCTTCCGAAAAAGGGCTGCCAAAGCATCGTCATTCCATTTGGTCAGGACTGCCCACCTTCGGAATCTCTGACAGTATAACTCAGCGTCCTCAAGCCCCTGATTTAATGCCAACAAGGCTTTTTCAGCGTGATCAGTGACATTAGGCTCATCGTACAATAACCCCAGAGCCTGAAAAAATGCATCAACATTACTCAAAACAGGATCCCCAAGTGTCAGGGAAAAAGCCCAATCCTGAGGATCGCCGCGCAGGAGAGAGATGACAATTTGAACCTGCTGTGCTGCGTTCCCTGAGGACTTAGATTTCAAGGCAAAAAACAACTTACAGTTATTTTTGAAATTCAGAAATTTAGCTCGATCCCCTAAAAACAAATCTGGCATGGGAATCCTAGGTTCCACAACAGGCAACCCTGCAAGATAGGTAGCAATACTCCGAACCTCAGTGGCAAGCTGATCCACACGGCCAGACAACTGTGCAAACTCCATTGAGAGGAAAAAAAAATCCTCCTCAGCATTCAGAGAAACAGAGGGAAAAAATAAAAAATCTCTGACAACTCTGACAATCTTCTTTCTTTAACACTATTTTTCCCTTCTGTGAGTACCATACAAATATCAGTTTTTGGGCCGGTGATACTGTTATGATTTGGTAGCTGAGGAGAGCAGGCAAAAAAGGAAATACACCAGAGAGGTTGGAATCTATGGGATTGCAGTACCCTGACTAACCACCACAACTAAAGGCAGCCGTGGAGCGTACCTACGTTGGTCCTAGACGCCTCGTCACAGCCTGAGAAGCTAACTACACCTAAAGACAGAAAGAGGAAAACTATCTGCCCCGGAGCAGATCCCCAAAGAACATAGAAAGCCCCCAAACATGTAATGGCGGTTAGACAAGAGGAAATACACAGACACAGACAGAAAATAGTATGAGCAAACGTTGGGGCCCAAACTTCCTAAATAGAAAAGGATAGGAAGGACACTTAATGCAATCCCAAAAAACCCTGAAAAGTACCAACACTGCTAATTACAAAAACACCTGAGATCACACGACCTCTACCACCTAAATTAGTTCTCTGGTGTAACAAAACTAAACAGCAGCCACTGAAAAAACTGGAAAAGGCAAATGAACAAACAACAGTGGCTGAACTAAACTGAGAGGAGCACAAGCCCCCGGAGGGGACCCGGCAGACCCCCACAGAAGTGCAGGACAAAATGCAAAAAGCAAGCACAAAAAACTAAAAGAAGAAAATGTCTTATCTGTTAGCAGAAGATGCAGGCACGAAACAGCAAGCTACAAAGTGAACAGGAATCAAAGATGAGACCAGAACAATTGATCACCGGCAACCCTGATGGGAGGGAATCTCCCTTATATAAGACCAGTCAGTAACACCTGATCGCCAATCTTCATTGGATAGTTCAGTACTGTTTGTAACCACCAGAGGGAGCTTCTGCTCAGAATTCATTTCTAGCACATTCACAACACCCATCACCTCCACTTTCCATCCTTTGGGGTTGTCCTCAGCAACAAGGGACTCATGGACCAAAATCACTATGCTCCCCGAGTCTAGAAGAGCATCCGTTTGGTACCCATCGACAAGTACCTGGGGTTCGCTGCCGGCAGTGCTTGTAGTGGCGGCACAGACTGGCTGAGCATACATAGAGATATGGCGAGTATACCCACAGTCCATAAGTTCAGATGTCAGGGGGAAGTTGGCAACCACATTTCTGGGCCCTTGACACAGCCAACACTTAATAACTGCGGCACGACTAGACCTTGGGGCCGCTTTATGTTACCCCTTCATAACTGGCACGGTCCTGGTTAGCTCCAACCAAGGGTTGTGCACTTTTCCCAGGCTCTTGGGCTGGTAGGGCCCAACGAGACAGCCGAAGTGGAGCAGTTTCCCGTACAAAGTTCTGAGTGTCTCTAAACCGCTCAACCAGTCCAACCAGCTGGTTCAGTGTTCTCGTGACCCCTTGTCCCACCCATCACTGTATGGCTGTTGGCAGGTCTCTCACCAACAAGTCTACCACCACCCTCTCTACCATCTGGGCTGGGGTCAAGTTCGCAGGCTGAAGCCATCTCTTTACCAGCTGCAACAAATCATAGGCCAGAGACCAGGACTCTGCAAAGGACCACTGGTAAACATGCTGGGCCCACACATACGTATTAACCCCCCAGTCGGGCAAGGATCTCACCTCTCAGCTTCTCATAGACCAGTCCATCCTCTCAACTGAGGTCCAGGTAGGCATTCTGGGCATCTTCCATCAGGAAGGGGGCCACCACTTCAGCCCACTGTGACACTGGTAGGCTCTCCCACTCAGCTGTGTGCTCAAACACCGTGAGGAATGCTTCCATATTGTCCTCAGGACTCATCTTCTTCAGCGCCGTCTGGATTTTGTACCGGGCCTAAGAGCGGATCGGGGTCACTGTTGAGGGTGCCTCTCACAGGGCCGCAATCTGCTGCAAGATCAGCTCATTCGTTTTCTGCTGCTCCTGATACAGTAGCTCCTGCTGCTGCCACTGCAACTGCAGTTCCTCTTGCTGCTGCAGCTAAAACTATAACTGTTGCTGCTGCTGCTCCTGTTGCTGCTGCTGAGTGAGGACCAACTGCTTCAAAAGCTCCTCCATTTTGTCTGCAGGCTTGAGCTATAGCATTGCAGGCTTAATATGCAGCATGCTTTGGGGTATGCCTCAGTTCACACTGCCTGCATTCTCCACCATATATAGTGCAGCGGTATCCACACTGTGCAGTGATGAGGCAGTGACCCAGCAAAGTTCAAAGCAAAGTCTCTTTAATGTTCAGCGTACTCACAAAAAAGAAAGTAAACATGATCCTCCAGATCGCAGCTGGGAAACAAGACAGTCCATCTCCGAATTGCAGCCGGGAAGCAAGACAGTGCACCTCCAAGACCAGTTGCAATGGGCGACTGCGCCGTTGTGTATGCTGCAGGTGCCAGGCCTTTTGGCTTCCCTTAGCCCTGTGATTTCTCACACAGGTGGAGCTCTGCAGAGCCTTCTGCTCTGCACACTTGCAAAAACAAACTGACACACCCAACCCTCTGCATCAGGGGTTTTTACATAGAGCCTGTGGCCGTAGGCCACATGGAAAACCCAGCCGGGAAGGAAACGGACTGCCCCACTACTATCCTGTAGTCTGTTTAAAAAATAAAAGCCCAGAGCAGATTTTCTTAAATTTGCCTTGGACAAATAGCTTGCCCAAGAGAAACATTTACTTTTATTTTGCATTTCAATCAGAGCTATGCCTGTGACTGCAATGCACTCCCACGACCTCAATACACTCTGTGCGCATCCTGGGGGGGACACATAGTGACCCTCGCATTTGACACCGGTCACTGCCTCACAAACTCTCCAAAAAAAAGTCTAAGTTTAAGATATTGTACCTTTAGACATAGTCTGTGGATATGCTATAAATTTTGGGTTGATGTGGCTCCCATCTCTTGGATTCACATCCATCCCAGAACAAGAAATAAATGGAGAGAATTAAGCACATTTTCAGACTTATCTACATTATTCATTCTCTGCCTGGATGTGGAACCCTAGTACTGAAATGAAAACCCTGGGGGAGAATTATTAGAGCCAGGTCTTTGCTTTTTGTACTTTATGGCTGTCTTAATAAAAAGCACATTGGTATGCCTGATTTGCTAAGAGGTGAGAGCCTCAGGCGTATTGCTTGCTGTATGTGCACAAAAAAAACAGATTTGCAGTAAAATTTACACCACTATCTGGAGTAAATGATAGGAGATTTGTCAGGTTGTGACTCTACACTCTTCTGCTCCACAGATATTTAAGAATTGCTATGAACAGTGAAGAATGTTAGAATAAAAAGTCCCAAACTATGGTGAACATATGGCGTGCATCATCATTTGCTACTATTTGAAGCCAGTTTCTGGCGTCAATGCAGTAATTAATGTCCACTACTGTTTTCATTACCTTTTCATTTTAAATTGTCATGTGCCTATGGTATATAAAAGCAAAGCAAGCAGCACAGTATAAGCCTCTTTTTATTATATAATGTATTATGCCATTTCAGCACGTGATAGAGAATTGCTTTTTCTCTCAGTGATGTATTACTACCCATGGTAGAAATGACACCACCATTATTCATGACATCTTCCTAGCAATACTCAAGGGCTGTAATTTTTATACAATACAATTGCAGCTCCCTCTGTTATCACAAGATTAAACAGCAACCATAAGTTGAAAAGAGGGGTAAAACAGATTTGAAAATTTAATAAAGTTGAGACCCCACTTTGCACAATTCACAGTAGTTCTATTCTCTCAATAATGACTATACAAATATGGCTGATTTACATTGAAAGTAGCATAAAAGAGTCATAATCAGCATAGCAATAAGCAGCTCATAGTAATACACCACGTACTGTAGCACAACAATCATACAAACACTTGGTAATTTTCAGAGCTCCCATAGAAATTAATGAGTTGTGCATATACATGTAAGACGGTGGTGAATAGAAGACACATTCAGTCAACATCGCACAGCATCTGCAAGTAAATTCTGCCATCAGTTGGTTGGACTAGATAGACAGGAACTAAAGGACAGAGAGTATGTTACTTGAAGGGAAGAATTCGAAGGGGACGCTGGGTCAGGTCACAGCTGTGGCCCTGTTGTTAAATATAAAAGGTCAGGGATGCAAAGTACAGTTCAAATGGCACCAAGATGTGATAAGGATAGGACATGTGAACAGTGGAATGAGTTCATTGTTATCTCTGCAGAGGAACTAACTGAGAGAGACTTGATCACAGGACGGGAGACATTGTACAGAAGTACGGAAGTACTGAAGACCAGTCTTCGCAGGTCAAGCACCTAAGGCCAGATGTTGATCTTCAAACAAGGAGGAATGCCTGTCGTGCTTAAAAGAAGTTCTGAGTGAATCGAGCCATTATTTCCCGTGTAGATGTATGGTACAGGATGTTGACCGGGATTGGGATTTAGAGAATACAGACGGTCAGGGTGATGAAAACATTGTGTATCAATAAACTCTTTTATCTTAGACTTAAGGCTGAAAGTTAGGGTACTGTCACACTCAGCGACGCAGCACCGATCCCGACAACGATACGACCTGGCAGGGATCGTTGCTGCGTCGCTTTCTGGTCGCTGGTGAGATGTCAAACAATCAGATCTTCCCAAGGACGCAGCAACGATCGTGACCTGTAGCGACCTGTGTAACAATGTGTCGCCTATGTGTCTCAGTGCTGAGTCGCTAGCGAGATCGTTGGTAAAAGGTGTCAAACACACCGATGCATGCTACCCAGCAGGATCTCAATGACCAAAGAAAGGTCCATTCATTTCTGATAGGACCAGCGATCTCACAGCAGGGGCCTGATCGCTGGTAAGTGTCAAACATAGCGAGATCGCTACTGAGATTGCTGTTGCGTCACAAAACTTGTGACTCAACAGCGATCTCGCTAGCGATCTCGCTTAGTGTGACGGGGGCTTTAGAGTAAAGGCTAAGCATTTCCCATTAACTGTTGTTTGACTGTGAGATAATAAGAACAGTGTATATAACAGAATGCTGATTGTTACCTATCATATCGTGCTTACTTGTATGCACACATACACTCCCAGCTCCAACATAAGTTTGACTTGAGTCAAGAATGCTTCTCGGCATACCTCTGGTATTCTACAGGGTTTAAAGTTTATTTTCTTACCTGGTTCGGTAACTATATCATGTTTTATTAGATGGGTATTCCCAGGCAAATCAGAGAACTTTATTTTGTTGCTCTGTATGAATTGTTGTTCTTTATGTTGTTGGGCCGTTAAAGGGCATCTCCTAGTTTCACTGCTGGAACCGGTTGTTGTAACATACTATGCTTAAGCCCGGCAGCCCCCAACGATTCCTTGTCATTCCAAGGTTTAAGTAGACTAACATGATACAGCTGGTACTGTTTACATCTTCATGCTTGATGTACCTTATAATCTACTTCTCCAACCTTCTGTACTACCTCATATGTACCCTACCACTTCGACAAAAGTTGCTTACAACTGTCGGCACTAAGACCAAGACCCTATCTCCTGGCTTTAAGTTTTGATTTTGGCCACCTTGTTATTCACTCGGATTTGAACCTCTTGGGCGTTCTGCATGTGCTTTCTGACAATAGGTTAAACACTTTTTCGATTCGCTATGTGTTCAATAACACTTCTATACGGAGTAGTCTTAGCTACCCCTGTTTCTTTGGCTATATCCATCAGATCTCTTGGGTGCCTCCCATACACTAACTTAAAAGGTGAGAAATCAGTAGTAAGTTACATATGGTAAATGATAATCACAATCACGTTCATCTTTTTTCACTACCTTTTTTAACATGTGCTTCAGCGTCTTATTGAACCTCTCAACTAGTCCATCTGTTTGAGAATTCGGCTCAGCTCCTTCATTACCTTTGACATGAAGGATGCGCCTTGATCAGAAAAGATTTAGTTTGGAATCCATGTCTAAGAAAACATAAAAATAACTCACGAGTGATACTTTTGGATGCAGTATTTCTTAGGGAACCGCTTCACGCGCATGGCATAATCTACTACAAGGATATACTAGTGCCCTCTAGCTGATATTATTATTTGCCCCACAAAAATCATCTCAATCCTCTCAAAGGGTATTTCAATCATGAGAAGTACTAGTGGGCTGCAAAAATGGGTCACGGGCACAGTAATTTGGCATATGGGGCAGGACTTACAATAATCCTTAATCTCCTTGTACATCCCCTTCCAGAAGAACCTCCAGAGAATCCTCTCCTGGGTCTTCTTGGTCCCCAAGCATCCCCCAGAACATGACTATGAGCCCTATTAAGCACTCTGCACTGATAAGCCTTAGGAACCAGCAATTACTCAATGATTTCCAGATCTTTCTTGACCACTCTATACAATAGCTCATTATTTATCACAAAGTGGGAAACCATTGGTCAGCTCATGGATATTGGGAAACTCCATTAACGACGACAACATTCTCCACTGCATATATAATGGTGTCATCGTTCAATTGAGCCGTACCAAACTTATCTCGTGTTTCCTCTACCTCAAGTATCACTGGGGAATCAGGGAGAATTTTGTTTTCTCTAGGGAAGACCTGCAATGAATTTTCACCCTGTTCCTCTGGGCCAGTTCTGAGAAAACCCTCAGCAACCATACCTTTCCCTCACACTTCTAAAACAAGGGAAAAATCATGGCCCAAGATTGCGTTATGCATAAAACTTTACTACCCCCACTTCATAGTCCATTATCCCATATGATGTCTCTATTATCACAAGGGCTACAGGATACATTTTGGTGTCACCATGGTGTGAAGGATCTGTACCTCGCCAATATTACGTCAGCTGAGGTCTGCAGCTGGAGCTGGAGTTGGAGCTCAAGCATTTGTCGTTGCTGCTCTCACTCATGCTGACAACCTGCAGCTTTGTGATGTTCTGCCATCAGGGTCTCGTAGGTGGCCTTTTTTCCAGCCTGGAGACTGGCCACAGCAACTTGCATGAGGGCATCCGAGCCTGCCTGGCTGGGGTGATGGGTGGATTGTGAGCGTCCCACTGCGGGACTGACTGCCGGTGACCGGCTTCTTGGGAGCCTGGGCTGCACTCCTAGTAGTATTGGCTATCTCTCTAGCTCTGCCCCTGGTGCCATTGGACATCCTTGCAATCCATGGTCACTGACACAGAGCTGCAACCTGATGCACCACACACCTTACAGTATTTGTACTCAGACTGTCTAATGCTGAGCTGATCTTAAACACTCCACAGCAAAAGCTATGCTGGTAGTCTTTAGTGTCTATGAGTATGGGTCCCATACTCACACACTATTATCTCAATACCACCACGCTGCCACACACCTCGCCACCCCCCCCTGACATCAATATTATGTCAGTGGGATCACATGGTAGGGTTTTCCCACTTGTACTAACGTGACATTCTGCACCCCCTGTGGACACAAGGTCAGATTGGTGCAGTTTTACACAGACATTTCCCTGTCCACATGGGATCAGGGAGGCAAGGGGGGTGAGAGGATGTGGCCCACGCAGTCACTGACGTGGCACGACACTCGCCCAAAACCCTGACAGGCTGTGAGGCCCCTTTCACTAGCACCAGTGAAACAGCACCTGGTCAGCCCAGTAGGACTGCCACCAGTTCTTCAGTCGACACATGCTTAGTCCATTAACAGGGTTATATCTGGCCAGCAGAAACCCGCCCCCCATAGCATGGAAAATTAAACCGAGAAAC
>JARQOD010000005.1:259079890-259157192 GCA_033576555.1 Oophaga sylvatica | reverse complement strand
GGGGTTCTGAGCAAGCGGGGGGCCTACTCGCGGGCGCTGGCACGGGCCCCCATAGCGCGCCAGTGTCCCCGATGGCGAGTGAGCCCCCCCTTTTGCTCAGAGTCCCGGCACTTGCCCAGGAGGTGACGCCAGCCCTGGTGGCAAATTCCGAAATTAACACGTGACTTTTATGCAACATACACTGTGTGCACAATTATTAGGCAAGTGAGTATTTTGATCATATCGTGCAGATTTTCCAACTCCGAGCTGTGTAAACTTGATAGCTTATTGGATGAAGCAGATCAGGTGATATGTATTTGTGTAATGAGGGAGGATCTGGCTTAAGGATATCATATAAGTTCCTTTTATCAGGGCAAAATGGGCTTAAAAAGAGATTTATTGGACGCCGAAAAGTCAAAAAACTGTAATAGTCTGAGAGAGAGGTAAATCATTCTTGAAATTGCTAAGATATTGGATGATGACAGAACCATCAAAGTTTTTGATACACATAGTTAACAGGGTCGCAAAAACGTGTAAGAAATTAAATGAATGGGAAACAAAAATACAATTGAAAATTCTGCAAAAACGCATATAAAATGCGCATACTGTGCTAAGAGTTTTCCCTGCCAACATTCTGATTTTTGATGCAGAACAATCTGCAACAAAAATGGTGCCGGTGAATAGACCCTAATGGGGTTTTCCTGAGAATATTAAAAAGGGCATGAAATGATAAAACCCCCGCGGCTCCAGTCCTGATGCTGCCGTGGCCTCTGCCAGTCCTGGCTCTTGGCTGCAGTGTTCTTGTGGGTATACTTTTTGGTATAGCTTTGGGGGACATACATCCCTTTTTTATATTGTTTCTTATTCTGCTGTTTGTGAGGTAGGATGTACAAAAAGACATTGTGCTAGTGTTTTCTACTTTTTTGACTGTTAGAGCTCATTCACACGACCATATTTTCTGTCCTAATGCTGTCTGTAAAAAAAAAATGGCAGCAGTTGGCCCAATGTTATTCAGTGGGGCAGTACAGACAAGCGGTTTTTTCCCCACTGACCGAATCTCCGTGTGAAAAACAAATTGTAGTGTGCTCAAGTTTCTACTGCTATCGAAAAAAATCAGATGCCATACGGAAACATAGTATATCATCCGATTTTTACGGATGCATTCCAATTCTGTAACATTATCATTAATATTATTATTATTTATTTATATAGCACCAGGGGTTGCATCAAAATACAAATATCACTTACCGTAAACAAACTAACAATGATAGACTGGTACAGAGGGATTATGGGGAAGGAGACGGTAGGTCGGGGGTTGCAGTAGCTCCGATGGTGTTGAGGTGGCCGCTTGGTCATTACAGGTTGTAAGCTTGTTTGAAGAGATGGGCTTTCAGGTTCCGACTGAAGTAACAAAGGAAACTATAAATGGTCCTCTATATGATTAATAGCTGCTGCTGTAAAAAACAGGTTGTAGACGAATGAAAAGTGAGAAAAAAATCCTCCCACTTTTCTGGTTGAAACACTGTATTATCCGCTCATGTGAACCTACCCTAACAGTGTTATTGTTGGAATATTTCTGTGTCTTGTTCAGTGGTAGTCGGATTTCAGCATAAGGCTATGGTTCCACGGTCCGGAACCATAGCGCTTTGGACGGAGCGGAAATTCCGCTCCGTCTAAGCCCCGCCCCCTTTATGACGCGCGATCTTTCCGGAGGTGTTCAGGACACCTCCGGAACACCTCCGGAAAGAGCGCAGGGCTACATAGCCCTGTGTTAATTCTGTTGCGGCGACGCACCGTCGCCGCAATACGCGAGGACATGCTGCGGTCTAAAAAGACGCGCCGCATGTCCGTTTACGCAGGTTTGCCACCTGCGTATTGTTACGCATGGTGGAGACGGGATTCCTTGAAATCCCCTCCACTATGCTGTAACATCTGGACGCTGCGTGTTTGGCGCTGCGCCAGCGCACAGCGCCAAAACACGCAGCGTTTCCTGACCGTGGAAACTCACCCTTACTTTCCTTGGCCATGTCTCTGAGCACTGAACACCTTGTACTTCTGGGCTCTCTATGGAGGTTGCAGTTCTGGAGTATGATAGCACTGCACAGAGGCGTAGCTAGGGGTTTAGAGATAACAGTATAGTCATTGATGGTGACTTACAGGTGATGTTCTTAACCCTTTAGTGACAGGGCCAATTAGGTACTTAATGACCAAGCCAATTTTTACAATTCTGACCACTGTCACTTTATGAGGTTATAGTTCTGGAATACTTCAACGGACCAACTGATTCAGAGACTATTTTTTCATGACATATTGTACTTCATGTTAGTAGTAAAATTTCTTCAATATGACTTGCGTTTTTACAATTTTCAAACTTTTAATTTTTGTGCCCATAAATCAGAGCGTCATATCACACAAAATAGTTAATAAATAACATTTCCCATATGTCTACTTTACATCAGCACAATTTTGGAAACATAATTTTTTTTGTTAGGACGTTATAAGTGTTAAAAGTTGACCAGCGATTTCTCATTTTTCCAACAAAATTTGCAAAACCATTTTTTTAGGGACCACCTCACATTTGAAGTGAGTTTGGGGGGCAATACGACAGAAAATACCCAAAAGTGACACCATTCTAAACTGCACCCCTCAAGGTGCTCAAAACCACTTTCAATAAGTTTATTAACCCTTCAGGTGCTTCACGAGAACTAAAGCAGTACTCAAGGTCCCTAAGAGCACAGTGGCCTCCATAATCCTTAAATGGAAGACGTTTGGGACTACCAGATGTCTTCCTAGACCTGGCCGTCCAGCCAAACTGAGCAATCATGGGAGAAGACCCTTGGTGAGAGAGGTAAAGAAGAACGCCAAGATCACTGTGGCTGAGCTCCACAGATGCAGTAGGGAGGTGGGAGAAAGTTCCACAAGTCAACTATCACTGCAGTCCTCCACCAGTCGAGCCTTTATGGCAGAGTGGCCCACGGAAGCCTCTCCCTAGGGCAAGACATATGAAAGACTGCATAGTTTGCTAAAAAAAAAACACATGAAGGACTCCCAGACTATGAGAAATAAGATTCTCTGGTCTGATGAGACGAAGATAGAACTTTTTGGTGATAATTTTAAGCGGTATGTGTGGAGAAAACCAGGCACTGCTCATCAACTGCCCAATACAATCCCAACAGTGAAGCATGGTGGTGGCAGCATCATGCTATGGGGGTGTTTTTCAGCTGCAGGGACAGGACGACTGGTTGCAATTGAAGGAAACATGAATGTGGCCAAGTACAGAGATATCTTGGATGAAAACCTCTTCCAGAGTGCTCTGGACCTCAGACTTGGCCGAAGGTTCACCTCCCATGAAGACAATGACCCTAATCACACAGCTAAAATAACAAAAGGAGTGGCTTCAGAACAACTCTGTGACCATTCTTGACTGGCCCAGCCAGAGCCCTGACCTAAACCCAATTGAGCATCTCTGGAGAGACCTGAAAATGGCTGTCCACCAACGTTCACCATCCAACCTGACGGAACTGGAGAGGATCTGCAAGGAAGAATGGCAGAGGATCCCAAAATCCAGGTGTGAAAAACTTGAATCATTCCCAAGAAGACTCATGGCTGTACAAACTCAAAAGGGTGCTTCTACTCAATACTGAGCAAAGGGTCTGAATACTTATGACCATGTGGGGCAGCACGGTGGCTCAGTAGATAGCACTGCAGCCTTGCAGCACTGGAGTCCTGGGTTCGAGTCCCACCAAGGACAACATCTGCAAGGAGTTTGTATGTTCTCCCTGTGTTTGCGTGGGTTTCCTCGAGTACTCCGGTTTCCTCCCACATTCCAAAAAACATACAGATAAGGAATCTAGATTGTGAGCCCCATTGGGGACAGTGATGATAATGCGTGCAAACTGTAAAGCGCTGGGAATATGTTAGCGCTATATAAAAATAAAGATTATTATTATTTATTATGTGATATTTCAGTTTCCTTTTTAATAAATTTGCTAAAATTTCTACATTTCTGTTTTTTTTCAGTAAAGATGGGATGCAGAGTGTACATTAATGAGAAAAAATATACATGCCTAGTTCCCACCGTGAAGCATGGAGGAGGTGGTGTGATGGTGTGGGGGTGCTTTGCTGGTGACACTGTTGGGGATTTATTCAAAATTGAAGCGGTGAGCGGTCCAGCTCACCCCAAACCATCTCGATTGGGTTCAGGTCTAGTGACTGTGGAGGCCAGGTCATCTGGTGTAGCACCCAACACTCTCCTTCTTGGTCAAATAGCCCTTACGCAGCCTGAAGTTGTGTTTGGGGTCATTGTCCTGTTGAAAAATAAATGATGGTCCAACTAAACGCAAACCGGATGGAATAGCATGCCGCTGCAAGATGTTGTGGTAGCCATGCTGGTTCAGTATGCCTTCAATTTTGAATAAATCCCCAACAGTGTCACCAGCAAAGCACCCCCACACCATCCACACCTCCTCTCATGCTTCACGGTGGGAACCAGGCATGTAGAGTCCATCCGTTCACCTTTTCTGCACGCAAAGCAGTAATCAAAGCAAAAGGTGGCTACTTTGAAGAACCTAGAATATAAGCCATATTTTCAGTTGTTTCACACTTTTTTGTAAAGTGTAATGTATAATTCCACACGTGTTAATTCATAGTTTGATGCCTTCAGTGTGATTCTTTGAATGAGGTGTGTCCAAACTTTTGGTCTGTACTGTGTATATATATATATATATATTTTGTGTCACTGACATCTATATATGTAGCTATTCTACGTGTATTTACTGTATGTAATCTGTCTATTGTATCCTGTTGGCTCCTGTGCGCGGCAGATGAATTGCCGGCTTTTCATCTATCGTGTGGTGTGAGTCAGAAAGGCATGCAGGCATCTTCTCCATGCTATTCGCATTTAGTTTTAGCACTTTCCCTTCCATTTCAGCTTTTTTCCTATGGCCCCCAGACTTGTTTGTTGGGTCCATCAGAAAAATATTCGACTTTCCCATTGACTTGCATTGGATTTGTTATTCGGTACAAACATACGGATATTAGAAATTATTTGTGACGATTTTCCTGAATCCGAATATTTCTCTATTTGCTCATCACTACTCACCACACATTTAGATAAGTTCCTTGAGAGGTGTAGTTTCTAAAATAGGGTCACTTGAGAGGGGTTTCCATTGTTTAGTCACGTTGGGGGCTCTGCAAACGCTACATGGCATCCACTATCTATTCCAGCCAATTTTGTGCATAAAAAAATAGTTGAAGGGCGCTCCTTCCCTCCAAGCCCTGCCGTGCACCCAAACAGTATCGGCGTACTCAGGAGAAATTGCACAACAAACTGTATCGTTCATTTTCTCCCGTTGTCCTTTTGAAAATGCAAAATTTGGGCGCTAAATCAATATTTTGGTGGGAAAAAAAGGTAAATTTTCACTTTATCCTTCCACATTGCTTACATTTCTGTGAAGCACCTAAAGGGTTAATAAACCCCTTGAATCTGGTTTTGAGCACTTTGATGGGTGTTGTTTATAAGATGGTGTGACATGTAGGTATTTTATGTCACATAGAGCCCTCAAAGTCACTTCAAATGTGATGTGGACCCTAATGAAACGGTTTTATACATTTTGTCGGAAAAATTAGAAATTGTTGATTGACTTTTAACCCTTCTCACCTCCTAAAAAAATATGTTTCAAATGATACTGATGTAAAGTAGACATGTGGGAAATTATATTTATTAACTACTTTGTGCGGTATAACTGTCTGGTTTAACAGCATACAAATTAAAAGATTGAAAAAGAATAAAAACATTTTTTGTCAAATTGTCGATACTTTCATAAATAAATGGAACTCATATTGACCTGAATTTACCACTATCGTGAAGCACAATATGTCATGAAAAAACAGTCTCAGAATAACTTGGATATGTTAAAGTATTCCAGAGTTAAAAGGGTTAAATGACTTAATCCACGTTAAAAAAAAACGCCGTGTGAACTTGCCCTTACGGTGTGCAGCCTCTGATGTATTCTTCTAGGTCACCACTACTAATCCTCGCTGTCACCCACATGCCATGTAATGCAGTAGGCGTCCAGCAGGTGGCGCTACATACTCGTACACCATAAGGTATTAAATGATATTACATGAGCCGTACATATCCGTTTTATTATTACTGGCGCTCGGCTGTGCCGCGATTTTCGGGGCTGTGCCCTTGCACTGCTGAGGTAATGTTCGGTAAGGTAGCAATGTGCGCCCATATTTCTAGCCCAGCGCCCTTTGGCCGGCCCCTCCTCCTCGGCCTGGGCGGTGCAGTGGGAGGTAGCAGTGTGTCGGCCGGGGAATTAGGGACACGCACCCCGGTGTCCTCATCGTGTGCCAGGGAGTGTAATCTGCAGGTATCCCAGGAGGACTCCCATCTGCTGCGGACAGCGTCAGCTGGAGAAGATGGTGACCCGAGTGTACACGGCGTCCTCCTCCTGCTCCACCACGGTGAGTGCGGCTCTGGAGTTCCCCCGGCACTTAATGCTGCTTCGCTAGTTTTTCTACGAAGTCTGTGATCTTTGAGTGACCAATGAATTAAAAGACGCCGTGGGCTATGTGTGCATCACCTATGTGGGGGATGGGTCCGGCTTGGCCCCCTCACCATACACCTGATCACATAGATGGGGGGCTGACTCCAGCACAGTACTTGGCTCTGACCCTCTCGTTTCTGTCTTCTGTCCCCCTAGTACATATACAGCATTAACAATGTGTTATTTATACGGGGGTCGTGTATGGAAGTAACGTCTCCATGTGTCGCCCCCTCTGTGGACCCTCCGGCCCAGGGTGCTATATTGTATGGAAGTGAAGGGGCAGCTGAAGTTTAGTACATGGGTCTGATTGTGCCCCTCCTTTTATCTATGCATCCAGTATGTAGCAGGCTAGACCTGTCCTACAGGCTTTCTTCCTGCCACTTCAGACGTTTGTGACATTTTTGTTTATGGAGCCATAATTGTCAGAAAAGCACCAAATTCTCTGTCTGTGGAAATATCACTATTGGGCCACGTTCAGTATTTGATCACTATTTTACCTCAGTATTTCTAAGCCAAAACCAGGAGTGGGTGAAAAATACAGAAGTGGTGACGTGTTTCTGTGATACTTTTCCTCAGACTCGCCCACTCCTGGTGTTGGCTTATAAATGCTGAGGTAAAATACTGACCAAAGTGCTGAGGTAAAATACTGACCAAAGTGCTGAGGTAAAATACTGAGGTAAAATGCTGACCAAAGTGCTTGAGGTAAAATACTGACCAAAGTGCTGAGGTAAAATACTGAGGTAAAATGCTGACCAAAGTGCTTGAGGTAAAATGCTGACCAAAGTGCTTGAGGTAAAATGCTGACCAAAGTGCTGAGGTAAAATACTGAGGTAAAATACTGACCAAAGTGCTGAGGTAAAATACTGACCAAAGTGCTTGAGGTAAAATACGGTGACCTTATACTTCATTCAGACAGTAGTGATTTTTGTCATACGCGATGCAACGGTCTGAGTTTCATCAGTATTTTAGGTTTTTTTTTGTCAGAGCTTGGTCGTTTTTACCATTAGGATTTGGTCAGTTTTTCTCAGATTAATTAATAAAATGATGGAGGTTTCTTCAGCTTCTCCTATGAAGGTACTGCCACACTAAACAATCCCGCTAGTGATCACGATAACGACGCATACTAATGCGATCGCTAGCAGGATTGTTTCTATATCGCTGATAGCGGCTTAACTTAGCGATGTCGTTAAGGACGCTATCGCGGTTAGCGATCTCCTTAACGACTTTAGCGGTACAAAAGTACCGCTAAATCGCTAAGAAAAGGTGCTACACTCAGCGATATCTACTTACCCAGCGGGAGCGCCGACGAGAAAATAGGGTCCGGAACGATGTCAGCGACGAGCGAGATCACAGCAGGATCTCAGCAGGGGCCACGTCGCTGGTAGATGCCGCACACAACAACATCGCTAACGGGATCGCTAAATAGTGACGTTTTTTAGCGATCCCGTTAGCGATGTTGTTTAGTGTGGCATACCCTTAAGTCTGTGAAAAATGGACAGCTTACAGGTGAGTTCAGTCCGATTTTTATTTATTTATTTTTTTTTCACAGAACCATTTGCTTTGGCAATTTTGATCTGAGAGTCGGATTAAGTTTGGACATGTCTCTTTGATTCTGTGCAGACCACTCAGTCCACCAAAATACACGGACATGTGAACCTCCCCACAGATTATCATAGGTGCAAGTTCTATATGTGAAAAACACGGATAGTCCGTCTATGTGAAAGACTGATAGCTGAATGAGCCCTAAGGCCGGGATCACACATGCGACAAAGTCGTCCGACACTCGCATGTGAAATCAGGAGTGGAGCGAGCGGCTGCATAGAAATACATGCAGCCGCGCACTCCACTCCCGAGTGCCGGCGCCAGAGCTGGGATTTCACATGCGAGCGTCGGACGACTTCGTCACATGTGTGATCCCGGCCTTAGGTGTAAGTTCACTTAAGCGTTTAAAAATAAGTTGGCTGATTTTTCATCTGTTTGGTCAGCCACATGATATTAGTAAAAATAAGATGCTGTATTTGTCACCCTATGGGTCTCTTCATTTGTGCACCCATAGATTTCAATACGCGAGTCTCATCTGAAATATGGAGAACAGTGCATGTTGCTTTTTTTTTTTTTTTTTCTTGGTCATAGTGAAAGAAAAAAAAAATAAATAGAAAAAAATGGTCACCTGAACAGCCCAATTAAATAGCTTGGGTCCAGGTGTTGTCTGTGTGATGTCAGTTTTTCCACAGACACCACTTCGACTGACAATCCGGTGGTGTGCACATAGCCTCGGGCTTATCAGTATGATCATTTTCTATTTATTTTTTTCCTATACAAAATCTCTTTTCTGCCTTGTGCTATAGATTTTGTCCATGTACAGTTTGTCGTAATAACAGACCCTGTAACAGTCAAAGGCAAAATTCACACGAGAGATTTTCCCACATAGAAAACCTCCCAACTTGCACCTACGGTCAAGAGTCGGATTGAGTTGTGCCAAAACAGACACAAAGCACGCGCCCAAGCACTGCCGTCACATCCACTACTAATGTGACTGGGCCATACCTATACAGTCGTTTGAATAAGTCCTCATTTTATTTGACCCCTCCCCCTACGTCTGTGATTATACACACGTAACCGTGCATCAGACGTTATCCGGCCTGTAGTGAATCACCTATGTCAGGCGCTCCTTGTTTCTTCAGAGTTCCACAACAGTGAGTGTATTGTGTTTTCTGTGTACAGAACCTAGGTGCAAATATTTGCTGCAACATTCACCCATCACTAATCACAACTGCTGGGACAGATTGGAATATATTGACCAAAATTATCAATTTACTACATAGAAAAGCATGTCTGCTCAGACTTGAGAAGCCAAGAAAAGTTACCATACACTATAAAAAATGCCATAAAGTTAAAGACACTCTGAAAGACCTTTACAGTAACATCAGATCAGCAGTTTTATGGGATGTTGTGAAGGGTGGCGTATCCTTATAGCTTGCTTTATTTACTAGATACGTAGTTTTCTCTCCTTTTTTGTCACAGATTTTCCACAATAAGCCTTAGGCCGGGGTCACACTGGTGACAAAAACGGACGAGTGGAATGCGATGAAATATCACATTGCACTCGGACCAATGTTAATCTATGGAGCAGCTCCCAGCATCCGATTTTTTTTTTTTTTTTCTTTTTTCTCGGCCGTTCTCCTCGGACCGAGACAATCGCAGCATGCTGCGATTGTCACAGATTATCGGTCGAGAATCGCCAATGCAAGTCTATGGGTGCAATGAAAAATCGGATTACAAACGGACCACACGTGTGACTTGCGATAAAATCGCACCCGTGTCCTTTAGAAAAGCTGGCAATTCATCCCCGGCTATACTGTAAAATCACACTGACAGCTTTAATAAAGATATATATATATATATTCTATTTATAGTTCATACACTTCTACATAGTATAATAGCCGCTAATTCAATTGCCAGCTTCTGTAAAATTACAGAACCCGACATGAAATGACACATGGTTTACATACAGTTAACCATGTCATTTCATGTAGTTTGATATATATGGTTTTCACTAACAATGAGTGTATGTGTGCAAAATTTCATACATGTAGGGGTTAATTAAATGTGTAAATTCGTTGTAAAAAAATGCGTGGGCTCCTGCGGTATTTTCTCCACCAGACAGGGAAAGCCAGTGAATGGGGCAGATAATAATAGCCAAGGGAGGGTGCATATTTTTGTGCCCCCTCCCTGGCTTCTAACATCTGCCCCCAGCCACCCCAGAAAAGGCACGTCTATGATTAGATGCGCCTTTTCTGGCACTTAGCCCGTCTATTCCCATTGGGTTAATAATGGGTTAAGGCCACCTTGCTATTGAAAGGTGACTTTAAGCCAGGTTAATAATTGACAGTTGTCAATTAGACAACTATCAATTATTAATCCTATTGTATGAAAGGAAAAAAAAAACACACACAATTAAAAATCATTTTAATGAAATAGTCAGTTTTTGACACCATATTTTATTGTACTGGTATTCCTTTGATTCCCTTGTTCTCCTGTAATAAAAAAAATAATAATAAAACAACATTATTATTACCTCTCCGGCGCTCAGTCAGGTCCCACGCTGCAATCCATCTGAAAGGGTTAACATGTTTACAGCGAGGACCGGAGCTAATGCTGCAGCCTCGATGTAAACCCCCGAATGAATGAGCTCATCTCCCGGCTGACAGGAGAGGAAGTGATTAGCTGGAAAGCTTAATTGATTGTTTCCCACGGTAATCAGTTCACTTCAGGTCAGCCGGGGACTCCGCACAGCATCAGTGACATCAGAGGGAGTCCCCGGCTAACCTGAATTCAAATCGGATGACAGACGGATCAATGTTCAGGAAACATTTGTGCGATTATCGGCCGTCAAAATGGTCCGTTTTTTTTAGACGGTGTGTGTGACTCCAGCCTTAGGCCTCATTCAGACATCAGTTCTCACGTACGAGACCAACGGACCGATTTTGATCAGTGTGTGGTCCAAGTGTCATTATTTTTTTTTTCTTACATGGAGAAAAAGAAAGTTTCTTCACCTTCTCCTTTCTGACAGTCTGTGAAAATCGGTCTGAATTTTTTTTTTTCACGGACACCTAGACTTGCATTGTCAATTTTGATCTAACCCTTCGATCAAAATCTACCATTTTGCCACTGACCTCTGTCAGCAAAAAATCAGATATGTGAATGGCCCCATAGAATATCACAGGTAAAGTTGTTGTTTTTTTTTTTTTCTGTGTAAAATATGGACAGCACTTGTATGCAAAAAAACTGAGATCTGAATGAGGCTTTATAGCAAACTCCACATTGTATAAGGGCTCGTGCAGATGACCATCGTTTTGGTCTAAGTGTGATACTCCAGAAGATTGGATCACACTTGTACCAATGTTATTAAATGAGGCCATGCACATGATTGATTTTTTTTTTTTCCTCTGGCCAAGTAGTCTGAGGAAAAAAATTGTAGCATGCATGATTTGCCTCTGATTATCGGATCGCACTTCCCCCATTCAAGTCTATGAAAAAAAAATCAGATTTTCATGGGCTGACAGTATGCAGAAGTGTTTCTATATTCTTCAAATGCAAGAAAAACAGATTCCACTAGTCAGATGAGAGTCTGATCAGCATAATCGGACATTTTTTTTTTTTTTTTTCGGATGAAAAACATACTATCGTGGACCCTAGCCTTAGGCCTCTTTCACACTTCAGTCGTTTGGCGTCAGTTAAAATCCGCCAAAGTGTGAAAAAGCGGATCCGCCAGAAAAGTGTCAAAACGGATGCAAACGGATGCTTTTTAAGACGGATCCGTCATGAATTTTTCAACCCCGAAAATGCATGGTACGCATTGTCTGTCACGGAAGAGAGAGAGAGACCCGGATAGTGTTCTGAACATTTTCTATGTATGGCGGATTCCGTCAAAAACGGATGGCAGCGGATCCGCCACCCATAGGTGCCCATTATACAAAATGGCGGACGCGGCGGATCCGTTATAGTCCGCCATTTTGACCCACACAAAAAACTTTGCATTGAACGTTTTCCAAAAAAGGCGGACGCCAAATTTATGGCGGATCCGTCAAAAAACGGATCAAACGGACGACCATCCGTCAAAATCCGTCACTAATGCAAGTCAATGGGGAAAAAAGCGGATCCGCAAAAAAAAAATGGCGGATCCGTTTTTTTCACACTTTGGTAGATTTTGACTGACGTCGCACGGCTGAAGAGTGAAAGAGGCCTTACCTGTGGAGGTGTTTTGGGGTCTTTTCTCATAAGGTGATGTGCAGGTGAATATGTGAAAAATACAGCAGTTTGCAGCTCTTTTGTGTGGATTGTGTGATCAATAGAAGTAGAACATAAAAAGAGAGGGGAAGCATACTTTCAAGGTATTTTCCCCATTAGTGAAAGTATTTATGACATCACGTGTAGTATTTGGTGTGTATTTCAGATCAGTATTTGTAAGCCAAAACCAGGAGCAGGTGAAAAATGCAGGTGACGTGTTTCTATTATACTTTTCCTCCGATTGCTCCACTCCTGATTTTGGCTACAAGTACTGATGTAAAATAATAACTAAATATAGAACGTGTAAACGTGGATTTTTTACAGATTTACACAGAGGTCTCTCACACACCTATATGCAAACATCAGATTTTAGAGGCTCAATTGGGAAAATATGGTATGGAGATCTCTATAAGATAACAGCAGCACAAAATTCCAGATCTAATACAGCTATATACATCAGTTATTCAAGATAAATTAATTTGACTTGCAATGCTAATGTAGCAGATTAGTTTAACCCCTTCCCGACCTGTGACACAGCGTATGTGTCATGAAAGGATCGCGTTCCTGCGAGTCGGGTGACCGGAGTCACTGAAAGATCACCCGACCCGCAGGCACAAGACCCTTTGTGCTTCACCACAGGGGGGTTGGCTTAACCCCCACAAGGCTACGATCGCTCTGATTGGCTGTTAAAAGTGAAACAGCCAATCAGAGCAATCTGTAATATTTCACCAATGAAACTGCTGATGCGAGATTTGTATTGGTAGATGGTAATACGCATCTTTGAGATCCACGACCGCCATGTAGCATCTGGGAAATAGAAGTTTAATGGCTGATCGTATAGACTCCATTTTAAAAGTCCGGGCCTTCAAAAAGGTATTCAGCTTCTTTAAATTTATTATGGTTCTAAATGAACCATCTGGTTTAGACACTAGAAACAAGGGAGAATAAAAGCCCTTCCCTCTTTGATGAACCGGAACTTCTACTAGCACCTTTTTATGTAATAGGCCTTTAATTTCTAATTCTAATGACTCCTGTTGAGATTGAGACTTTAAGGAAGTCAATAGAAAGGAGTCCGGAGGATTCCGGACAAATTCCAGAGCTAGACCTGATTTTATAATATTAATTGCCCAGGGGTTCGAAGTGATCTTTTCCCAGCGATAGCAGAAATGTAAAAGCCTGCCACCAACAGGTAGATTAGTACTACCTGAATTTCTCTCCTGATTTAAATGGACGTTTACCGAATAAATTTCTGAAGTCCTTATTGTTCCAGGAGTTCTGGGCTTTAAAGTCCTTCTTTCTGCCAAACGCTGGCTTTCTGAATGATCTCCTATAGGATGGAACGTACGGATTAGGGAAGCCTTTCTTTCTCTCTGCTGCCTTAGTTAGGATGTCATCTAGTACTGCTCCAAACAGATACTCACCCTGGCAGGGTATAGCACAAAGCTTAGACTTAATGTGTGTGTCCCCCTTCCAGACTTTTAGCCATAACGCTCTTCTAGCTGCGTTAGTTAACCCCGCCGTTCTTGCTGCTAGACGGAGAGAATCTATTGACGCATCTGACAAGAAGGCAGCAGCACCTTTAATTAATGGAATGGAGGCACATAACTTATCTCTGGATAGGCCATTTTTTATATTGTCCTCCAACTGGTCTAGCCATATTAACAAGGCTCTACCCGTACATGTGGATGATATTGCTGGCTTGAATGCACCTATACATGATTCCCATGATCTTTTAAGCAGTGTGTCTGCTTTCCGATCCAGAGGATCCGATAACATTCCAGTATCTTCCACTGGAAGAGAGGACCGGCGAGAAGTTGAGGCTACAGCCGCGTCCACCTTAGGTGCCTTTGCCCAAGAGGTTAGATCTTCATCATTGAAGGGGTATCGTCTTTTGGATGCCGCTGGCATAAAACCTCTCTGCCCTTGCTTCTCCCATTCTTTTTTGACCATATCCTTTATGGCTGGAATTATAGGAAATACTCTACCCTTTCGTTGGGAGAGACCTGAAAACATAATCTCTTGGGGAGTTTTGGGATCTTTAACGTCCGACAAACCCATAGTGTTTCTTATGGATTTAATCAGGTTATTTATACTATCAGTTGGAAAGCATGTATGTTCCTCTTCCTCCTCCGAGGACACAGAATCTTGCGAATTTAGCTCTCCGCTGTCTGAAGAAGACCCCACTTTAGGCGGGGTGACCTCTCTAAGGGTTTTTCTTCCCGTAACACTACCTGCTCCCCTAGGGCCTGTAGCTCTTCTCTAATCATTAAACGAATATCCTCCGTTCTAATTGAATTTTCTTCCTGGAGCGTATGGCCAATGCATATCTGACATAATCTTTTAGAATATGCGTCTGGGAGGGGTTGGGAGCATAGGGCACATTCTTTATGTTTGGTTTTGTCCGTTTTTTTCGCCTAAGGATAGATAGAAAGAGGAGGAAGGGCCATCAGCTTGACAGGTGTGATTAAAAAACACTCACCCAGTGAAGCTCTTGTCAGCACAATACCGGCTTTGAAGTCAAGGGATCTGGCTGCGGCGTGGAGTGAGATAATTTTTCTCCATTTCTATTAGTGGAAACACTTCGCTTGGAGCGTCCACTTTCACCTTTTTTGCTGCTGCTGCTGCTGCTACGACGTGGATTAGGCATGTCGTCAGACAGGTGCGACACAGGGTCAATTGGAACTGACATTGCTGCACACCGGAGGTCCCACAAGCGGTGCTTTTTATACAGCTGCCGCAAAATAACCCCCTTTTTTTTTTTTTCCTGTAGCGGTGACCCGGAAGTGTAATGCTTCACTTCCGGGTTTCTGCATCTTCAGCGCATGCGCGCCGCTCTATACCGCTCTCTGCCTCTATGGTATCCTCGGAGGACTGAATCCTACCTCCGGCGATCACCTGAACGCGCGCCTCTGCCTGCGCCGCGTCTCCTGCCCCGGCACTCCAATTATGCCCGCATTATGGCCGAAGAGGCGGCGGTCTCCACGCCGACATCCCATCAAGGCTCCCGGATTAAAAAAAAAGGTAGGGCAGCCTTATTGTCATATTTATGCGAGCCAGAGCTATATCGCTCCTGGCCTCGCATTTCCACCTGGTGTCCGTTCCTGCCAGGTGGTACTCCCCAGTCGAGGAGGGAGTGAATAAAAACTCCCCCGACGCTGCTTCTGGTACTGGAACCCCTGCCGCTCTTAAAGATACTGCGCAGGCGGTTCCTTAGCCCAGGCATCCTCTTCTTAGTAGGTTCCTCTCTTAGGAACAGGAAACCAACTGAGGAGCGAGGGGGGCCGCCCCTTTTATCTCTCTGTAGGTTTCCTGTTCCTAGGGGCGGATCCCCTCTCTCAGTGGGTGCTGTCGTGGGCTCTATAAAAGAGCATTACCGGTAAGTAATCCGGTTTTTTTAATCTTTTTATTAGGGTTACGATTATAAGGCTGTGTTCATATTGCTTTATGGAAGTCCGTTACACGGACTGCGTTACACCGCGGTATAACGCTGTGTAACGCAGTCCGTTAACACTGCCATTCACCCCCATTTGCGGGCACATCGCGACGCATGCCGTAAAGCGGCATGCGTTCGCGACGTGTCGTCATTCAGTGACGGAGCCTCGGACGCGGCCTTCAGCGTCTGGGCTCCGTCACCGCTAGCGCAGATGAATCATCTGCTGATTCATCTGCGCTAGCGGGTATAGCATAACGCGATCGCGTAATGCTATACCGTTACCCGCCCGTCAACGCTATGTGTTGAACGGGCTGGTAAAACGCAATATGAACCCAGCCGTAGGGTTAGGGTTAGCCTTGGGGTTAGAATTAGGGTTAGGTTTGGGATTAGGGTTAGGTTTGTGGTTAGGGTTAGAGTTAGGATAAGTGTTAGGGGTGTTTTGTGGTTAGGGATGGGATTAGGGTTAGGCTTGTGGTTAGGGTTATGGTTAGAGTTGGGGTTAGGGTTATGGTTAGGACTTGGATTAGGGCTGTATAAGGGTTGGGGTTAGAGGTGTGCTGGGGTTAGGGTTGGAGTTAGAATTGAGGGGTTTCCACTATTTAGGCACATCAGGGGGTGTCCATACACGACATGGCGCCACCATTGATTCCAGCAAATTTTGCGTTCAAAAAGTCAAACAGTGCTCCCTTTATTCCGAGCCCCGACGTGTGCCCAAACAGTGGTTTACCCCACATATGGGGTATCAGCGTACTCAGGAAAAATTGCACAACAACTTTGGGGGTCTAATTTCTCCTGTTACCCTTGGGAAAAAAAAAATTGGGGACTAAAAAATTTATTTTTGTGGAAAAAAAAAAAGATTTTTTATTTTCACAGCTCTGCGTTATAAACTTCTGTGAAGAACTTGGAGATTCAAAGTGCTCACCACACATCTAGAGGAGTTCCTTGGGGGATCTAGTTTCCAAAATGGGGTCACTTGGGGGGGTTTCTACTGTTTAGGCACATCATGGGCTCTGCAAACGTAACATGATGCCCGCAGACCATTCCATCAAGTCGGCATTTCAAAACGTCACTACTTCCCTTCTGAGCCCCGACGTGTGCCCATACAGTAGTTTTCTCCCACATATGGGATATCAGCGTACTCAGGACAAATTGGACAACAACTTTTGGGGTCTAATTTCTCCTGTTACCCTTGGGAAAATAAAAAAAAATTGGGGACTAAAAGATCATGTTTGTGGAAAAAATATGATTTTTTTTATTTTCATGCCCGGGCGTTATAAACTTCTGTGTAGCCCTTGGGGGTTCAAAGTGCTCACCGCACATCTAGATAAGTTCCGTGCGGGTTCTAGTTTCCAAAATGGGGTCACTTGTGGGGAGTTTCTACTGTTTAGGCACATCAGGGGCTCTGCAAACGTAACATGATGCCCGCAGACCATTCCATCAAAGTCAGCATTTCAAAACGTCACTACTTCCCTTCCGAGCCCTAACGTGTGCCCGAACAGTGGTTCCCCCCCCCCACATATGGGGTACCAGTGTACTCAGGACAAACTGTACAACAACTTTTTGGGTCCAATTTCTCCTGTTACCCTTGTGAAAATAAAAAATTGCGGGTTAAAAAAATCAGTTTTTGAGGAAAAAAAATGTTTTTTTTTTATTTTCACTGCTCTGCGTTATAAACTTCTGTGAAGCACTTGGGGGTTCAGAGTGCTGACAACAAATCTAGGTAAGTTCCATAAGAGGTCTAGTTTCCAAAATGGTGTCACATGTGGGGTTTTTTCACTGTTTAGGCACGCAGGGGCTCTCCAAACGCGTCATGGTGTCCGCTAACGATTGGAGCTAATTTTCCATTCAAAAAGTCAAATGGCGCTCCTTCCCTACTGAGCCGAACCGTGCGCCCAAACAGTGGTTTATGACCACATATGAGGTATCTGTGTACTCAGGAGAAATTGCCCAACAAATTTTACGAGCTATTTTATCCTGTTTCCATGTGAAAATGAAAAAACTGAGGCTAAAATAACATTTTTGTAAAGAAAAGTACTTTCTTTTTTTTACGGATCAATTTGTGAAGCACCTTGGGGTCCAAAGTGCTCACTATGCATCTAGATAAGTTCCTTGGGGGGTCTAGTTTCCAAAATGGGGTCACTTGTGGGGGGAGCTCCAATGTTTAGGCACACAGGGACTCTCCAAATGCGACATGGCAACCGCTAAATATTCCAGCATATTTTCCATTCAAAAAGTCAAATGGCGCTCCTTCCCTTCTGAGCCCTGCCGTGCGCCCAAACAGTGGTTTATGACCACATATGAGGTATCTGTGTACTCGGGAGAAATTGCCCAACAAATTTTGGGATCCATTTTATCCTGTTGCCCATGCAAAAATGAAAAAATTGATGCTAAAATAAAATTTTTGGTGGAAAAATTAAAATGTCCATTTTTTCCTCCCACGTTGCTTTAGTTCCTGTGAAGCACCTGAAGGGTTAATAATCTTCTTGAATGTAGTTTTGAGTAGCTTGAGGGGTGCAGTTTTTATAATGGTGTCACTTTTGGGTATTTTCTACCATATAGACCCCTCAAAGTGACTTCAAATGTGAGGTGGTCCCTAAAAAAATGGTTTTGTAAATTTTGCTCTAAAAATGAGAAATCGCTGGTCAACTTTTAACCCTTATAACTTCCTAACAAAAAATATTTTGTTTCCAAAATTGTGCTGATGTAAAGTAGACATGTGGGAAATGTTATTTATTAATATTTTGTGTCACATAACTCTGGTTTAACAATAAAAATTAAAAATTTGAAAATTGCGAAATTTTCAAAATTTTCGCCAAATTTCCATTTTTTTCACAAATAAACGCAAAAATTATCGACCTAAATTTACCACTAACATGAAGCCCAATATGTCACGAAAAAATGCTAGAATCACTAGGATCCGTTGAAGCGTTCCTGAGTTATTACCTCATAAAGGGACACTGGTCAGAATTGCAAAAATTGCAAGGTCATGAAGGGGTTAAGGTGACATTCACTCGTTTAGTATTTGGTCAGTATTTTGTCTCAGTATTTGTAAACCGAACCCAGGAGTGGGTGATAAATCCAGAAGTGGTGACGTGTTTCTATTATACTTTTCCTCTGATCCACTCCTGGTTTTGGTTTACAAATGCTGAGGTAAAATACTGAACAATTACTCAACGTAAAAATGTGGCCTTAAAGCTATAGCTTTATTAAAATTCCATAAACATATAAAAGCAAAGGGAAGTCTGTTTGATAAACATGGGAAAAAAAAATTCTTACCTGCTGTAATGTGAGCAGAAGGTACCCCTGCCGTTTTATTCTATGAAGTACTGTAAATCAAAATGTCAGTGATTTACAACACACTGAGAGATGGAGGACAGCTTAGGGTGTTTACATGTGCTTCTAACTTCAATCATGTTTCTTGCTTCCTGTTGCCCACAGGAATTGTCTGCAGCATCAATTTCTGTCTCTGCTATTATGAAGTATGACAGAGGCTAAAACATTACTGGATTCTGCATTCTTTCATTTCTTTGAACACTGGGACAATGAGCATATAGCATTTATGATTTTTTTGTGGGGCTATATTAGCATTACATATGAATAAATGAAGTGGCTCTGTAGAGGCTTGTGTCTGAACCCACCAAAACAGGATTGAAGCATATGTGCTCATGGGTAGGGATGAGCGATATTGCCCGATATCGTATCGGAATTCCGATTTCCGATATTGGAAAAATATCGGATATTGGAGTTTCCGATTTCCGATATCAATGCAAGTCAATGGGAGAAAAAAATCGGAATTACAAAATGACCACTACAGTGCTATATAACCCCTTCACCCCCAAGGGTGGCTTGCAAGCTAATGACCGGGCCAATTTTTACAATTCCGACCACTGTCTCTTTATGAGGTTATAACTCTGGAACGCTTCAACGGATCTTCGCGATTCTGAGATTGTTTTCTCGTGACATATTGTACTTCATGTTAGTGGTAAAATTTCTTCGATATACCTTGTGTTTATTTTTGAAAAAAAACGCAAATATGGCGAAAATTTTGAAAATTTTGCAATTTTCAAACTTTGAATTTTTTTTCCCTTAAAACAGAGAGATATGTCACACAAAATAGTTAAGAAATAACATTTCCCACATGTCTACTTTACATCAGCACAATTTTGGAACCAAAATTTTTTTTTGTTAGGAAATTATAAGGGTTAAAAGTTGACCAGTGATTTCTCATTTTTACAACAAAATTTACAAAGCCATTTTTTTAGGGACCACCTCACATTTGAAGTCACTTTGACGGGTCTATATGGCAGAATATACCCAAAAGTGACACCATTCTAAAAACTGCACCCCTTAAGGTACTCAAAACCACATTCAATAAGTTTATTAACCCTTCAGGTGCTTCACAGGAGCTGAAGCAACGTGGAAGGAAAAAATGAATATTTAACTTTTTAGCCACAAAAATGATCTTTTACAAACTTTTTTTTATTTTCACAAGGGTAAAAGGAGAAAATGGGCAGATAAAGTTGTTGTGCAATTTCTCCTGAGTACGCCAATACCCCATATGTGGGGGAAAACCACTGTTTGGGCACACGGCAGGGCTCGTAAGGGAAGGAGCGCCGTTTGACTTTTTCAAACTAAAATTGGCTGGAATTGAGATTGGACGCCATGTCGTGTTTGGAGAGCCCCGATATGCCTAAACAGTGGAAACCCCCACAAGTGACACCATTTTGGAAACTAGACCCCTAAGGAACTTATCTAGATCTGTTGTGAGCACTTTGAACCCCAAAGTGTTTCACAAAAGTTTATAATGCCTGCGTGTGAAAAAAAAAAACAAAACAATTTTCCACAAAAATGATTTTTTAGTCCCAAATTTTAGATTTTTCTCAAGGAAATTGGACCCCAAAAGTTGTTGTCCAATTTGTCCTGAGCACGCTGATACCCCATATGTGGGGGGGGGGGAAACTGTTTGGGCGCACGGCAGGGCTTGGAAAGGAAGCAGTAACGTTTTGGAATGCAAACATTGATGGGGGTCATGTTCCGTTTGTAGTGCCCCAGATGAGCCTAAACAGTGGAAACCCCCCACAAGTGACCCCATTTTGGAAGCTAGACCCCCTAAGGAACTTATCTAGATCTTTGGTGAGCACTTTGAACCCCAAGTGCTTCACACAAGTTTATAATGCCCGGGCATGAAAATAAAAAATCCTATTTTTTTTCCCACAAAAATTATCTCTTAGTCACTAATTTTTTTATTTTCCCAAGGGTAACAGGAGAAATTGGACCACAAAATTTGTTGTCCAATTTGTCCTGAGTACGCTGATACCCCATATGTGGGGGGGAACCACTGTTGGGGCGCATGGCAGAGCTCGGAATGGAAGGAGCACCATTTGACTTTTTCCAACCAAAATTGGCTGGAATTGAGATTGGACGCCATGTTGCATTTGGAGAGCCCCTGCTGTGCCTAAACAGTGGAAACCCCCCACAAGTGACCCCATTTGGGAAACTAGACCCCCTAAGGAACTTATCTAGATCTTTGGTGAGCAATTTGAACCCCAAGTGCTTCACACAAGTTTATAACATAGAGCCGTAAAATTAAAAAAATCATATTTTTTCCACAAAATTGATATTTTCACCCCAATTTTTATTTTCCCAAGGGTAACAAGACTCCAAAAGTTATTGTGCAATTTGTCCTGAGTGCGCTGATACCCCATATGTGGGAGTAAACCACTGTTTGGGTGCATGGCAGAGTTTGGAAGGAGCGCCGTTTGACTTTTTCAACGCAGAATTGGCTGGATGCCATGTCGTGTTTGGAGAGCTCCTGATCTGCCTAAACAGTGGAAACCCCCACAAATGACACCATTTTGGAAACTAGACCCTCAAGGAACTTATCTAGATGTGTGGTGAGCACTTTGAACCCCAAAGTGCTTCACAGAAGTTTATAACGTACAGCCGTAAATAAAAAATCTTTTTTTTTTTTACAAAAATGATTTTTTTCGCCCCCAATATTTTATTTTCACAAGGGTAACAGGAGAAATTGGACCCCAAAAGTTGTTGTCCAATTTGTCCTGAGTACGCTGATACCCAATATGTGGGAGTAAACTACCGTATGGGCGCACGTCGGGGCTCGGAAGGGAAGTAGTGACGTTTTGGATTGCAGACTTTGATGGAATGGTCTGGGGGCGTCATGTCGCATTTGGAGAGCCCCTGATGCGCCTAAACAGTGGAAACCCCCACAAGTGACCATATTTTGGAAAACAGACCCCACAAGGAACTTATCTAGAAGTGTGGTGAGCGCTATGAAGCCCCAAGTGCTTCACAGAAGTTTTATAACATACAGCCGTAAAAACAAAAAATCTTTTTTTTTTTTTTTTTTTTTTACAAAAATGATTGTCGCCCTCAGTTTTTTATTTTCCCAAGGGTAACAGAAGAAATAGGACAAATTGCACAATAACTCTTGTGGTCCAGAGTACGCTGATACCCCATATGCGGGAGTAAACTACTGTTTGGGCGCATGGCAGAGCTCAGAAGTGAAGGAGCACCGTTTGACTTTTTCAACGCAGAATTGGCTGGAATTGAGATCAGACGCCATGTCACATTTGGAGAGTCCCTGATGTGCCTAAACAGCAGAAACCCTCCAATTCTAACCCTAACCTAACCCTAACACACCCTAACCGTAATCCCAACCCTAATCCTAACGTTAGCGCCAACCCTAACCCTAACTTTAGCCGCAACCCTAACCCTAACAGGAAAATGGAAATAAATACATTTTTTTAATTTTATTATTTTTCCCTAACTAAGGGGGTGATAAAGGGGGGTTTGATTTACTATATATAGCGGGTTTTTATGATTGGCAGCTGTCATGCTAAAAGACGCTTTTTATTGCAAAAAATAGTTTTTTGCATCACCACATTTTGAGAGCTATAATTTTTGCATATTTTGGCCCACAGAGTCATGTGAGGTCTTATTTTTTGCGGGACGAGGTGACGTTTTTATTGGTACCATTTTTGAGCACGTGACCTTTTTTGATCGCTTTTTATTTCGATTTTTGGGAGGTTAGAATGAACAAAAATCACCAATTCATGAATTTCTTTTGGGGGAGGCGTTTATACCGTTCCGCTTGTGGTAAAATTGATAAAGCAGTTTTATTCTTCGGGTCAGTACGATTACGGCGATACCTCATTTATATCATTTTTTTTTATGTTTTGGCGCTTTTATAGAATGAAAACAATTTTATATAAAAAATTATTATTTTTGCATCGCTTTATTCTGCGAGCTATAACACTGATGATGCTTTATGACGGCTCGTTTTTTGCGGGACAAGATGACGTTTTCAGCGGTACCATGGTTATCTCGGTCTTTTTGATCGCGTGTTATTCCACTTTTTGTTCAGCGGTATGATGATAAAGCATTGATTTTTTGCTTCGTTTTCTTTTTTTTTTTTTAAGGGGTTCACTAAAGGGGTTAACTAGTGGGACAGTTTTATAGGGGGGGTCGTTACGGACGCGGCGATACCAAATATGTGTACTTTTATGGTTTTGTTTTTTTTTATTTACAGGAAAGAATGAATTTATTGGGGAATATTTTATTTTTTTTTTTATGATTTTTTTTACCACTTTTTATTTTTTTAACTTTTTTACTTTGTCCCAGGGTGGGATATCACTGTATTTTAGGAGATCGCTGGTGTGACAGTGTGCACAGCACTCTGTCACACCAGCGATAGCTCTGGCATCGCTGCAGGCTTCCTCAGCGCCTGCTCTCAGCAGGCACTGAGGAAGCCGCCTCCCTGCAGGACCCTGGCGCCATCTTGGATCCGGGTACCTGGAGGGAGGACGGACCCTCGGAACAGCGCGACACATCGCGCTGCACTGAGGGTCTCAGGGGAGCGCGCAGGGAGCCCCCACCCTGCGCGATCCTCCCCTGTGCCCCGGGTACACCGCGATTATGTTTGATCGCGGTGTGCCAAGGGTTAATGTGCCGGGAGCAGTCCGTGACCACTCCTGACACACAGTCACGGGTGTCAGCTGTGATAATCAGCTGACACCCGGCGGCGATCAGCTGCGCTCCCCCCGGAGCGCAGCTGATTGCCGATGACGTACTATTCCATCCATGGGAATTAGGTCCAGGGTCACATGGACGGAATAGTACGTCTGATGGAATAAAGGGGATAATGGATAAAATGGAGGGGAAACACCTCAGGATAATGGTGAAGGAGTTTGCAGAGGAGCAAAAAAAATCGCTAGAAAAATGCACAGAGCGAAAACTGTAGCAGGAAAACTGGTTGCCATCTTCTTAACCGGTGTTTTTTCTTTGGGTTAGGATTAGTTGGGGTAGGGTTAGGGTTTATGGTTAGTATGGTTAGGGTTAGAGCGAGTGTTGTCGAAACACGGTTTGGAGTAGAAGGTACCCGTGCCCTTGGGCACTTCCGAGAACCAGCTGGCGATGCTGGAACTCGGTTTACCCTTTGGGGGAGGCACCTGTGTCCGCACTTCACTGCCACAAAACAGCCGGCGTGGCTGGATCCCGCCTCTTGTGCTTCTGCCTATAGGTGTTAGACCAAAGTGGAAATAAAGGACGACAGATGCCTAACGAGGTACAGCTGGCGGTACTGTTGCCCAGAAACACGGCATGCTGTGAAAGTGGCAGTCACAGAAATGGGCACTAGCTGGCGGTACTAGAGCCAATGGATAACAGTATCAGGTGAAAGAGTCAGTCACAGAACCAGGTGCTAGATGTTGGTAGTAGAGGCCAGAGCACGGGCATAACAGATGACGCTGTGTGCAACATAGGCACATGACAGCATGCATACTGCTACCAACCATGCATGTAACCTGTGGCCCAGGGCAGCAAAAGTCACCAGAAATCCAGGCCTGGTTCATTTTTAGGAATGTAAGCCGGTCCACATTTGCAGCAGATAGTCTGGTACGTTGGTCTGTTAGTACATTGCCAGCTGCACTAAAGACTCGTTCAGAAATCACACTGGCACCAGGACAAGCCAGGACCTCCAAGACATGGCTAAGCTCGGGCCATGTATCCAACTTGGAGACCCAAAACTTGAAGGGGGCAGATCCATCCTGAAGCCCATTGTCACGGTAACGTTGCCTCCTAGTGCGTTGCACTGTCTGTGCTGATGGTGCCCGAACTGTTTGCGGGTTCAGAAACCGTTGGAACAGGTTGGGTATACTGAACCTGTCAGTAGCAGATGTACTGCTTCTGCTACCGGTTTCTGAACGGATTCCGCTGGGCCCAGGACGCACTGAGGTGCCTGCTGGTGCACGCTCATCACTGCTATGCGGTGGAAAAGAGTACATGAGTGAATTAACCAGTGCGTCTTGGTACTCCTGCATTTTACGCGCCCGGTTCAACGGTGTAATTAGGCTTTCAAGGCTGTCCCGGTAACGTGGATCTAAGAGGGTGGCCACCCAGTAGTCATTTGTGTGGAGAATACGAGCCACTCGTGGGTCTTTTCTCAGACACTGCAGCATGAAGTCACTCGTGCTGAAGGCTGCCAACTGGCCATGCATCGCTGTCACCAGCTGGAGGAATGTGCTCTGGCTGCTCTGCATCACCCCATCCACGCTCTATCTGGTGACTACTAGTAGAGCGCTGTGTACTTTTTTCCTCTAGCTCATCCTCATAGTCCTCATCCTCCTCACTTGCTGTGTCCTGCCTGGACCTTTGTGAGGCACCCACAGAGCTTTGTACCAACCGGGCCGATGAAGATTGCCTGGTTGGTGCAAGTGTCTCATCATACTCCTCCTCCTCCTGAGAAAACTCATCCCTTAGTCCTTTAAGTGATGATTCTATAAGGCATATAAGGGGAATAGTCAGGCTGAGTAGGGCAGCATCCGCGCTCACCATCAGAGTGGAGTCCTCGAAGCACTTCAAAATGGTGCATATGTCCTTCATGGTTGCTCACTCTGTGGTTGTAAAGTGGGAGGGCTGAGATGTGTGTCGCCTACTTTGCGCCTGCTGCAGCTGCAACTCCATAATTGCAGGTTGCTGCTCACACAACCTCCGCAGCATATGCAAAGTCGAATTCCACCTGGTGGGGAGGTCAACAATGATGCGGTGCTCGGGCAGGCCCAATCTGCGCTGCATGGCTGAAAGGCGCAATGCAACCATGCTTGAACGCTGCAAATGAGAGCATTCGTATCTGACTTTGTGCAGCAGCTCCTCAAGGTCAGGATAGTTCCTAAGGAAACACTGCACCACCAAGTTTAGGACATGGGCAAGGCATGGAATGTGAGTCAGACCACCTAGGCCCAGAGCAGCGACCAGGTTTTGGCCGTTGTCACACACCACCATACCTGGCTGGAGGTTGAGCGGCGCAAGTCACATGTCGCTCTGCTCCTTGAGCGTGTTCCACAGCTCGGTTGCGGTGAGGCTAACATTACCCAGATAAACCAATTTCAACACGGCCTGTTGATGTTTGGCCGATGCAGTGCTGAAATCGGTTGTTGTGGTACGTCTGGGTGCAGGCGAGTCTGATGAGGAGGAGTCAGTTTGTACGGAGGAGAGGCCTGCAATCCGTGGAGTTGGCAGGACTCGCTCACTTGCACTGTCTACTTCAGTTCCAGGCTCAACTACATTTACCCAATGGGCGGTGATGGAAATGTAGCGTCCCTGGCCATGCAGACTGGTCCACGCGTCGGTGGTCAGGTGGACCTTGCTACTAACTGCATTTTGTAGCGCATGCTTAATTTTACTCTCCACATGCTGTTGCAGGGCGGGGGACGGCTTGCCTGCTGAAGTAGAAGCGGCTGGGAACGCTGTATTGTGGATTTGCAAACCCCCAACATATCGATAAAGGCTGGCTTGCTCACCAGCCAGAATGGTAGCATTTCCACTGCAAGCAGTTTGGCAATGCGAGAATTCATGCCCTGTGCTCGTGGGTGGTTTGCCGAGTACGGGCGCCTTTTCTCCCACAACCTGTGTGACACATGGCTGCACACTGGATTGGGAGTATGAGAATGCCAGCGATTGGGATGCTGTCATGTGCGCATCGCCACGAAGATCGTCGCGGTTGCACATTCTGACTTCTCACAGCTGAGTTGCTGTTTTTTTGTGTTTGGCAGTTAGGGAGTTAATTCTGTCTGTGCTCAGTTCTGGGACTGGGTGCAGTTTCTTCCGGCTGCAATTAATTATTTGTTGATTGGTTTCCTTTAAATCTCTGGTTGTCTGTGTTGGGAGTTGCCAGTGAAATTCTTCATGCAGACCACAGATAGGATTGTATCTGTATAGACTTAAGTTAAAGAGCTCCTTAGTTGTTTTAAGCTCACCTTGCTTAGAGTTTAATATCCCAGATCATTTATGTTCCTTCTGTGTTTGAGTGTGTATGCAAGTCTGTGTTTTCTCCAGTCTGTCTTATATGTCTAATCTGTGTATTTAGCAGAGATCAGCCCATATCCCTTTGGTGGTAATCAGAATCCTTCTTAGGACTGATTACAGGGTTCAGGGACTGATAGGAGACAGGGTTAGGCTGGAGACTTGGACCTCTGAACCATTATCAGTACCTCCAAGGTGAGGGATTAGTTAGGACCCCAGTTTAGGGTCAGGTTAGACCCCCGGTCCTCCTCTTTCCTGTGACAGTGTATCAAGTCCTCAAGATTAACCCTGAGTTCAACGGATATCGTGTCAGGTAAATCTATTCTATATTTACATGCTGATGTTGCTAATCTATATGTTGTATAGAGGGTTGTTATTTTAAGAATAGTTTACTGACATCGTACACATATCATAAGACCGCGTGACATTTTCACTGGCCCATAAAATTATTCCCAGTTGCCATGGATCCAGTAGCCCAGCTGGCTCTGCAGTTGCAGGGATTATCCATGGAGCTGACGGACATTAAGTCCAAAGTTTTGTCTCCCTCGGAGCAAACCAGATTTGAACCTAAAGTAGCTCTCCCGGACAGGTTCACTGGTGGGCGAGACAAATTTTTTACCTTCAGGGAAGCATGTAAATTGTATTTTCGGCTTCGGCCTCGATCATCAGGGAGTGAAGAGCAGAGAGTGGGAATTGTTATCTCGCTCCTACAAGGGGACCCTCAATCCTGGGCCTTCTCCCTTCCTCCGGGATCCCCGGCTCTACAGTCTGTAGATCGATTTTTTACTGCCCTGGGTTTGGTATATGATGACCCAGATCGGGTCTCTCTTGCTGAGACAAAATTACGTAAGATACAGCAGGGAGATCGTCCGGCGGAGGAATTTGCTTCTGAGTTCCGTAGATGGGCCACAGATACTCAGTGGAATGACCCAGCTCTTAGGAGCCAGTTTTGTCATGGGCTTTCTGACAAATTAAAGGACGTTTTGGCTCAGTATGATTCTCCTCCATCACTGGAGGCTGCTATGGCCTTAGCTATCCGTACTGATAGACGGCTCCGGGAGAGGTGCGAGGTAACTCCGCCCCCTGTTGTTACTCCACCTACTACTAAAGTCCCTTATGTTGAGGTTCCCCTTGTCTGTTCGGAGGAGCCTATGCAGTTGGGAGGGACATCATTTCGTAGGAGGGGATTGGCGGTACGCCGCAGGACTAGAAGGTGTTTCTTCTGCGGGAAAGAGGGACATTTTGTTGGGGGATGTCCATCCCGTGCCTTGTTGAGCAAAAAGTCGCCGGAAAACTGTTAATCCCAGGTTGTGTGGTGGACGACAACCTGGGAGTATGTATTTCGTCCGCTAGTTCTTCTCAGTTCCTTGTACCAGTGGAGGTGGTGGTTGGTACGAGAGTGGAGAGATTTTCTGTTCTTCTTGATAGTGGGTCCGGGGCTAATCTGGTTGACGCTCAGTTTGCTCAGGCTCAAGGTATGCATCCGAGTGTATTGGTCAAACCGATCCCTATATTCTCCATTGACGCCAGGCCTCTCGGCCAAGGTAGCTTTGTTCATGAGGTTCATAACATTGACCTTCGGGTAGGGGCAATACGTAGGGAACTATTATCTTGTTATGTGTTGGAGGGTCTACCTACTCCTATTGTGTTGGGACTTCCTTGGTTGGTTAAACATAACCCTGTGATTAATTGGCAGTCCAGAGATATAAGCCAATGGGGGGAGTTTTGCAAAAGTAACTGCATGAACACAGTCATCAGTGCGGTCGTGCCTAGTACTTTGCCTCCTTTTTTGGAGGACTTTGGGGATGTGTTCTCTGAGGAGGGGTGTCAGGAGTTGCCTCCTCATCGCGTGTATGACTGCTCTATTAATTTACTTCCTGATGCTAAGTTACCTAAAGCTAGGTTATATAACCTTTCTGGTCCTGAGAGGCAGGCTATGAAAGATTATATTTCGGAAAGTCTGGCCAAAGGGCATATTAGACCTTCATCTTCCCCAGTGGCCGCGGGGTTCTTCTTTGTGAAGAAAAAAGATGGAGGCCTACGCCCTTGCTTGGATTTCCGCGAACTTAATCGGATTACTGTTCGAGATCCGTATCCACTCCCTCTGATTCCTGATCTCTTCAATCAAATTGTTGGCGCCAAATGGTTCTCTAAATTGGATCTCAGGGGGGCGTATAATCTGATTAGGATAAAAGAGGGGGATGAGTGGAAAACGGCGTTTAACACGCCGGAGGGACATTATGAGAACCTTGTCATGCCTTTTGGTCTGACTACTGCACCAGCAGTATTCCAACATTTTGTTAATGACATTTTTCGTCATCTGGTGGGGCTGTTTGTGGTCGTATATTTGGATGACATTTTAATTTACTCACCAGATCTTGTGTCTCACCAGGAGCATGTGAGACAGGTGTTGCAGATCTTGCGAGACAATAAACTATACGCCAAACTGGAAAAGTGTGTATTCGCCGTACAGGAACTTCAGTTTTTGGGTTTCTTGGTGTCAGCCTCCGGTTTCCGTATGGACCCTGAAAAGGTGAGAGCAGTGCTTGAATGGGATCAGCCAGAGGATCTTAAGGCTCTGCAGCGTTTTCTGGGGTTTGCTAACTACTACCGGAAATTTATTTGTAATTTCTCATCTGTTGTCAAACCTCTCACTGACATGACAAGAAAAGGGACGGATTTTTCTAAATGGTCGGACAAAGCTTGCCAAGCTTTTTCCTCTTTGAAAAAATGTTTTGCTTCGGCACCCGTTCTCATCCAACCAGATGCATCACAGCCGTTCGTTGTGGAGGTGGACGCGTCTGACGTAGGGGTGGGTGCAATATTGTCCCAGGGTCCGTCCCCTGGTAAATGGCATCCGTGCGCTTTCTTTTCTAAAAATTGTCCGCCGAAAGGAATTATGATATCGGCAATAGGGAACTTTTGGCCATTAAGTTGGCTTTTGAAGAATGGCGTCACTTTTTGGAGGGGGCAGTCCACCCGGTCACCGTCATTACTGATCACAAGAACCTGCTGTATTTGGAATCTGCTAAGCGTCTGAATTCCAGACAAGCTCGATGGTCGTTGTTTTTTACCAGGTTTAATTTTGTTGTCACTTATCGCCCTGGATCTAAGAATGTTAAGGCGGATGCCTTGTCTCGCAGTTTCCCAGGGGCCGGGAAAATGGATGACCCGATTCCTATCCTTCAGGAGGGGGTGGTAGTGTCGGCTGTATGTTCTGAGCTTGAGGAGGAGGTGTTAGAGGCTCAGGGGGACGCCCCTGCAGGACCTCCAGGGAGACTGTTTGTCCCAAATCAGTTGAGACAAAAGGTTATTGAGGCACATCATAATTCTGCTTTAGCAGGACATCCAGGGAGTAAGGCTACTTTAGATCTCCTTTCTCGCCGGTTTTGGTGGCCTAACGTTAATAAAGATGTTTTAACTTTTGTCGCGTCCTGTGGGGTTTGTGCTCGCTCTAAGACCCCTCATACCCGTCCGTCTGGGACCCTCTTACCCTTGAAACTTCCGGAGCGTCCATGGACTCATTTGTCTATGGACTTCATCACGGACCTTCCTCAGTCGTCAGGGAAGACTGTCATACTGGTGGTTGTTGACAGGTTCAGTAAGATGGCACATTTCATTGCTCTTCCTGCCCTCCCTAATGCTAAAACTCTGGCGCAGGTGTTCATTGGGGAGATTGTGAGACTTCATGGGTTGCCTTCTGATGTGGTGTCAGATAGGGGGTCTCAGTTTGTGTCCAAGTTTTGGAGGGCATTTTGTTTACGTCGGGGGATGCAATTGTCATTTTCCTCGGCTTTTCATCCGCAGACCAATGGTCAGACAGAGCGTCTGAATCAAAGCCTAGAGACTTATCTTCGGTGTTTTGTCTCAGAGAACCAGGAGGACTGGTCTTCTTTCTTGCCTCTGGCAGAGTTCGCTCTTAACAACAGGCGGAGCGAGTCCACTGGTAAGTCCCCGTTTTTTGGGGCATATGGTTTTCATCCCCAGTTTTGTACATTCAATGGGGGGGGCCCTTCTGGGGTTCCTGAGGAGGAGCGTTTCTCGTCGTCACTTGCTTCAGTGTGGAGAGGTGTATTGAATAATCTGAGTGCTATGGGGAACCGTTATAAACGTATGGCTGATAGGAGGAGAGTTTCTGGTCCAGATCTTAATGTGAACGATCTGGTATGGTTGTCTACCAGGAATATAAAACTTAAAGTTCCCTCCTGGAAGCTGGGCCCCAGATTCATCGGGCCGTACAGGATCAGTTCCATAATTAATCCTGTGGCATTTCGTCTGGACCTCCCTCCTACGTTTAAAATTCATAATGTGTTCCACAAGTCATTACTTAAGAGGTACGTGGCACCAGTCATACCATCACCTCTACCTCCTCCTCCAGTGGTGGTCAATGGTAACTTGGAGTTTCAAGTGTCAAAGATCATTGACTCACGTCTGAATCGCCGGTCCCTTCAGTACTTGGTGCATTGGAAGGGGTATGGTCCAGAGGAGAGGACGTGGGTTCCTGCGTCTGACATTAACGCAGATCGTTTGGTGCGGACCTTCCACAGAACTCACCCGGGCAAACCTGGCCCTGAGGGTCCGGAGGCCCCTCGTAGAAGGGGGGGTACTGTCATGTGCGCATCGCCACGAAGATCGTCGCGGTTGCACATTCTGACTTCTCACAGCTGAGTTGCTGTTTCTTTGTGTTTGGCAGTTAGGGAGTTAATTCTGTCTGTGCTCAGTTCTGGGACTGGGTGCAGTTTCTTCCGGCTGCAATTAATTATTTGTTGATTGGTTTCCTTTAAATCTCTGGTTGTCTGTGTTGGGAGTTGCCAGTGAAATTCTTCATGCAGACCACAGATAGGATTGTATCTGTATAGACTTAAGTTAAAGAGCTCCTTAGTTGTTTTAAGCTCACCTTGCTTAGAGTTTAATATCCCAGATCATTTATGTTCCTTCTGTGTTTGAGTGTGTATGCAAGTCTGTGTTTTCTCCAGTCTGTCTTATATGTCTAATCTGTGTATTTAGCAGAGATCAGCCCATATCCCTTTGGTGGTAATCAGAATCCTTCTTAGGACTGATTACAGGGTTCAGGGACTGATAGGAGACAGGGTTAGGCTGGAGACTTGGACCTCTGAACCATTATCAGTACCTCCAAGGTGAGGGATTAGTTAGGACCCCAGTTTAGGGTCAGGTTAGACCCCCGGTCCTCCTCTTTCCTGTGACAGTGTATCAAGTCCTCAAGATTAACCCTGAGTTCAACGGATATCGTGTCAGGTAAATCTATTCTATATTTACATGCTGATGTTGCTAATCTATATGTTGTATAGAGGGTTGTTCTTTTAAGAATAGTTTACTGACATCGTACACATATCATAAGACCGCGTGACAGATGCTGATGCTGACGAAGTACAGACAGTGTGCCTCCGTACAACACTGCCTGCAGATGCACCCTGGCATTCTGGCGAGGAAGCGGGAGCAGCTGTTTGCGAGCTGGAGGAAGAGGTGGCTGAAGAGATGGAAGGTGGGGGACCAGCTGCAGGTGGTGAATCATCTTGGGTGTGATGCTGCCACTGCACAGGGTGCCTCTTCCTGACATGCATCAACATATTGGTGGTATTAAGGTTGCTGACGTTCTTCCCTCTCCGCACAGTTTGTCGACAAAGCTTGCATCTGACTACTGTAACGTCATCTGCAACTTGGTCGAAAAAGGCCCATGCACCACAAATCTTGGGCGCACCCCTTATGCGCTTTAAAAGAGCCCTGCTCCTAACAGGTGCTGAAGTTGAGGGAGCAGACAACCAATTTTTCCCTCTTCCTCTCCCACGTGGACGGCCACGCTGCGCCACACCTGCAAGCTCTTCCTCTGAGCTATCCCTACTTGCTTGCTGCCCCTCAGCATGCCATGATGGGTCAAGGACCTTGTCATCCAATACACTCTCATCAGCAGAAACTGGCAGCTGAGTTTCATCATCATTTGCTGACTGGGGTCTGGTCACTGTGGCACTGGCCCACCCTCCACTTCTTCCTCAGACTCACACAGTGGTTGCGCATCTGTGCACACTACCTCTTCTTCAGCTGCAGGAATGCTGTCTGGCTGGCACACAGATTCTGAGGAGAGAATTAAGGTTGGCTCCTGGCCCTCTGAATGTGTGGGCAATTTAGTGGGCGGTGAAGAAGCAGATGGGTGCTGCTCTTCAGTGGCCTGACCCGATGTGGTGGAGATGTCCTGGGAGGATGCTGCGCTCATTGAGGTGGATGCCTCAGCTGCCATCCAACCAACAACAGTTTCTACTTGATCCTCTCTTATCGGCCTATGGCCTTGCGCTCCTAACAAGCTGCGCATAAATGACTGCTGCCGGGTGAAAGTAGGTGCTGAGTGACTTGGGCCTGCTGCTTGCTCTGGATGTGCACCATGTCTAGCTGCTGATGGACCTCTTCCGCAGCCGCCACGTGGACGTCCCTTACTCCCTGCCTTCATCTCTATTGATGAATTCAGAATGGCAAGAAAGTAATTATTAGGGATTAGTGTGCTTATTCCTGTAGGACTACAAACAGGTATAAGAAACACTAATGGCACTGTATGATGGTGTCTGCTACACTTTATTTGAATCTAGTGTGGCCTACACAAAGAGTAACGTGTTTGTGGTGTTGATGTACACGTTATGGTTGAATGACACTGCTGTGATAACAAAAAAAAAAAAGGATTCTCCGGGACTGGGCCAGATGCTGTGTGGCACCAGCCACAGAGGTTGTTTGGGCCCTCACAGTACAATCCCTATATAGTGTTTAACCCCTCTCTGACATCTGATGTACTATCCCGTCCATAAAACCCGTGACAATCTGACCATGGACTGGATAGTACGTCATAGCGATCAGCTGCGCTCCCGGGATGAGCGCAGCTAATCGCCGCCGGGTGTCAGCTGATTATCACAGCTGACACCCGGGACTGTGTGCCAGGAGCGGTCACGGACCGCTCCCGGCACATTAACCCCTTGCACACCGCGATCAAACATGATCGCGGTGTACCGGGGGCACAGGGGAGCATCGCGCAGGGAGGGTGCTCCCTGCGCGACCCCCTGAGACCCTCAGAACAGCGCAATGTGATCGCGCTGTTCTGAGGGCTTCCTCCCTCCCAGGACCCGGATCCAAGATGGCGCCGGGGTCCTGGAGGGAGGCGGCTTCCTGTGAGATCGCTGGTCTCACAGAGTGCTGTGCACACTGTGAGACCAGCGATCTGACATTTTACAGTGATGTCCCACCCTGGGACAATGTAAAAAAGTAAAAAAAATAAAAATAAACGTGTAAAAAAAAAAAAAAAAAAATCCAAAATAATAAAAAAAAAATATTCCCCAATAAATTCATTTCTTCCTGTAAATAGAAAAAAATAAAACAATAAAAGTACACATATTTGGTATCGCCGCGTCCGTAACGACCCCCCTATAAAACTGTGATAATGTTCAAGAGACGATAATCAATACACGGCCTTAATGAACCATCCTTTTTGGCCACAAAGAAAAAACCGGCACCCAAGGGTGAAGAGGATGGTCTGATATGACCCTTCTCCAATGACTCCTTGATATAAGGCCACATAGCGTCATGTTCAGGTACAGACAAGTTAAAAAGGCAGGAACATCCTGAGCCTGGGGAGAGGCAGAAAAAACAGGAGTGCTGGCACCAACACATTAGTTCTTTCCGCCATCTTGCCCAATTTGAGACTGGCTCTGGAAGGGTGTCAGGAGGATAAACCCGAGTGCTGCCCTATTGGGAAATAATTTGTCCCTCTCTCTGGAGAAGGGTCATATCAGACAATCCTCTTCACCCTTGGGTGCCGGTTTTTTCTTTGTGGCCAAAAAGGATGGTTCATTAAGGCCGTGTATTGATTATCGCAGGGGTCGACAAAGTTGTTCAGAATCTAGGAGCCAGCCAAAAAATTTAGGAGCCAGAATTTTTGCCTGCCCTTTATCATCATTGCCTGCCCATCATCATCATCGCCTCCCTATCATCATCATTGCCTCCCCATTAATATCATCATCATCATCATCATCATCATTGCCTTACCATTATCATTGCCTCCCCATTAATATCATCATCATTGCCTCCCCATTAATATCATCATCATTGCCTCCCCATTAATATCATCATCATCGCCTTCCCATTATCATTGCCTCCCCATCATCATCATTATCATTGCCTCCCCATTAATATCATCATCATCATCACCCAGTGACACCGCTAACGGGCGTCGGGGTCCCCGACGGCGAGTGGGCCCCCCCGCCTGCTCAGGGCCCCTCTTTAATTCTCCGGGCAAACCCTGCTGTAATAATATATATATATATATATATATATATATATATATTTATATATATATCACATACACATACACACACACACACGTTTCTCCCCCATGTACACGAGAGATCTGTTGATCACCTGGGTCAGGAAGAAACAGGTTATTACACTTGGGGTTATTTAGTTTGGAAAAACGAAGGCTTAGGGGTGATCTTATTACAATGTATAAATATATGAGGGGACAGTATAAAGACCTTTCTAATGATCTTTTTACTCTTAGACCTGTGACGGGGACAAGGGGGCATCCTCTACGTCTGGAGGAAAGAAGGTTTAGTCATAATCACAGACGCAGATTCTTTACTGTAAGAGCAGTGAGACTATGGAACTCTCTGCCGTCTGATGTTGTAATGAGTGATTCCTTACTAAAATTTAAGAAGGGACTGGATGCCTTTCTTGAAAAGTATAATATTACAGGCTATATTCACTAGTTTCCTAGATACAGCGTTGATCCAGGGAGCTAGTCTGATTGCCGTATGTGGAGTCGGGAAGGAATTTTTTTCCCCAATGTGAAGCTTACTGTTTGCCACTTGGGTTTTTTTTGCCTTCCTCTGGATCAACATGTTAGGGCAGGTTAGGATAGGATATGGGTTGAACTAGATGGACTTAAAGTCTTCCTTCAACCTTAATAACTATGTTATGTTACTAACCGGGGGCCACATCAGATTGGGCTGCCTCTGGACCCGCATAGGGGGATAAGATGCTGCCAGACATCTGTGCTGGGCAGTATCTCATAACGTGCGATCACACATGCAGCTTTGAGAAATCATTTATAGTTCTAACTCTACAAATGCCAAAAGGATCATGTGCCGATTGCTGGGGTCTGACTGCTGGGACCCCCAGCGAACCCGAGGTCTGGACTCTGAGGCACTGGCTCAGGCACTGTAGCTATTACCAGTGGGGGGCGCCTGCGGCACCTACAGCCCCCCTGATACAGGCAGACAGACCGCAGCCACACAGGAGCCCATGAGGTGAGGGGGCCACATATACATCCGGAGCAGGCGGTATTGGACCCACAGGAGCCTCTCCTGTCTGTGCCCGCTCTCGTGCCCTCCCGTTCTGGACACCAGCGCATAAGCCGCCAGCACAACGCTCCACTCACCTGCCCGCAGAGACTAGCAGCAGCTACGGTGAAAAGCTGCAGATAATGCCGCTACATAAGCTCAGACAGCGCTACCGGAAGTCACTGCTGTGTACAACTCCAGCCCCGCAAAGTATCCGGAATAGCCAGAGACAGCGAAAGAACGACAGCGCCACCAGTGGCCCGGAGGAGACTTTACATCCTGCAACGTTTAAGTTCCAAATTCCAAACAAAGACCGGAATAACCAAAATGATTTATTGGGGTCCATTCTCTTGTAGCGTTACTATTGGTGAAGGGGTTGGCTTTAGTGCATCATATCACAACAATCTTCAACCAACGCAATAGCTGACACCGCTCACGGGCGCCGGGGTGCCCGACGGCGAGTGCCCCCCCCCGCCTGCTCAGGGCCCCTCTTTAATTCCCCGGGCGCCAGGCATGATTTTCTAGGTGCCACTGGCGACCTGGCGCCCGGGTTTGTCGAACCCTGGATTATCGTCTCTTGAACAATATCACTGTGAAATATCAATATCCGTTAAACTTGATTTCTGACCTGTTTTCCAGGGTGAAAAGTGCTACTTGGTTTACCAAGCTTGACCTCAGGGGGGCGTATAACCTTATTCGCGTTAAGCACGGGATGAATGGTTCAGTACTGTTTGAAACCACCAGAGGGAGCTTCTGCTCAGAATTCATTTCTAACACATTCACAACAGACGCCCCCAGAGCATTCCTGTTATGATTTGGTAGCTGAGGAGAGCAGGCAAAAAAGGAAATACACCAGAGCAGTTGGAAACTATGAGATTGCAGTACCCTGACTAACCACCACAACTAGAGGCAGCCGTGGAGCGTTCCTACGTTGGTCCTAGACGCCTCGTCACAGCCTGAGAAACTAACTACACCTAAAGATAGAAAGAGGAAAGCTATCTGCCCCGGAGCAGATCCCCAAAGAACATAGAAAGCCCCCAAACATGTAATGGCGGTTAGACAAGAAGAAATACTGACACAGACAGAAAATAGTATGAGCAAAGGTTGGGGCCCAAACTTACTAAATAGAAAAGGATAGGATGGGCACTTACTGCAATCCCAAAAAACCCTGAAAAGCACCAACTCTACTAATTTCAAAAACACCTGAGATCACACGACCTCTACCACCTAAATTAGTTCTCTGGTGTAACCAAAAACAAAACAGCAGCCACTGAAAAAACTGGAAAAAGCAAATGTACAAACATCAGTGGCTGAACTGAACTGAGAGGCAAAAGCCCCCAGAGGGGACCCTGAAGGCCCCCACAGAAGTGCAGGACAAAATGCAAAAATCAAGCACAAAAACAAAAAGAAGAAAATGTCTTATCTGTTAGCAGGAGATTCAGACACAACACAGCAGGCTTCAAAGGAAACAGGAATCAAGGATTGAGACCAGAACAATTGATCACCGGCAACCCTGATGGGAAGGTGACTCCCTTATATAAGACCAGTCAGTAACACCTGATTCCCAATCCTCACAATCTTCACTGGACAGTCCAGTACCGTTTGTAACCACCAGAGGGAGCTTCTGCTCAGAACTCATTTCCAGCCTATTCACAACACATTCCATCAAAGTCTGCAATCCAAAACGTCACTACCTCCCTTCCGAACCCCAACGTATACCCATACAGTAGTTTTCTCCCACATATTGGGTATCAGCGTACTCAGGACAAATTGGACAACAACTTTTGGGGTCCAATTTCTCCTGTTACCCTTGTGAAAATAAAATATTGGGGACGAAAAAATCATTTTTGTAAAAAAAAAAAAGATTTTTTATTTTACGGCTGTACGTTATAAACTTCTGTGAAGCACTTGGGGGTTCAAAGTGCTTACCACACATCTAGATAAGTTCCTTGAGGGGTCTAGTTTCCAAATGGTGTCATTTGTGGGGGTGTCCACTGTTTAGGCAGATCAGGAGCTCTCCAAACACGACATGGCATCCAGCCAATTCTGCGTTGAAAAAGTCAAACGGCACTCCTTCCCTTCCAAACTCTGCCATGCACCCAAACAGTGGTTTACCCCCACATATGGGGTATCAGCGTACTCAGGACAAATTGCCCAATAACTTTTGGAGTCTTGTTACCCTTGGGAAAATAAAAAATTGGGGTGAAAAGATCAATTTTGTGGAAAAAATATGATTTTTTTTAATTTTACGGCTCTATGTTATAAACTTGTGTGAAGCACTTGGGGGTTCAAATTGCTCACCAAAGATCTAGATAAGTTCCTTAGGGGGTCTAGTTTCCCAAATGGGGTCACTTGTGGGGGGTTTCCACTGTTTAGGCACATCAGGGGCTCTCCAAATGCAACATGGCGTCCAATCTCAATTCCAGCCAATTTTGGTTGGAAAAAGTCAAATGGTGCTCCTTCCATTCCGAGCTCTGCCGTGCGCCCAAACAGTGGTTCCCCCCCACATATCGGGTATCAGCGTACTCAGGACAAATTGGACAACAACTTTTGTGGTCCAATTTCTCCTGTTACCCTTGGGAAAATAAAAAATTAGTGACTAAAAATAATTTTTGTGGGAAAAAAATAGGATTTTTTATTTTCATGCCCGGGCATTATAAACTTGTGTGAAGCACTTGGGGGTTCAAAGTGCTCACCAAAGATCTAGATAAGTTCCTTAGGGGGTCTAGTTTCCAAAATGTGGTCACTTGTGGGGGGTTTCTACTGTTTAGGCTCATCTGGGGCACTGCAAACGGAACATGACCCCCATCAACGTCTGCATTCCAAAACGTTACTACTTACTTTCCAAGCCCTGCCGTGCGCCCAAACAGTTTCCCCCTCACATATTGGGTATCGGCGTACTCAGGACAAATTGGCCAACAACTTTTGGGGTCCAATTTCCTTGGCAAAAATCAAAAATTTGGGACTAAAAAATCATTTTTGTGGAGAATTGTTTCTTTTTTTTTTTTTTTTTCACACCCAGGCATTATAAACTTTTATGAAACACTTGGGGGTTCAAAGTGCTCACAACAGATCTAGATAAGTTCCTTAGGGGGTCTAGTTTCCAAAATGGAAACTTGTGGGGGGTTTCCACTGTTTAGGCGCATCAGGGGCTCTCCAAACGCGATATGGCATCCAATCTCAATTCCAGCCAATTTTAGTTTGAAAAAGTCAATCGGCGCTCCTTCCCTTATGAGCTCTGCTGTGCGCACAGACAGTGGTTTTCCCCCACTTATGGGGTATTAGCGTACTCAGGAGAAATTGCACAACAACTTTTTCTGTCCATTTTCTTCTTTTACCCTTGTGAAAATAAAAAAAAAAGTTTGTAAAAGATAATTTTTGTGGCTAAAAAGTTAAATATTCATTTTTTCCTTCCACGTTGCTTCAGCTCCTGTGAAGCACCTGAAGGGTTAATAAACTTTTTGAATGTGGTTTTGAGTACCTTGAGGGGTGCAGTTTTTAGAATAGTGTCACTTTTGGGTATTTTCTGCTATATAGACCCCTCAAAGTGACTTCAAATGTGAGGTGGTCCCTAAAAAAAAAATGGCTTTGTAAATTTTGTTGTAAAAATGAGAAATCGCTGGTTAACTTTTAACCCTTATAATTTCCTAAGAAAAAAAAATTTTGATTCCAAACTTGTGCTGATGTAAAGTAGACATGTGGGAAATGTTATTTATTAACTATTTTGTGACATATTTCTCTGTTTTAAGGGAATAAAAATTCAAAGTTTGAAAATTGCAAAATTTTCAAAATTTTCGCCATTTTTTTCAAAAATAAACGCAAGTTATATCGAAGAAATTTTACCAATAACGTGAAGTACAATATGTCACGAGAAAAAAATCTCAGAATCACGCAGATCTGTTGAAGCGTTCCAGAGTTATAACCTCATAAAGAGACAGTGGTCAGAATTGTAAAAATTGGCCCGGTCATTAACGTGCAAACCACCCTTGGGGGTGAAGGGGTTAACTTTAACCTCAATAGATACTGTGAGGTAAAGTAACACTTATAGGGGCACTAAGAGTGAATTTACTGGTGAAAAATTTGGGGGTGCGCGATAGAACAGGCCGCACTATGGGTCCTGCAGTCTGATGTGACTACAAAGACTGACCTAGTGGGTGCTGCACTCCCCAAAAAAAAGCACACAGGCGGTCTGCGCAGCGGAGGTGACTAAACTGTGCAAAGCGAACCCGAGCACCAGGAAAATTGAGGGATAAATGGGGGTAAGCGATTGGGGGATGGGGGGAGGTTCGGGGGGGAACCCCTCACTTAAAGATCCCTATATAGTGTTCACCAAAATGTACTGGATGGTGAAGCTACACTTTTAGGAAAACTAGGGGAAGGGGATTTAAGGGATGAAAAGAAAAGGCAGTGAGACACACACCACACAGTGCTGCAGCAAGAGGAGCTGCAGCAGCTGCAGTGAATGTGCGCTGCACTGTCTCACTAAGCACCTCACTGAGAGCCTGCACAGCACAAAAAATTAAACTGAGCGGGGTCAGTGAGGAAAAAGACTGCTTCTGTAACACACAGGGGCTGCTACAGTCGCTGAAAAACAATTTTTTATCGCTATTAGATCCGAGATCTCTCCCTATCTCCAACAGCAACCTATCCCTATCTGCTTTCACAGTAGAGGGAGGCTAAAATGGCAGACTCAGCCTTTTATACTGCCTGATCACACTATCCAGCCCGCCAATCGCAGTGCAGCCCCTAGCTAGCAAGTCTGGACGCCTCCTACCAAGCTTAGGGGAGTTACACAATGCCGTCAGCAATTCTTCAGCTCCTGATTGGCTCCATGGAGCGCTCAGAGGCTGAAGGATTATGGGATTTCCGATGTGAAAAAAATATCGGAATTGGAAATCGGAATTCCGATATAGCAAATATTGGGTCAATTTCCGATATTTCAATATCGGAAAGCTCATCCCTACTCATGGGACCATTGACGTTAATGATTCAAATGGAGTCAAAAGTTTACTCTGTCGTACACAATTTTGCCACAATTGTTTTTTTTACATCCTCACTAGAGATGAGTGGATGAGGCAGAATTTGATATATTGTTCTTCATTATAGTGGTAAAATTTTTGATATGACTTGCATCTATTTGTGGAAAAAAAAAATGGAAATTTATCGAAAATTTTGAAAACTTTAAATTTTTATGCCCTTAATCAGTCATGACTCACAAAATAGTCAATAAATATTTCCCTCATGTCTACTTTACAGCAGCACAATTTTTGAAAAATACCGTATATACTCGTGTATAAGCCGAGTTTTTCAGCACATTTTTTTTTTTGTGCTGAAAACGCCCTACTTGGCTTATACGCGAGTCAATTGTCCCAGATAGACGGCGGGGGAGGGGGAGCGGTGGAGCAGCTCTAACACAGAGCTGACACCTGCGCCCAATTGTCGCGGTGCTCAGCGTGAGCCCGCACAATGTTGCCCTGATACATATACTGCTGTTTGCGGAAACGCGAGTCGGGAAAGGGTTAATGTCCCTCCCTCTGCTCACCTTTCCAGCCCCTTCGCTACTCGCTACCATACATCTGTTCCTCGCCACCATACATCTGTTCCTCGCCACATCTACTGATCCCCCAGCACTTGCGTTGAAATCTTCGGTTCTCTTTCGCTGTGCCAGACTTTCAGATGTCATTGCGCGGGAAGTCAGTTGCGCACATCGTGAAGTTTTGACGCCTGTATAAAGTCTTCCCAGGCGCCATGACACTGGGAAGTCCAGCACAGTTCTAGAGACCTGAAGATTCAATCGCGGGCAATCAGAATATGCGGTGACCTGCTAAAAGGCTGAAGAGGTAAGTTTAACAATTTTTTTCAACATTTTGATGGCCCGTTAGGCTGTGGTTCCACGGTCCGGAACCACAGCGCTTTGGACGGAGCGGAAATTCCGCTCCGTCTAAGCCCCGCCCCCTTTCTGACGCGCGCTCTTTCCGGAGGTGTTCAGGACACCTCCGGAACACTTCCGGAAAGAACGCAGGGCTACATAGCCCTGTGTTAAATTCTGTTGCGGCGACGCAGCGTCGCCGCAACACGCTAGGACATGCTGCGGTCTGAAAAGACGCGCCGCATGTCCGTTTACGCAGGTCTCCCGCCTGCGTGTTGTTACGCATAGTGGAGACGGGATTTCTTGAAATCCCCTCCACTATGCTGTAACATCTGGACGCTGCGTGTTTGGCGCTGCGCCAGCGCACAGCGCCAAACACGCAGCGTTTCCTGACTGTGGAAACTCACCCTTATGGTTCTGAAAAATAACGGCTAGCGGCCACTATTTTGCTTAATCAGCACGGAAGCAAATTGCAAAGAACCCGCATTTGGCAAATGTGGATATTTGTAAAATTTCAGTATAATTCAACTTCACTTAAATTTATTTACTTATCTGTGATCCTAACTATAAAATTAAATAAGTTATCAAAAAGTTGTTGGTGAATATTTAACCAAAACAATAAGAATTCAGAGTTGCTGTTTTTTTTTTTTTTTTTTTTTTGGGGAGGCTCTTAGAATATGGTGGCACAAAAACAAAATTGTTTTTTTTTTAAGATGTGTATTTATTGTATAGAGTAATAAAACTATTAATTTGGTGTGCAAACAGAAAACTAATACTTTTATTTATGTAGCATATGAATAGCGTAAAAAAACTGGAAAATTTGGTTTTTCCCATTTCTCCCTATACAGAGTTAAGCTAGAAAAATAAGTTACAGTATATGTACCCCAACATAGTGCCATAGGCAAATTCAACTAATCCCAAAAAAACAAGCCCTCGTACAGCTATGCTGACAAGAACAGGAAAAAATTATGAATCCTGGAAGACAACAATGAAAATAGATGTTTAGCGCCAAATTGGGCCTGGTCCTTAAAGGGTTAGTAAGTTATTTGGGGTTTTTTAATTTTTTTTTTTTCTTATATCCTGTATGTGTTTGATTCACGACAACGTGAAAAAGGCAATAAAGTCAGATTGTAAGTACCAGTAAATGCTGGATGGATTTGTTTTGTAATGTATTGAATCAGGTTTTAACCAGCGTTCAACAAGTGTGTACATGAGATCTGAGAAGAATAGTGCTTTCTGTGTAATGTTTTGCAAATGACAGACAGTGTTGTAATGTATTTGTTTTGTGTAGCTGTGCCCTGTGTGGGAGTTCATGATGAATTGCTTATCATTCATGCCCAAGTCATAAGGAAGGAGCCAGAGACAGCTGAGTTTACATTTGTGTGCAGGACTTTGCTGAGTTTTGCTTACCATTCAGCATTTTTTTTTTTTATAGTTTTGCAGTAGTTGTGTTTTCATTACTAATGTATCCCATGTCACACTGTCACTGATCACTGTCAGCTGTTGCTATTGTTTTTAAAAGGCCCAGATCATACTTTGCATTTTTTTTTTTTTTAATTCAGAGATGTTTTCATTACACACTAAAGAATATTTGTTAATACTGTCGTAAATGTAGACAACCTAAAAGTGAACGACACAGATGGGAACAGCACCAAATTTACAATGTGTGTCAGTGTCACATGGTGAGTGATCATTTTCAAGCTTCTTGCTAGATATGTTAGTCACTTCATTGTGGCACCTCTTGGTTGACTAAAGGCACTGTCACACTTAGCGATCGCACTAGCGATCACGACAAAGACACGACCTGGCGAGATTGCTAGTGCGATCGCTATGTGATCGCTAGTTAGATTCCAAACACAACTCATCAGCGATCTGTATAACGACCTCTGCGATCGTTGGGAAAACCTAGTCCCACTTGCGACGCTGGTGAAGTCGTTCATAAAGGGTGTCACACTCAGCGATTCAGTCTCACCAGCGGGACACCAACGAGCAGAAAACGGCTCAGAACGTTCATAAGCGATCAGCGACATCTCAGCAGGGGCCACATCGCTGCTACATGTCACACACAGCTAAGTCGCTAACGAGATCGCTACTGCGTCATAAATGGTGACGCAGTAGCGATCTCGCTAGCGATCTCGCTTAGTTTGGCATACCCTTTACTTTACACTAGGGGTGGGAAACCTTTTTTTTTTTTTTTTTTTTTTCTGTCAACGGCCATTTGGAGATTTATACCATCAGTCGCAGCCCATTCGAAATTATCATCTTAAAAATTATCCTTCTATCTTTGGTCAAACATTTAAAGGATTTGTGCAGTCCAAATCGATAAGTCTGCAGTTACTCTGTGTAACTGCAGACTTATGAATCCCCCCCAGCACACTCACTGTGCACTATGGGGACTTGCCGCTTTCTGAGGTAGGACTGGAGAGATTTTATGCGTTCTACATAGTCCCGGCCAGTGCAGCAGCCTCGCACCATAAACTTGTATTCTGGGGCTGGTGTGTATACATCACATAGGAAAAGCTGTGGGCTGGAGCAGATGTATCACATAGGAGATTCTGGGGCATATACAACATGTAGGAGCGACTGAGACATATACACTTACATAGATGCTGGGCTGGAGCGCCATATGGGAGAAACTGGCTGCTGTCTTGATTGGTGGGACGAGAGCACAGAGTGCACTGAGTATGTCCACAAAGTACATCCTAACGCTGGCATTGAGCATTGCATGTGCGACAGCATTCAGTTGGAAGTCTGTCTGTGCATATTAACAGTGTAAGGAGCAGTGAAATGGCTTGCAAAACAGACCCGCCAAGCACTGCGGTCTCCATGAATCTGCCCTGTGACTAGAGAAAAAGAACATCGTGGGCCGTAAATGGTCTGCAGGCCGGAGGTTCCTCACCCCTGCCTTACAGGAATTAATTTAGGAGTCTGAGGAGCATTTTGAACCCACAGGTGAGGCACAGAATTTTATAACATTGGAACGCAGAAATTCAAAGTGAGGTGTTTTTTTTTGGTTTGTTTTTGTTTTTTTCAACCTTTGGCTTTAGTCCCAAATTTTAATTTTCACAATTGACCATAAGAGAAAGTGTACCCCACAATTTATTACGCAATTTCTCCTGAATGTGGCAATACTCATAAATGGTTAGAAACTGGGCACATGCCTGGGCTTGGAAGACAAGGAGCCCTGGCAGACCTGGAAGTCATTGATTGACAGATGACATGACATCCATTGGCACATCACAATGATGATGCTATAGTATCGATTGGTTTAACTATGGAACCCCCTCATGCTCACAATCGTCTAGCAGCAGCAGTTACTATTGACTGTGACATCCAGAGGGTTAAACAGTCAGGGTGTTAGTTAAGCCAAACTTGATTGTTGGGCACAGCTAGCCTATACAATCACTAGGAAGTTCTAGCACATCTATTTGTGGACACAAGTTCCCAAATAGGACAAACCCATATGTCTAATATTGGGAAGGCTTTAGTATACTTTCTGATCAATACATACCTTTTTTAGCGTAGTGAATATGGGAACAAAGCCTCATTGTGTCCTGGAAGATAAAATGTATTGTTCCATTGGCTATTTCCCCACGACAACATCATGTGTATTGACAGAAAAAAGGAAGAAAAGGATTCACGTGGCCGTATGGATAAAAAATACGTACCGGTAATTTTATTTCTCATGGTTAAAAAAAAAAGTTGTCCAGACAATTAAAAAACATTGCCCATTCTAACATACTTTTCTGAATGAAGCCATTATCTGGACAACTTTTTTTAACCATGTGAAATAAAATTACGTATTTTTTTTTTTTTATCCATACGGCCCTGTGGCTCCTTTTCTTCCTTTTTTGTCAATTTTCTCCGGTGGTCAATTGTATTGGATCCATTCTGTTTAACAGGGAGCAATGTTAAATTTATCACACAGTGAGGCTCTTCCCAAATTTTCTTTTTGCGTTACTTTCTGTGTATTATATATCCAGTATAAACTTGTTTTGGCTCTATTCTTAGAAATTATATTAGCTTTGCGACTATTCACCAAAGATGAATTGCAATTATGACAAATATCGTTATTCAGCTTGTCTTAAAAACATCAGTCTGAGATCACTGAACCTAGTACTATTATCTTTTGAGATTGGTTTTATGCTTTTAAAGGTGTTTTGGTGACTGTCTCTAACTTTCATTACACACACAAGGTGGCACAATTTCTAAACCTCACAGAATAAGACAAGCTAACGCAGTTGTGTGAAAGTGTTTGCTCCCTTCCTGATTTCCTATTCTTTTGCATGTTTGTCACACTTAGGGTCTGTGCACACGTTGCAGATTCTGCTGCGGACTTTCCGCTGCGGATCCGCAGCAGAACTGCAAGTGATGTACAGTAGCATTAGATTCAATGTAAAAAAAAAAAAACGCAGTGCACATGCTGCGGATTTTTCCGCGCGGATTTGGTGCGGATTTAAATCCGCAGCATGTAACTTCTTTTGTGCAGTTCCGCAAGGTTGTCAGACCTGCTCTAAATAGAAATCCGCACAAAAAACGCGTAAAATCCGCAGGTAAAACGCAGGTCATTTTACCTGCGGATTTACCAAAATCTGTGCGGAAAAATCCTCAGCAGAATCCGCACCGTCTGCACATAGCCTTAAAAGGAATCTGTCACCCCCAGGGACGTATATGACCTATTAATATGGGCATACAGGTAATAGAAATGTTACACTAGTCCTACCTGTATGCTTCATATTAACCCCTTAGTGACAGTCAATTTGGTACTTAATGACCAAGCCAATGTTTACAATTCTAACCACTGTCACTTTATGAAGTTTCAGCTCTAGAACACCTCAACATATCCCGCTGATTCTGAGATTTTTTTTTTCGTGATGTATTGTACTTCATCTTAGTGGTAACATTTCTAAGCTATAACATGCGTTTATTTATGAAAAGAACGGAAATTTTGCATAAATTTTGAAAACTTAACACTTTTCAAACTTTTAATTTTTGTACCCTTAAATCAGAGAGTGGTGTCACACAAAATAGTTAATAAATAACATTTCCCACATGTCAACTTTACATCAGACAATTTTGGAAACATAATTTTTTTTGTTAGGACGTTATAAGGGTTAAAAGTTGACCAGCGATTTCTCATTTTTCCAACAAAATTTACAAAACCATTTCTTTTAGGGATCACCTCACAGTTGAAGTGAGTTTGGTGGGTCAATATAGCAGAAAATACCCAAAAGTGAATCCATTCTAAAAACTGTACCCCTCAAGGTGCGCAAAACCACATTCAATACGTTTATTAACCCTTCAGGTGCTTCACGAGAACTAACGCAATGTGGAAGGAAAAAATGAACATTTTACTTTTTTCACAAAAAATTTACTTTGAAAACAATTTTTTTTTATTTTCACAAGGGTATCATGAGAAAATGGACTAGAAAATTTGTTGTGCAATTAGATATCCCATATGTGGGGGAAAGCCACTGTTTGGGCGAAGGGAAGGGCTCAGATGGGAGGGAACACCGTTTGACTTTTTGAACGCAAAATTGGCTGGAATCAATTGCGGCGCCTTGTCGTGTTTGGAGACCCCCTGATGTACCTAAACAGTGGAACCCCCCAATTCTAACTCCAACCCTAACCTCAACACACTCCTAACCCCAGCCCTAACTATAAGCCTAATGGAAATAAATACATTTTTATTTTTTTTATTTTGCTCACTGTGATAGGGTCTATCACAGTGATCAAAATGAACCAATAGGACAAATTTGTTGCCGGGTGCCGGCCGGCAGATCTTGGTGGGCACACTGCGCATGCGCCCGCCATTTTCTTCCCGCCGGCCGGGGACATCACGGGGGGATGCAGGAGGATCCAGGGACACCGGAGGTACCAGGGGAGGATCGGGGACCCTGTTTCTCTCTCTCATCTGATGTGTGATCACATCGGAGGAGAGAGAAATTAAATGAGAAATTGGACTTTTTGTGGTTGCCATTATTCCGTTAATAACGGTGATCGCAACACTGTGGTGGGTAAAAACCGACCACCCGTAGCTGAGACCCTGGAGAAATTCCGACGCTATTGAGCCGCCCGCCAGGGCCATGGAGTACTCTGCACCGAGCCCGTCGACTTCTATGGGGGATGTCACGGCAGCCACGACTCGGTCCGTGGCCCTGGGCGCTCACCAAAAAGGGATATTTACAGGGATTAGTGTTCGTATGATTATTCGTGACGCCACCTGTAGTACCTGGTCAGGATGACCAGCGCTGCTGTGCAGGTCCTCTGGAAGGGATGATGTGGTGCAGCTAGATGGAAAAATATTTAGACTTGAGAGTCCTCGGTGGTTGATACCTTTTAATGGCTAACTGAAAAGATGGTAACAAATTGCAAGCTTTCGAGACTACTCAGGTCTCTTCATCAGGCAAAGACTAAAACAAAAACTGAAGAATCACATATTTATATACACAAAAGGACACAGGAATCGTGCAATAGGTAAGACAAGTGACGTGAAGCAGAACTGTCATTATGGCAGAGGGATGAACATAAATATTGGAACAGTTCATAGATAAGGAGAGAAAGTTTTATTGCCCTCTGATTGGGTCTGGTGTTGTGTTTTGATGCCCCTAGAAGGTCAGAGACGCAGATTCCTTAATTGATATAGAATGACATGAATCCGTGTGATATATTCATTCCAGCACTAAGAGTGTCCAAGGTCATCATAAGTTTGTATTCCCAAACCTTTCTATCTTTCTCAGATTTGAAGTTAGATTTTAATACCAGTAATTCCATATCCATCATGCTATGACCGGGCATACAAAAGTGTTTTGCCACAGGTAAATCCATTCTTTTTTCTCTTATTGTGTGGCGATGAGAATTCATCCTTGTTCTCAGTTTTTGCCCGGTTTCCCCCACATACAGACCCCCAGTTGGACATTTAGTACATATAATTAGGTACACCACATTAGATGTGATGCAGCTGAAAGTACCTGGGATCTTGTAGTCCTGATGGGAGTTGGGGATCTTTATCTTGTCCGTGGTCATTATAGATGCACAGGTTTTACACTTCTTCTGGTTGCAAGGAAAGGTTCCTGCAGCTGTTGGGGAGGACAGGGAGCTTCTGACAATGATGCTTCTTAGGTTTGGGGGCTGCCTAAAACATAGTAGTGGGGGGTCTGGAAATATGGATTGTAATCGGGCATCTTTTTGTAGTAAGGGTTGTAGTTTCCGTGCAGCTCCCCTTAGCATCTCCAGATTTGGATTGTAGGTGACCACTAGAGGCACCCGGTTATTTTCTTCTTTAGTTTTGTAATGTAGCAGGTGATTCCTTGATATTCTGGTGGCTCTTGTAATTTGGTTTTCAGTTGTTCTTATATGGTAGCCCTGGTTCAAAAAAATCTTTCTGAGGCGACCAAGGTGTTCATCTCTATCCATGGGGTTGGAACATATACGGTTGTATCTGATGGCTTGGCTGTAGACAATAGAGTTTTTTATGTGTTTTGGATGGAAACTGTCCCATTTAAGGTATGTTGGACGGTCGATTGGCTTCTGATACAGGATGTCTCTATTTCATTGTTCTTTAGCTTAATGGTGGTGTCTAAAAAGTTAATTTCAGTGCTGGAGTAGTTGAATGTTAAGTTGATGGTTGGATGAAATTGGTTGAACTGTTCATGGAACGTCTTTAGCTGTTGTTCAGACTCCGTCCAGATGATTAAAATGTCATCAATGTAGCGGTAGTAGGCCCGAGGCCTGATGGGACATGAGGACAAAAAGTCGCTTTCAAGCTTGGCCATGAAAAGATTTGCATACTGTGGAGCCATTTTACTTCCCATAGCTGTGCCAGTCTCCTGAAGATAGATCTTGTTGTCAAATTCAAAGTAATTGTGGGTGAGGATGAATTTTGTGAGTTTCACCACAGAATCAGCATCATTCCCGGTGTTTCCCATGAAGACTTTGCAGGCATTTAATCCATCCTGGTGTGGGATATTAGAGTACAAAGATTCCACGTCCATGGTGGCCAGGATGGTTCTTTCTGGTAGGGGACCTATTGCTGCTAGTTTATTCAGTAGGTCAGTTGTGTCCTGAATGTAGCTGGGTGTATCCTTTACCAGGGTTTAAGAATGCCCTCTACCCATCCAGATACCTGCTCAGTAAGGGTGTCCACACATGAAATAATCGGCCTCCCTGGATTCCCAGCTTTATAAGCCTCCTACAGGTGAGGCTGTGTCCTTCCAGGGCAGGTAGATGTAGTAGTGCAGGGATGGTGCTTGCGATGTAGCAGAGGAGAGTGTGCGACGCTGGAATAACTCTAGGAAACAGTCCAAGTGCAGTTCAGGGTTTTTACTCACAATCTGTTGAGCTCCATACAGATGCCCGCCTGGCACTGTGTCCTCCAGGTGAGTGGTCCAGCAACCCTCAGGTAAATTGGTCGCACTTCCCAAAGACTCCCTTTCAGTAATGTTCCTTTCTGGCTTTCTATCTTTCTCCCCGTGCTATTACTCCTTACTTCCTTGCACCTTCACCAGATCAGAGCTCTCAGACGAAGGGAGCTGTGAGCCCTTTCAGTAAACAGATTAATCCTTTATCTGCACGTACTTGACCTCGTAATGCTGCCTTACGGTAGAGATGCTTGTGGTATCGCAATGGCCCGAGAAGTGACCACTGCCGTCGGCTGTACTAGCAGAGCCTGAAGCTTTCCCGCTAGTCTAGGGCCCGTGCCCCGTGTTGGCCTGGTTTCTCTAATCCTAGAGTGGGCTACAGCTTCAATCTCTGCCTCTGCCTGGACCATCTCGCTCACTTCAGCAGATTCTCCCTGGGATGTGCTCAGAAGGAGATCCAGTCAGAGACTGTCTGCTCTCTAATCTATCTAGCAGCCTAAGTGCTGCAGCTAACTCCACCCACCCATCTAGACACCCTTTACTAACCAGGCTGAGTCAGACCATCCTCCCTAAGGGTCCGTCCGTATGCTCAGCTGGCATGGTGTGTTGGATGTAGGTGTGGAGTCCTAGAGGTGCACCCTCCTTACCTGAGAGTCAGGTGTCACACCTCTGGGTGAGATGCAACACCTCTGTGGCGACTGGACCCTCAGGGGCGCCACATTAAATACCCTTATTTCTCAGCGCTGTTAAAAAGTGGGGCTGAGTAATACGTACCCTCCGTTAAAAGGCGTATCGGCGGTCCTTAAGGGGTTAACAGTCTTGTTGTAGAAAATGTTTTATTCTGTCCTTATGTTAATGATTTCTTCCAGGCTCCGGGCGTGCTGTTATTGGGAGAAATTCCTGTGTATTGTCTTCATTGTAATATCACCACCGTCCTATGGACGTCCGTTATGTTCTCGGAATCCTGTGCACTGCGCTCGCTCAGAAGTACATACCTCTTCTTACCTTCTATGGGCACTATATTCATGGATCTTCTGTGCAGGAGCCGGTGACTTTCGCTCCAGTGACTTCCAGTGTGTGCGCCGATAAGGTGCTCTCCCCACTTCCTCCCTGCATAGTCATCCATGTACACACGGTTCCTAGCGACGACTATGCGGGGAGAGCATCCTATTGGCGCTCACACCGGAGGCCAAAGTGACTCTCTGGCGCCTGCGCAGAAGATCCCTGAATACAGTACCCTTAGAAGGGAGGATGAGGTATGTAGTTCTGAGGGAGTGCAGGGTGCAGGATTCCGGGGTCATAACTGACATGCATGGGAGGGGGTAGTATTGTAATGAGGAAAGGAGGCAGGGATTTCTTCCAGGCACCGCACGCCCCGAATCCTGGAGGAAATCATTAACATAAAGACAGAATGTAACATTTCTCCACAACAAGACCATTAATATGAGGCATACAAGTATGGCTGATAACTACCACACCTGTTCTCAATCAATAAATCACTTAAATGGGACTTGCCTGACAAAGTGAAGTAGACTTAAAGATCCCCAAAAGCTAGACATCATTCTGTGATCCAAAGAAATTCTGGACAAATGAAAAACAAAGTAATTGAGATCTATCAGTCTGGAAAAGGTTATAAAGCAATTTCTAAAGCTTTGGGACTCTAGCGAACCACAGTGAGAACTATTGTCCACAAAAGGCAAAAACATGGAACAGTGGTAAACCTTCCCAGGAGTGGCCGGCTGACCAAAATTACCCCAAGAGCGCAGCGACGACTCATCCAAGAAGTCGCAAAAGATTCCAAAACAACATCCAAAGAACTGCAGGCCTCACTTGTCTCAGTCAAGGTCAGTATTCATAACTCCATCATAAGAAAAGAAACTGTTAAAAAATGGCCTGCATTGCAGAGTTCCAGAAAAAAAACCCTGCTGAGCGATAAAAACTTAAAGGTTCATCTCCGTTTTGATAGAAAACATCCTGATGATCCCCAAGACTTTTGGGATAATACTTTGTGGATTGGCGAGACAAAAGTTGAACTTTTTGTAAGGTGTATGTCCCATTACATCTGGCCTAGATGTAACACAGCATTTCAGAAAAGGAACATCATACCAACAGTAAAATATGGTGGTGGTAGTTTGATGGTTTGGGACTGTTTTGCTGCTCCAGGGCTTGGAATTAAATAGACAGCAGAATTCATAGTTCTATCAAAAAATCCTGAAGGAGAATGTTTGGCCATCAATTCGTAACCTCAATCTGAAGCACACTTGGGTTATACAGCAGGACAATAATCCAAAACTCACCAGTAAGTCGACCTCTGGATGACTTAATAAAAACAAAATTAAGACTTTGGAGTGTCCTAGTCAAAGTCCTGACCTTCATCCGATTGAGATACTGTGGCATAACCTTTAAAAGGGTGGTTCATGCTCAAACTCTCCATTGTAGCTGTATTACAACAATTCTGCAAATATGAGGGGGTCTAAATTCCTTCAGAGCATTGTAAAAGACTCATTGCAAGTTATCACAAACACTTAATTGCAGTTGTTGCTGCTACGTGTGGCCCAACCAGTTATTAGGTTTAGGAGGCAATCACTTTTTCACACAGGGCCCTGTAGGTTTGAATTTCTTTTTCTCATAATAAAAACCTTCATTTTAAAAATTGCATTTTGTGTTTACTTGTGTTATCTTTGTCTAATATTTAAATTTGTTTGGTGATCTAAAACATTTAAGTGTGACAAACATGCAAAAGAATAGGAAATCATGAAAGGGGCAAACACTTTTTCGCAACTGTAAAGGGCCTTTTACACATAGCGATATCGCCAGCAATATCGCTAAAGCATCACCTATTTGGTGACGCAGCAGCGATATTGCTAGCGATATCGCTATGTGTGATACTTACCTCCGACCGGCTCCCCCGCTGTCTGTTGCTGATCGCACGAGAATGTGCAGCTCCATTTCTCATCGGGCACTTCCTGCTGGGCTTCCTGCTGGCGCCGACGAGCGGGCGGGAGGAGGATCGCCGCGTCTGAAGGGTAAGTAACGACCGCTGCTGCGTCGCTAAGTCGCTGTGAGATCTGCATGTGTGGCAGCTCACTAGCGACCATTTAGCGATGCACCAGCGATCCTGACCAATTCGTATCGTGGTCGGGATCGCTGCTGCATCGATAAATGTAAAACCCCCTTAAGCTGCAACAATAGATTGTATATCCTTTGTTCTTAGGTCCCCTTCACCTCACAGGGACCACTCTCTGAACTGTTACTTTGGGTAGCAGTTCTCCCTTAAGCCACGTTCAACGTTTAGGGTAAGTCCACACTAAACGTTCTTTCAGTGTTTTTTTTTTTTTTTTTGCTGCGGTTTTTGATGTGGTTTTGGCATGCTAGATTTGTCTCTTGAGCATGCTGATAAAGTTTAGTGTTGGGTAAAAAAAAGTCCTTTTCTATAGAATCAGGTTTTAACACCATGCGCAGCAAAACCTGATATCTGCGTTTTTTATGCATTTTTTTCACAACCCATTAATTTCAATGGGTGAAAAATGCTGACAAAAACACACCAAAAACTCTGAAAGAAGTGACCTGTTCCATAATGCAAAAAACCATACAAAGCACAGACTCCTGATGACTAAAAACCAAGACGTGTGCATGAGATTTCTGAAATCTCAGACTTTGCTGGTACTGTAGAATGCAGCTGAAAATTTGCATTAAAAAGGCATAAAAAAGCGCTGCAAAAACGCCTAATGTGAAATTAGTCAAAGCCAGTATTTTACATCAGTATTTGTAAGCCAAAATCGGGAGTGGAACAAACGCACCACTTCTGCATTATTCCCTCCTGGTTTTGGCTTCCAAATACTGATGGTAAATACTGACCAAATATGGTCTTTACAAAACTTTTCTGAAGGACTCTGCTTTTATGACCTACTTTCTGCTTCCTAGAGTGAACATGTGGCTTCTCTTGGTTCAGCTCTTTCACTTGCAAGTGTCTCTACATACAGTCATGGTCGAAAGTGTTGGCAACCTTAAAATTGTTCAAGAACATGAAGTAATTATCCTAGAAAATTATTTCTATTACACATTTTGTTATACATGTTTGTTTATTTTGTGTGTGGAATGAAACAACACAACACAAAAAAAACTGCCACAACCCCATAAATGAGCTGAATAAAATTGTTTCCACTTTTCCAAAAATGTGAGTAAACAACTTTTGTTTCAAGTCTGTAATGCTCGTTCAAACTCGCCTATGGCAAGTAACAGGTGTGGGCAATGTGAAAATCGCATCGGAGACCAGATATAAAGGGGAGAAGTTGACTTAATCTTTGCATTGTGTGTGTACCACACTAAGCATGGAGAACAGAAAGAGAAGAGATATGTCTGAGGACTTGAGAATCAAAATTGTTGAAAGATATCCACAATCTCAAAGTTACAAGTCCAGAGATGTTGACGTTCCTTTGCTCAACTTAATCAAGAAGTTTACAACCCATTGCACTTTAGCTAATCTCCCTGGACATGGACAGCAGAGAAAAATCGATGAAAGGTTGCAACGCAGGATAGTTCCGGATGGTGGATAAGCAGCCCTAGTCAAGTTCCAAAGAAATTCAAGCGTCCTGCAGGATCTGGCTGCATGAGTGTTGGCGTGAACTATCCGTCGTTGTTTGAATGAAAAGAAATGCAGTAGCAGGAGATCCTGGAGGAACCCACTGCTGACACATGGACATAAAAAAAGCTAGAGTGCAGGTTACTAAAATGTATGTGAGTAAGCAAAAATCCTTCTGGAAAGTGTCTTGTAGACTGATGAGACCAAAATGGGGCTTTTTGGTAAAGCACATCATTCTACGGTTTACAAAAACTGGAATAAGGCCTAAGAACACAGTACCTACAATCAAATATGGTGGAGGTTCAAAGATGTTTTGGGGTTTTGTTGCCTCTGGCAATGGGTACAATGCATCATGAAATCTGAAAATTACCAACGGATTTTGTGTCACAAATGTTGATGAGCGAATGTGTTCCTGCTATCCCAGCATGCTTGGAGGCTAACAGAGTGTCTCCAGCCTGCTCAAAAAAATATGTTCGAGGTTCTGCTACTGCATGTCTCAGCTGTTTGACAGCCACAACACATGCAGGGGTTGCCTGTTTGTCAGGCGAGCAATGAGTTCGAATCTAAATCCCATTGTGGAGAGTTCTTGCAATTGCTGTTGGGAGAATGCACCCTTCAAATATGAGAGACCTGGAGCTATTTGCAAAATAAGTGGTCCAAAATTACATGAAAGCAATTGATTGCAGTTATTTATTCCAAAGGATGTGCAACCAAATATTAAGTTGAGGGTGCTAACAATTTTGTCTGGCCCATTTTGGTTTTTATTTTGTGAAATTATGTACACTTGGCCGTTTTTTTTGTGTTCCAATACAAAGGAAATCGACGTCTATAACAAAACGTGTTTGAATAGTATGTTTGAGTCCCCGTGGCTGCATGATTCACATGCGGATATTGCGGCTGTCAAGCAATCCCTGCATGTGTTGCCCGTTTGTTAAACAGCTGCAAAACATGCAGCTGCAGGGACTCGAACATATAATTCGAGCACTCACAAGATACTCGGATGACACCAGAATATGCTCAGATAACACGTTATTCGAGCACGTTCGCTCATGACTGGTGCCAACACTTTGGCCATGACTAAAACATATGACAGGTCACTCCCTATATAGACATAGGGCTTGACTTGTCAGTCAAGCAAAGCCACGCTAGAAAAGGTTGGTGGGGAATCGATACCAGTAACTGTTCCTCTTCGTTATATTTGTAAGGGGGTTACCGGAACAGTGTAATACTCCACTCCCTTCCTGTGTGTTGATACTGTTATAATTTATGTGATGTCTGTGTATGTTGCTTTCCCATACTGTGAATATTTAATGATGCTGATGTATATATTTGCTTATGTGTATATTTGTCAGATGGGGAAAGTGTAGTGCCCCTGTTTGACCACTAGATGGGGGGCATTCTAGTGTACTTAGTAGGATAAGCCTTTCACACTAAATATAGTTAAATTAGGAGGGGTCAGCTGCAGTTAAGAGAGGGAGGACTTCTTCAAAGTAGGGAGACGGGCGACGGTGCCCAAACTGTCTGCACTGGCTTAAGTGCCCGGAATGATAGCAGTGACCACGCAACGTTTAAGGGAGAAGCCCAGCCATCCACAGCACCAGGCCAGTACAGCAGGGGACCACAGCAGACCTGGTATGGAAGCTTAAAGCAGAAAGTGGCAACAGTGCTAGCCGTGCAGTATAAGTGGGACTGCAGTTGCTAGAGAAGTCTAAGCAGCATTGGGACACAGGTGGCTCCATAATGTATCAACTTATTGCATGGGCTGATGCCCTCAGATCTGGGGCGAAACGGCTGAGGGAACTCCCAGATGCAGTGAGTTTGAACCGGGAGTACGCTGTGTCACCGCAGGAGACAGTACAGAAGGGCAGGTCGCTCGCCATGTGGCAACTGACTTCGGAGGCTGATGCTCTCATGTCTGGGGCGAAACAGACTAGAGAATGTCTACCCGTAGCAGAGCTGAACAGGAAGGATGCTGAAGAACCGTATGAGACGGTCCGACCCGGGTATGTGCTGTGTGACAGTGAGAGAAGTACAGGGAAAGATGTGAAACGTGGTCAATGCTGTGAAGATTATGGATGTGCTGTGTAAAGACACCAGTAAAGTTGTTCTTTTGAAAGTTGAAATGGACTGTCTCTGTTCATGCGGAACCGTGTATAGGGAGCCTTCAGTGGCGCAAAAAGTGAAGCCACAGGTATGCAGAATAATTGACACTATTTTCATGTGATGGGAGGACAGGGCACAGATATACTGGTGTCCTTGGCCATGACTATGGCTCTGTCGTTCCGTCACATATTGTTTCCTGGCAATCTGTTCAGATTGTTTTTTGCGAAACATACGTATTTGTAATGATCTAGCTTGTTTCATATGCTTGCTGGCCATGTGTCTTGAAGCATGAATAACCCATCAGGATCCTTTCAAGGGCAATGCTTCCCTAACCTAGTGTCATGGTATAGGACATGGTTAATGTCCTGTCCACTCAGGGTTAACTTTTGCTGGCCTCCCTTTGGATCTGGGAGGGTATTTATACCCAGTCCAGAGGGAGATTCTCTGTCAGCTATACTTTCGTTGTGACTGTGTATTTGACCCCCCTGGTTTGCGTGTATACTGCTCTGCTTGTTTGACTCCTGTTTATGACCCGGTCTGTTTGCTCACTCTGCTCTCTGTCTCACGTTTTGCTTATATTGTCTTCTCCGGTTCTGACCTCCTGGCTTGGCTAACGATACTCTGTTACCGTTTTGTCCCTATTGTACTGTCTATTGCCCGCTCTGGTTTACTGATCTATTGCTACGTCCTGACTATCCGTTCTGTCTAACCCTTTGGTACTGTCGTGCTATCTTGTGCTCTGATCTTGGCCTGTCCTGGTTTTCGTCCCTGTCTTTGCCCCTTGGTAACTTTATCTCGTTGTTACCCTGCTAGGAGTTTTCCTGCAGTTCCTAGATCTCTGGAGCTTAGGCCACGCCCCCAGCAGTCATGTGCTGCAGGTCCTGTTAGTCTGCAGTACACATCATTCATTACTGCTGCCTCTGAGAGACGTGTGGCCAGCTCCGCCCCTTGGCTGTCACATGCTGCGGAAGGTCTTGTTCCACAGAAACACACGTCTTCTCTGCTGCGGCTCTGCTCTGCGGCTCGCGGTGGGTGCGCCGGAGACTTCAGTACCTTATTCATTGGAAGGGATATTCCATTGAAGATCGGTCATGGGTTCCGGCCAGTTCGGTACATGCCGATCGACTGGTACAGGCTTTTCATGCCAGATATCCTGAGAGGCCTGGGGGTCCAGTGGCCCCCCATTAAGGGGGGGGGTACTGTCATGGTATAGGACATGGTTAACCCCTCTCTGCCATCAGACGTACTATTCCGTCCATGTGACCCTGGACCTAATTCCCATGGACGGAATAGTACGTCATAGGCGATCAGCTGCGCTCCCGGGGGGAGCGTAGCTGATCGCCGCCGGGTGTCAGCTGTATATCACAGCTGACACCCGGGACTGTGTGTCAGGAGCGGTCACGGACCGCTCCCGGCACATTAACCCCTAGCACACCGCGATCAAACATGATCGCAGTGTACCCGGGGCACAGGGGAGGATCGCGCAGGCAGGGGGCTCCCTGCGCGCCCCCCTGAGACCCTCAGAGCAGCGCGATGTGTCGCGCTGTTCCGAGGGTCCGTCCTCCCTCCAGGTCCCCTGGTCCAAGATGGCGCCGGGGTCCTGCAGGGAGGCGACTTCCTCAGTGCCTGCTGAGAGCAGGCGCAGAGGAAGCCTGCAGCGATGCCAGAGCGATCGCTGGTGTGACAGAGTGCTGTGCACACTGTCACACCAGCGATCTGCTAAAATACTGTGATGTCCCACCCTGGGACAAAGTAAAAAAGTAAAAAAAATAAAAATAAAAAGTGGTAAAAAAAATCATCAAAAAAAAAAAATCCCCAATAAATTAATTTCTTCCTGTAAATAAAAAAACCAAAACAATAAAAGTACACATATTTGGTATCGCCGCATCCGTAACGACCCCCCTTATAAAACTGTCCCACTAGTTAACCCCTTTAGTGAACCCCTTAAAAAAAAAAAAAAAAAACTAAGCAAAAAATCAATGCTTTATCATCATACCGCCGAACAAAAAGTGGAATGACACGCGATCAAAAAGACAGATATAAATAAACATGGTACCGCTGAAAACGTCATCTTGTCCCGCAAAAAACGAGCCGTCATACAGCATCATCAGCGAAAAAATAAAAAAGTTATAGCTCGCAGAATGAAGCGATGCAAAAATAATGATTTTTTTTATATAAAATTGTTTTTATTCTATAAAAGCGCCAAAACATAAAAAAATGATATAAATGAGGTATCGCCATAATCGTACTGACCCGAAGAATAAAACTGCTTTATCAATTTTACCACACACGGAACGGTATAAACGCCTCCCCCAAAAGAAATTCATGAATTGCTGATTTTTGTTCATTCTAACCTCCCAAAAATCGAAATAAAAAGCGATCAAAAAATGTCACGTGCTCAAAAATGGTACCAATAAAAACGTCACCTCGTCCCGCAAAAAATAAGACCTCACATGACTCTGTGGGCCAAAATATGCAAAAATTATAGCTCTCAAAATGTGGTGATGCAAAAAACTACTTTTTGCAATAAAAAGCGTCTTTTAGCGTGACAGCTGCCAATCACAAAAACCCGCTATAAATAGTAAATCAAACCCCCCTTTATCACCCCCTTAGTTAGGGAAAAATAATAAAATTAAAAAAATGTATTTATTTCCATTTTCCCATTAGGGTTAGTGTTGCGGCTAAAGTTAGGGTTAGGATTGGCGCTAAAGTTAGTATTAGGGTTATGGTTGGGATTAGGGTTAGGGGTGTGTTAGGGTTAGGTTTGTGGTTAGGGTTGGGACTAGGGTTAGGGGTATGTTGGGGTTAGGGTTGGAGTTAGAATTGGGGGGTTTCTGCTGTTTAGGCACATCAGGGGCTCTCCAAATGTGACATGGCGTCTGATCTCAATTCCCGCCAATTCTGCGTTGAAAAAGTCAAACGGTGCTCCTTCACTTCTGAGCTCTGCCATGCGCCCAAACAGTAGTTTACCCCCGCATATGGGGTATCAGCGTACTCTGTACCCCAAGAGTTATTGTGCAATTTGTCCTATTTCTTCTGTTACCCTTGGGAAAATAAAAAACTGGGGGCGACAAAATCATTTTTGTAAAAAAAAAATGATTTTTTTGTTTTTACGGCTGTATGTTATAAATTTTCTGTGAAGCACTTGGGGCTTCATAGCGCTCACCACACTTCTAGATAAGTTCCTTGTGGGGTCTATTTTCCAAAATGGGGTCACTTGTGGGGGTTTCCACTGTTTAGGCGCATCAGGGGCTCTCCAAATGCGACATGACGCCCCCAGACCATTCCATCAAAGTCTGCAATCCAAAACGTCACTACTTCCCTTCCGAGCCCCGACGTGCGCCCATACAGTAGTTTACTCCCACATATTGGGTATTAGCGTACTCAGGACAAATTGGACAACAACTTTTGGGGTCCAATTTCTCCTGTTACCCTTGTGAAAATAAAATATTGGGGGCGAAAAAAATCATTTTTGTAAAAAAAAAAAAAAAAAGATTTTTTATTTTACGGCTGTACGTTATAAACTTCTGTGAAGCACTTTGGGGTTCAAAGTGCTCACCACACATCTAGATAAGTTCCTTGAGGGGTCTAGTTTCCAAAATGGTGTCATTTGTGGGGGGTTTCCACTGTTTAGGCAGATCAGGAGCTCTCCAAACACGACATGGCATCCAGCCAATTCTGCGTTGAAAAAGTCAAACGGCGCTCCTTCCCTTCCAAACTCTGCCATGCACCCAAACAGTGGTTTACCCCCACATATGGGGTATCAGCGTACTCAGGACAAATTGCACAATAACTTTTGGAGTCTTGTTACCCTTGGGAAAATAAAAATTGGGGTGAAAAGATCAATTTTGTGGAAAAAATATGATTTTTTAATTTTACGGCTCTACGTTATAAACTTGTGTGAAGCACTTGGGGTTCAAATTGCTCACCAAAGATCTAGATAAGTTCCTTAGGGGTCTAGTTTCCCAAATGGGGTCACTTGTGGGGGGTTTCCACTGTTTAGGCACATCAGGGACTCTCCAAATGCAACATGGCGTCCAATCTCAATTCCAGCCAATTTTGGTTGGAAACAGTCAAATGGTGCTACTTCCATTCCGAGCTCTGCCATGCGCCCAAACAGTGGTTCCCCCCCACATATGGGTATCAACGTACTCAGGACAAATTGGACAACAACTTTTGAGGTCCAATTTCTCCTGTTACCTATGGGAAAATAAAAAATTAGTGACTAAGAGATAATTTTTGTGGGAAAAAAATAGGATTTTTTATTTTCATGCCCGGGCATTATAAACTTGTGTGAAGCACTTGGGGGTTCAAAGTGCTCACCAAAGATCTAGATAAGTTCCTTAGGGGGTCTAGTTTCCAAAATGGGGTCACTTGTGGGGGATTTCCACTGTTTAGGCGCATCAGTGGCTCTCCAAACACGACATGGCGTCCAATCTCAACTCCAGCCAATTTTAGTTTGAAAAAGTCAAACGGCGCTCCTTCCCTTACGAGCTCTGCCGTGTGCCCAAACAGTGGTTTTCCCCCACATATAGGGTATTGGCGTACTCAGGAGAAATTGCACAACAACTTTATCTGCCCATTTTCTCCTTTTACCCTTGTCAAAATAAAAAAAAAGTTTGTAAAAGATCATTTTTGTGGCTAAAAAGTTAAATATTAATTTTTTCCTTCCACATTGCTTCAGCTCCTGTGAAGCACCTGAAGGGTTAATAAACTTCTTGAATGTGGTTTTGAGTACCTTGAGGGGTGCAGTTTTTAGAATGGTGTCACTTTTTGGTATTTTCTGCTATATAGACCCGTCAAAGTGACTTCAAATGTGAGGTGGTCCCTAAAAAAATGGCTTTGTAAATTTTGTTGTAAAAATGAGAAATCACTGGTCAACTTTTAACCGTTATAATTTCCTAACAAAAAAAAATTTTGGTTCCAAAATTGTGCTGATGTAAAGTAGACATGTGGGAAATGTTATTTCTTAACTATTTTGTGTGACATATTTCTCTGTTTTAAGGGAAAAAAAAATTCAAAGTTTGAAAATTGCAAAATTTTCAAAATTTTCGCCATATTTGTGTTTTTTTCAAAAATAAACGCAAGTTATATAGAAGAAATTATACTTCTAACGTGAAGTACAATATGTCACGAGAAAACAATCTCAGAATCGCGAAGATACGTTGAAGCGTTCCAGAGTTATAACCTCATAAAGAGACAGTGGTCAGAATTGTAAAAATTGGCCCGGTCATTAACGTGCAAACCACCCTTGGGGTGAAGGGGTTAATGTCCTGTCCACTCAGGGTTAACTTTTGCTGGCCTCCCTTCGGATCTGGGAGGGTATTTATACCCAGTCCAGAGGGAGATTCTCTGTCCGCTATACTTTCGTTGTGACTGTGTATTTGACCCCCCTGGTTTGCGTGTATACTGCTCTGCTTGTTTGACTCCTGTGTATGACCCGATCTGTTTGCTCACTCTGCTCTCTGTCTCACGTTTTGCTTATATTGTCTTCTCCGGTTCTGACCTCCTGGCTTAGCTAACGATACTCTGTTACCGTTTTGTCCCTATTGTACTGTCTATTGCCCGCTCTGGTTTACTGATCTATTGCTACGTCCTGACTATCCGTTCTGTCTAACCCTTTGGTACTGTTGTGCTATCTTGTGCTCTGATCTTGGCCTGTCCTGGTTTTCGTCCCTGTCTTTGCCCCTTGGTAACTTTATCTCGTTGTTACCCTGCTAGAAGTTTTCCTGCAGTTCCTAGATCTCTGGAGCTTAGGCCACGCCCCCAGCAGTCATGTGCTGCAGGTCCTGTTAGTCTGCAGTACACATCATTCATTACTGCTGCCTCTGAGAGACGTGTGGCCAGCTCCGCCCCTTGGCTGTCACATGCTGCGGAAGGTCTTGTTCCACAGAAACACACGTCTTCTCTGCTGCGGCTCTGCTTACAGGTATCTTGGGGCACAGTTGGTTCACTCAGGACACGTGCACTGGCTCAGTGAGCATGTGCAGTGCGGTGTCCTTGACACCTAGTCCCTGATTCTCAAGAAATGAACCAGAGCATCTCTTTAGTGCTTAGGATTAGTGATGAGCGAGTATACTCGTTGCTCGGGTTTTCCCGAGCATGCTCGGGTGTCCTCCGAGTATTTTGGTGTGCTTGGAGATTTAGTTTGTCGACGCAGCTGCATGATTTGCGGCTACTGGACATCCTGAATACATGTGGGGGTTGCTTGTATTGGTAGGGATTCCCCACATGTATTCAGGCTGTCTAGCAGTCGCAAATCATGCAGCTGCGTCGACAAACTAAATCTCCAAGCACACCAAAATACTCGGAGGACACCCGAGTGTGCTCGGGGAAAACCCAAGCAACGAGCATACTCGCTCATCACTACTTAGGATGTATTACTTTCCATAAAATGTTAAATTCTAATATAAATCACACTTTAATTTCCTTCTATGTCGTAACTTTTATTTAGAGGTAAAAAGAGAACTGAAAGGTAAAAACTTTCCTTTATTGCCCTATTTGATCTGGGAGACATTACTCTTTTTACATTGTTTTAATAAGTTATACAATTGTTACGGTAAATCACGTCTTCAATTTTTCTTAACTGCTGTATGATCAAAATTGAGCATAAATAGATTGGAATCTGGAATCTGGCTAATATATTTCTCTATTGTTCTTCCAGATAAAGAAGCAGCAGCAGGAACTAATGCAGTACTTGGAATCCCATAATATCACTTGTGAAATAGTGGATATCACCATGTCAGAGGAACAGAAGCAGTGGATGTACAAAAACATTCCTAAGGATAAGTGGCCTGAGCATGGCAACCCCCTACCTCCACAGATATTTAATGATGAAACTTATTGTGGGGTAAGTATTCTCTATTTTTTTTCTCCTATAGTTGCTGTGTAAATGAAAAAAAGCTTTATTTACACTGTTCTGCATATTTTCAAAAGTTGTCAGGATCAGTTACGAAATAAGCCGTTTCTTAATGATTATGACCTCAATTTAAATTCAGAGTTTTCCTTTTACTGTTGCATATAATTAATAGCAACAAAATTCTTAGAACAGAGTTCATAGTATGGCAGTAAGTAAGGCCATATGCCTAGTGGTAAAAGGGCCAGAGTACAGTCATGGCCAAAAGTTTTGAGAATGACACAAATATTAATTTTTACAAAGTCTACTGCTTCACTTTCTCTAATGGCAATTTGCATATACTCCAGAATGTTATAAAGAGTGATCAGCTTAACAGCAATTACTTGCAAAGTCAATATTTGGCTAGAAAATGAACTTTCAGCTGCAGATGGAAGCAAGGGGACACTTCATTACTTCTGGGTAGGGCGGAGCCAGATAGTAGGACTAACCTCAGGTTCTAAAAATGGGTGTTGTCCGGCCCCTCCGGCTCCGGCCCCTCCCGCCGTACACTCCAGTTTCGACTTGAGGTCCAAGTAGTAAGGACGGCTGCTAATGCAGCTCCTCAGAAAACACCTCAGAAGAGTTTATTATTTTACTCGGACAGGGTCCTGGACTTTATGTCTAGAGGATCAGGGGTACCGGCGCTGCTGGTCCCCATCCTCTCCCCTGGCAATATGTATTCCCTAAATGGTGGTCATTACATTTTCTTGCCGGCCCGGGGGAAGAGGTGGCTATCCCTGACGGGACGCACACCACGTTCTGGGTCACTGCGTTCCTTGTCCTCATGGGGAAGCAATGGGCACAGCGTCACATATCCGTGGAGGGTCCCTGTGGCGTTTTGGCTGGTGAGTACTCCATATCTTTATTATATATATGTGAGTGCTTTAGCGTTCTGCTACGGCAGCGCTGTACATTTTTACTATATATCAGTGTGATTTAGCGTTGCTGCAGGCAACGCTATTACCTTGGTGCCTTCAGTGGCTGCTGCGGGCAGCCACTGGTACTTTTTTGTCCGCAGGCAGATGCCCTGCGGGACTTAGGAGATGGAGGGGAGAGTTGCTCCCGCCTTTTTTATTTGAATTTCGCGCCCAGAGCGCGCGCTTTAAGGCAGCCGGCCCGGCACTTTCACTTTCGGTCTCTGCACGGGCTGGATAAGACAGGGGAGCTTCGGCGGCCATTGCTGGCAGAGAGCCGATTATTTCGTTCGTCTCTCTCCTCTCCTCAAAGGCACCGCTCCAGCCGGGTGAGTTCGGCGTTAACCTCTTCACCGCCGACGCTGCAAAAAAAAAAACCCTCCAGCACGATTTTTAACAGCTGGGGGTGCGATTCAAATGCAGCTGTGCTGCATGAATATTTTCTTGTAGCCTTTCACAGGCGTGGGGATTCTGAGACATTAACCCCTTAGCGGTCGATACTGCTCCCTCCAGCACGATTTTAACAGCTGGGGGTGCGATTCTGCAATATTAACGGCCGATACTGCACCCTCCAGCACGATTTTAGCTGAGGGTGCCATCCTGCAAGCTGTGCTGCAGGAATATATATATATATCTTGTACCTCGCCTTAACGGGCGGTAGGGAGGCTGCGGCATTAACCCTTTAGCGGTTAGCCCTGATGGCTGGGGTAACTCCTGCTGTGGGAGTTTTTAACCCTTCAGCGCCTCTTTTTCTTACATGTTGTTATTACATATTTTATTGTAATATATACTGTGTGAGGGCATGTTCAATGATCTGGAACGCATGTATGGCGTCTGCGGATAGAATCCGCGCATGACCCTATTTATATTCCTTTCATGTTGAGTTAATATGCTGTGTTTTTTGACACTTGTGTTATATGAATACGCTGTATTTTACTGCGGCTGCCCTACGTATACACTGTATTTTTCACCTGAAATACGGATGCATTGTGTCCTACGCCTGCGCGTGGGTTGCGTTCTGTATCTTACGCTTGCGCGGTGTATGCACTGTGTCTTGCGCCTATGCATGGAATGCGTTTTGTGTTCTACGCTTGCGCGGTGGATACTTTGTGTCCGGCGTTTTTGTTTGCTTCGGACTGTGTCCGGCACCAATCTGACGCCAGTTGTGGCGGTTGTTTTTTATTTGTCTGGCTAACCTATGGGTTCAGACAATCTAGTATGCGGATCGTATGTTCCGACATAGTCGCTGTAGGTTTTGCCGTCCATGGATAAACTCATGGGGCAGTGGTGAGGTCCTTGTATCCGCGTTTGACGGATTTAATTGGATTCCTTCTCCTGAAGGCGTATCTGCAAGATCCACAAAAAAAAAAAAAAAAAAAACGGAGTTGGCGGTGAAAGCCATCTATGAAGCTACTAGTAGTCCTAGGGTCCTTGTGTGCTTCTAAAGCTCTCTTGGGCTGGATTGGTCGTCTGCAGACAGCACTGCAGGCTGGACCTTCTTTATCCGATATAAAGAGGAATACAGCCCGACATATATATATATATGTGAGGACATCCCTGCGGTACAGATCTCGATCTTCTGCAATCACTGTTTGGAGAGCCGTGTGGCTTAAACAGTGGACTGGGGATGCGGTTGTCCAATCAAAGTTTGCTATCATTTGATTGCTGAAGCTAAGGCAAGGAGTCAGCTTTACCTCAGCGTAGAGCTGTAACGTCTGCATCTGACAGACCCGGTACCAGTGGTAACCGACGTTTTTTTTTTGTTTTTTTTTCGTGGCAGGAGACGAGTCGGTCAATCCTCTTGGAGATCGAGTCGTCCCGCTTTTTTCAGGGAAAAAGTCTTCCCAAAAGTCTAACGCTTCTTGGAAACAATACCCGTTCAATGACAAGCGGGAATCTGACAAAAAGCCCGCCAAAACGGACTGACGCCAGAAGTTCACTCGAGGATTCTCGAGTGGGGGGGGGCGCCTGCTCCTGTTTCAAGCGGTTTGGGTCTCCCGCGTCTCAGACTCCTGGGTGACACGAATAATGTCGGCAGGCTATTTCATAGAGTTTCTCTCTCGCCCTCCAGAAAGATTCTGTCAGTCTCGCGTTCCGTCAGATCCCGACTTTTTGACCGTTCTGCGGCAGGAAGTCGATTCCTTACTACAGAAGGGTGTAGTGGTGTCAGTTCCTCCGGAAGACCGGAGAAGGGGATTTTATTCCAACCTCTTTGTGGTCCCCAAAAAGGAGGGAAAGTTTCGTCCCATTCTGGATCTCAAGAGGTTAATTCGGCATGTTTAGCCCCAAAAGTTCCGCATGGAGTCGCTTTGCTCAGTGGTGACTGCCCTGTCACAGAACAATTTTCTGGTGTCCATAGATATTCGCGACGCCTATTTACACGTTCCCATCGGAAGATCTCATCAGCGCTTTCTGCGCTTTGCCATAGGTCAGGACCATTACCAGTTTGTGGCCCTCCCTTTCGGGTTGGCTTCGGCACCCCGAGTTTTTACAAAGGTGCTGGCACCTCTTATGGCAATGCTTCGGAGACAAGGGATCATGATACTTCCTTATCTGGACGATCTTCTGATTGTGGCATCCTCAAAGGAGGAGGCAGTGACGGCTCGCGATTTATCCCTTCAGCTCCTGGAGGATTTCGGGTGGCTGATCAACTGGGAGAAGTCATCCCTGGAGCCTTCTCAGTCAATCCTGTTTTTGGGCATGATTTTCGACACAGCGAAAGTGGTAGTTTTTCTGCCAAAGGACAAGCAAACCAGTATCCATTGTCTGGCACAGACTGTGCAGTCCTCAACGACAGTATCCCTTCGAAGATGTATGCGCCTTCTGGGGTTAATGGTCGCTTCGATGGAAGCTCTTCCGTTTGCTCAGTTCCATTGCAGAACGCTTCAAAGCTTCATTTTGAAGAGATGGAATCGTGCACAGGAAACACTGGATTGCAGGGTTTTAATCTCCCGCAAAGTGCGAGAGTCTCTGGACTGGTGGTTACGTCCGGAACGATTTTTCCTGGGAAAATCTTTTCTTCCCCTGTCATGGTCGTTCTTGACCACCGATGCCAGCCTGACGGGCTGGGGGGGAGTTTGGAACAATCTCTGGATTCAGGGAGTTTGGTCACCGGAAGAATCGGTGTTACCGATCAACATCCTGGAATTGAGGGCAGTTTTTCTTTGCCCCCAACATTGGACGGTCCCTTTGAGCGGATTACCAGTTCGTGTTCAGACGGACAACGCTACGGCGGTTGCGTATATCAACCATCAAGGCGGGACGAGGAGCTCCAGACTCATGTCGGAGGTATCTCGGATTCTGATATGGGCCGAGGCTCATGTGCCGGCCATTTCTGCGATTCACATACCAGGAGTTCAGTATATCCAGGCAGATTTTCTCAGCCGAGAGAGGATGGATTCAGGAGAATGGAGTCTTCATCCGGAAATCTTTGCACTTCTGTGCTCCCGATGGGGGACTCCTCAAGTAGACTTGATGGCCTCCAGGATCAATGCCAAGTTACCAACTTTCATGTCCAGATACAGGGATCCGACCGCGGTGGAAGTGGATGCGCTGGTGGTTCCGTGGAGCCAATACCAGCTAGTTTATGTGTTCCCACCGATATCCTTGCTGCCGCTTGTGTTACGTCGGGTCAGGCTGGAGAGGGTTCCGGCTATTCTGATAGCCCCAGATTGGCCGAGAAGGACGTGGTGTTCCACGCTGATGTCGCTTCTGGTGGCGCCTCCTTTTCCTCTGCCTCTTCGACCGACTTGCTCACTCAGGTCCCGTGTGTCATCCGGGCCTGAGGTCTCTGCGTTTGACGGCTTGGCTCTTGAGACCGAGATTTTAACCCGTCAAGGGTTTTCAGAAAAGGTCATTGCCACTATGAAAGCGTCAAGAAGTCCGGCTACGACTAGGATTTACTACAGGATTTGGGAATCCTTCTTTTCATGGTGTTTGGGTTCTTCCAAGAATCCAAAGAAATTTTCATTACCCAACTTGTTGGTTTTTTTGCAGCACGGGCTGGATAAGGGTTTGGCAATCAGTACCCTGAAGGGTCAGGTGTCTGCCCTGTCGGTGCTTTTTCGTAAAGCTATTGCCTCGCGTAGGGACGTATGTGCCTTTTTTCGCGGAGTAGCCCGTCAGTTTCCTCCAAGGAAAACTCCTGTGTCGCCTTGGCGGCTTAATCTGGTTTTGAAAGCTCTTCAAAGTGCTCCTTTCGAGCCTATGGATGCTATTAATCTTTCTTTGCTTTTTTGGAAGGTTGCCTTCCTAGTGGCGGTCACTTCCTTGAGACGGGTTTCCGAGTTGGCGGCTCTTTCATGTTCGCCACCTTTCTTGGAATTTTTCCCGGATCGCGTTGTTCTTCGCACGCGACATGATTTTCTCCCTAAAGTGGTATCTCAATTCCATGTCAATCAAGATATTGTGTTGCCTTCGCTTTGTTCAGAACCAAAGAATGTGAAGGAGCGGGCCTTCCACTCATTGGATTTAGTGCGGGCATTGAAGTTCTACTTCTCAGTTACGCAAAGTTTCCGGAAGTCGGATTCTCTTTTTGTGATTCCAGCAGGTCGTCGTCGTGGTCTACGGGCTTCTAAAGATACTATAGCTCGTTGGATCCGGTCAGCTATTTTGGAAGCTTACCGTGTTAAGGACGAACCTTGCCCGATTAATATTCGGGCTCATTCCATGAGAGCTGTGGGCTCTTCGTGGGCCCTTCAAAGGGCTTCGGCAGCCCAGCTCTGTCGAGCAGCGACTTGGCGTTCTGTTCACACCTTTACAAAGTTTTATAAGGTGGACGTCAGTGCCTCCGCTGATGCGGCCTTAGGACGCAGAGTCCTTCAGGCGGCTGTATTTTGAAAACTTCTAGTTAAGTTTATGTTGCGCCTGTTGCGCATGTATCAAGGTGTTGGCTTCTGCCTGTTTAAGGTTTTTTCCCACCCTTGTTTTTTGTACTGCTTTGGGACATCCCAGAAGTAATGAAGTGTCCCCCTTGCTTCCATCTGCAGCTGAAATACGAATTTTGGTAAGAACTTACCTGTAAAATTCTTTTCAGCAAAGGAAGCAAGGGGACACTTCTCCCTCCCATAAGGCAGAAGGTGTTGTTTCAGATGCAGCGCGGCTCTCTCTGATAAGCGAGTTTCTGAGCTGAGGTCAGCGCTCTACGGCTCTTTCCGGCATCGCCAGCTCATCGCAGTGGTCAGGTTTTGTGAGTGGTACCTGAGCTGTGTGGTATTCATGTTATGTGCATAACCTTGTTCTTTTGAATCCTTTCAATTTGGTTATGGCGCTCCGCTGGTGATTTCTTTCTCCTTAGCTTGTGTACAAAACTGGAGTGTACGACGGGAGGGGCCGGAGCCGGAGGGGCCGGACAACACCCATTTTTAGAACCTGAGGTTAGTCCTACTATCTGGCTCCGCCCTACCCAGAAGTAATGAAGTGTCCCCCTTGCTTCCTTTGCTGAAAAGAATTTTACAGGTAAGTTCTTACCAAAATTCGTATTTATCCCCCAAAACACATTTCAACATCATTGCAGCCCTGCCTTAAAAGGACCAGCTAACCTCTTTTCAGTGATTGCTCCATTAACACAGGTGTGGGTGTTGATGAGGACATGGCTGGAGATCAATCTGTCATGATTTAGTAAGAATGACACCACTGGACACTTTAAAAGGAGGCTGGTGCTTGGCATCATTGTTTCTCTTCTGTTAACCATGGTTATCTTAAAGAAACACGTGCAGTCATCATTGCAATGCACAAAAATGGCCTAACAGGGAAGAGTATCGCAGCTAGAAAGATTGCACCTCAGTCAACAATCTATCGCATCATCAAGAACTTCAAGGAGAGAGGTTCCATTGTTGCCAAAAAGGCTTCAGGGCGCCCAAGAAAGACCAGCAAGTGCCAGGACCGTCTCTTAAAAGTGTTTCAGCTGCGGGATCGGGCTACCAGCAGTGCAGAGCTTGCTCAGGAATGGCAGCAGGCAGGTGTGAGTGCATCTGCACGCACTGTGAGGCGGAGACTCTTGGAGCAAGGCCTGGTCTCAAGGAGGGCAGCAAAGAAGCCACTTCTCTCCAGAAAAAACATCATGGACAGACTGATATTCTGCAAAAGGTACAGATAGTGGACTGCTGAGGACTGGGGTAAAGTTATTTTGTCTGATGAATCCCCTTTTCAATTGTTTGTGACATCAGGAAAACGCCTCATTCGGAGAAGACAAGGTGAGCGCTACCACCAGTCTTGTCTCAAGCCAACTGTTAAGCATCCTGAAACCATTCATGTGTGGGTTGCTTCTCAGCCAAGGGAATCAGCTCTATCACAGTCTTGCCTAAAAACACAGCCATGAATAAAGAATGGTACCAGAATGTCCTCCAAGAGCAACTTCTCCCAACCCTCCAAGAGCAGTTTGGCAATCAACAATGCCTTTTCCAGCATGATGGAGCACCTTGCCATAAAGCAAAGGTGATAACTAAATGGCTCAGGGAACAAAACATAGAGATTTTGGGTCCATGGCCTGGAAACTCCCCAGATCTTAATCCCATTGAGAACTTGTGGTCAATCATCAAGAGACGGGTGGACAAACAAAAACCTAAAAATTCTGACAAAATGAAAGCATTGATTGTGCAAGAATGGACTGCTATCAGTCAGGATTTGGTCCAGAAGTTGATTGAGAGCATGCCAGGGAGAATTGCAGAGGTCCTGAAGAAGAAGGGTCAACACTGCAAATATTGACTTGCTGCATTAACTCATTCTAACTGTCAATATAAGCTTTTGTTACTCATATGTTTGCAATTATTATATTTCTGTCTGTGATAAAAACATCTGTCAAACACACATAAAAACCAGAGGGCAACAGATCATGTGAAAATATAATATTTGTGTCATTCTCAAAACTTTTGGCCATGACTGTAGTAAATGGAGCTTTTCTTCACATATAATTAATGTATAAAAGTTTCAGTACTTTGAAACATTATTATTTGTACAAATATAAAGATGCTGCATTATTTATTATGCCAATTTTCTGATATTTATTTAGTGGAAACTTTGCAATAATTCAAATAACTAAAACATGTCTAAACACTATTGCGTAGAGTGACATACCTGCTCTGGCTTGTCAAGGTAAGGAGGCTTATTCGCCGTGCAATGCTCCTCTGGGAAATTTAATATGCAAATTGCCGCTTCAGAGAAAAAGAGGACTTGAACTCTATAGCGCCACCTGTTGGAAGAAGCTATCCTACAAGTCAAGTTCAAGTCCTCTCTCTTCTCTGAAGAGGCAATTTGCATATTAAACACTATTGCGAATTATAAACCGTTACAGAAATTGCAGTACAGAGTTTGTTCCTCATTCAGTAAAAACTCTTTTTTTGCTTGTCTCTTGTACTTCTGCATCAGATCATCTCTTACAATTATCCAACAGTAATCTGCAAGCATTGATGGATTACATTTTCCTTCATCTTTTATGTAGCTGGAATATCTTGGTTCTCATCGCTCACTGCTCCACTGTTTGGTGGAAAAAGTGTCTAGATGCAAATGTAAGAAATTAATCTTAAAGGATATGTTGCAGCAAAGATCCTTATCTGTTTTGAAGGCATTTTCCACCAGCTCTTCATAGTTATCTGCTCTCGAGTTTCCCAAATAATTAGTTACCACTAATGTGAATGCTACCCGTGCAGCCTTTTCCTTGCCCTATAACAAATGGAGAAACTCCTCATCTTGAAGAAGCTTACTAATCTGAGGTCCAATAAAGACTCCTTTTATCTTTGCTTCTCTCAACCTTGGAACTTTACCAATGAGATGCTTAAATGCTTTTGCATTTTTATCCATGGCCTTTACAAAGTTCTTCACTGGGCCCAACCTGATATGCTATGGTGTCAACAAAATCTTATGTAGGTCAACAAGTGCTGGATGCAGGACAATGTTACTACCTGGCTGAAGTGAATGTCAGAGAGGTCAGTCTCTTATTGTAGTGATATTCTCTTGCACGACTATCCCACTTATACAGAAATCAGCAGTACTTAGTGAATCCATCCTGGAGACCAAGTAAGAGAGCGACCACCTTTAAATCACTACAGAGGGGCCACAAATTTGATCAGAGTTCAGGCACCTCAACAGCTGTTTCATGTTGTCATAGGTTTCTTTCGTGTGGACTGCATAACCAACTGGAACTGAAGGTAGCGCATTGCCATTATGTAGCAAGACGGCTTTTAGGCTTGTTTTGGACAAATTCGATAAGAGCCTCCGTTCTTCTGGATTATGACTTATTTTCAGGGCTTCCATTAAATTGTTGATGTTGTTGCATGCCACAACATAAACCCACATGAAGAAGTATTGGACAAAACTTTAGCACGGTTGCGGAACGAAGAAATCCGAACATCGCCCGCTCGGAGATTCCACTGCTGCAGCCTAGATCGTTCAGAATCGTGCGAGTTTCTCGCATGTGTGATCCCGGCCTGTGAGTGAGACAGAGGAAAAAGTGCTTGCATTGTATGGCCAGCTATCATAATAAGGGTATTGATGTAAAGCTGCATGAACTGGTCACCAGTCAGTACCTGTACATGTCTAAACACAAAGTGCCACTGAACACATAGTGTGTGGGAAACTTATAAAAGAAGGGGGCAGATTCTGGGAAAAAAATCTAAATAAAACTGAGAAGCTAGATTATTGAGGTGCGGTGAAAAGGCTGCTTAGAGAAATATAAAGGCGGTTAAGCACAAGAAATAAGTATATGCCAAAAAATTGAAAGAGGATACACTGAGGATTAATTATATATACTTGGATCTAGATGCAGGTATTGTAGTAGCAGTATGTCACAGTAGTATAGTGCTGCATGCATAAATAAGGTCAGTGAGCCCATAATACAAGATGTAATGGCATAATTACCTGATAGTAGGTGTTGGGTACTATGGGCTCACTGACCTTATTTGTGTGTGTGTGTAGCACTATACTACTGTGACATGCTGCTACTACAATACCTGCATCTAGATCCATGTATATATACGGTAATTAATCTTCAGTGTACTCTCTTCCAATTTTTGGCATATACTTATTTCTTGTGCTTACCGCCTTTATATTTCTCTAAGCACCTTAGCACATTGCACTTTCTCACACCAAACATATACATCTTTAGTGTAAAGACTCTGGACCATCTTCTTTGGATATACTCTATCTACTTTAACCCTTTAACAATCGCCGATATGCCTTTCAATGGCGGCAGTTAAGGGTACTTATTCCTCGGGGCCGATTTTTAACGGCCCCAAGACTGCTGACAGGTCACTGATCCCTCAGTGACCTGCCCCCTATTTACATAATAAAAATAATATATATTATAATATACATCTCTTGGGGGGAAAACAAAAAAGACAACTTTCTTCAGGCGCTGGCACCTTCGCTTTAGCATGATTGCATAAGTAATGAATTATATACACATTTTTATGTAATCCTGACGTTCCTAAAAAATCAGTTTGAAAATGGCGCCGGCCGTGCCTGTGCAGTACCAGCTATTGTTGATCTGATTGTCGCTACTGAGCAGGCGGCGCCATCTTGGAAGAGGAATTTTTTTTTCCTCTAGCAAGATCGCGCCGCCTGCGCAATAGCAGCTATTGCCGATCGCCGATAGCTGCTACTGCACAGGCACAACCAGCGTCGGAAAATCTCCGGAGTCTCTGCTACTGGGGCTAGCTGAGACCCAGGAGAACATGATTCGGGTCAGTTTTTACTGTCCCCAGACTTGTGATTTTCATTATTCACCGAATAACGGCAATCGCAAAAAAAAAAGTCTGATTAACCATTAATTTCTCTCTCCTCTGATATGATCTAGCATACCGGAGGAGAAAGAAATGGGGTTCTCCCGAGCCCCCCCCAGTAGCTCCGCTATCGCTGGACCCTCCAGCTCTGTCACCCAGCTTCTTCCTGAAAGAAAACGGCGGGCACATGCGCAGCGAGATGGTTCTTTTTAATCACTGTGATAGACCCTATCACAGTGATGAAAATAAAAAAAAAATAGTAAATTAACCCCTTCACCCCCAAGGGTGGTTTGCACGTTAATGACCGGGCCAATTTTTACAATTCTGACCACTGTCTCTTTATGAGGTTATAACTCTGGAACGCTTCAACGGATCTTCGCGATTCTGAGATTGTTTTCTCGTGACATATTGTACTTCACGTTAGAAGTAAAATTTCTTCGATATAACTTGCGTTTATTTTTGAAAAAAACGCAAATATGGCGAAAATTTTTAAAATTTTACAATTTTCAAACTTTGAATTTTTATTCCCTTAAAACAGAGAAATATATCACACAAAATAGTTAAGAAATAACATTTCCCACATGTCTACTTTACATCAGCACAATTTTGGAACCAAAATTTTTTTTTGTTAGGAAGTTATAAGGGTTAAAAGTTGACCAGCAATTTCTCATTTTTACAACAAAATTTACAAAGCCATTTTTTTTAGGGACCACCTCTCATTTGAAGTCACTTTGAGGGGTCTATATGGCAGAAAATACCCAAAAGTGACACCATTCTAAAAACTGCACCCCTCAAGGTACTCAAAACCACATTCAAGAAGATTATTAACCATTCAGGTGCTTCACAGGAACTAAAGCAACGTGGAAGGAAAAAATTAATATTTAACTTTTTAGCCACAAAAATGATCTTTTACAAACTTTTTTTTTATTTTCACAAGGGTAAAAGGAGAAAATGGACAGATAAGGTTGTTATGCAATTTCTCCTGAGTACGCCAATACCCAATATGTGGGGGAAAACCACTGTTTGGGCACACGGCAGAGCTCGTAAGGGAAGGAGCGCCGTTTGACTTTTTCAAACTAAAATTGGCTGGAATTGAGATTGGACGCCATGTCGTGTTTGGAGAGCCCCTGATGCGCCTAAACAGTGGAAACCCCCACAAGTGACACCATTTTGGAAACTAGACCCCCTAAGGTACTTATCTAGATCTGTTGTGAGCACTTTGAACCCCCAAGTGTTTCACAAAAGCTTATAATGCCTGGGTGTGAAAAAAAAAAAAAAAAACAATTTTCCACAAAAATGATTTTTTAGTCCCAAATTTTTGAATTTTCCCAAGGAAATTGGACCCCAAAAGTTGTTGTCCAATTTGTCCTGAGTACGCTGATACCCCATATGTGGGGGGGGAACTGTTTGGGTGCACGGCAGGGCTTGGAAAGGAAGTAGTAACGTTTTGGAATGCAGACGTTGATGGGGGTCATGTTCCGTTTGCAGTGCCCCAGATGAGCCTAAACAGTGGAAACCCCCCACAAGTGACCCCATTTTGGAAACTATACCCCCTAAGGAACTTATCTAGATCTTTGGTGAGCACTTTGAACCCCCAAGTGCTTCACACAAGTTTATAATGCCCGGGCATGAAAATAAAAAATCCTATTTTTTTCCCACAAAAATTATCTTTTAGTCACTAATTTTTTATTTTCTCAAGGGTAACAGGAGAAATTGGACCACATAAGTTGTTGTCCAATTTGTCCTGAGTACGCTGATACCCCATATGTGGGTGGGAACCACTGTTTGGGCGCACGGCAGAGCTCGGAATGGAAGGAGCACCATTTGACTTTTTCCAACCAAAATTGGCTGGAATTGAGATTGGATGCCATGTTGCATTTGGGAGCCCCTGATGTGCCTAAACAGTGGAAACCCCCCACAAATGACCCCATTTTGGAAACTAGACCCCCTAAGGAACTTTTCTAGATCTTTGGTGAGCAATTTGAACCCCCAAGTGCTTCACACAAGTTTATAACGTAGAGCCGTAAAATTTAAAAATCATATTTTTTCCACAAAAATGATCTTTTCACCCCAATTTTTATTTTTCCAAGGGTAACAAGACTCCAAAAGTTATTGTGCAATTTGTCCTGAGTGCGCTGATACCCCATATGTGGGGGTAAACCACTGTTTGGGTGCATGGCAGAGTTTGGAAGGGAAGGAGCGCCGTCTGACTTTTTCAACGCAGAATTGGCTGGACGCCATGTCGTGTTTGGAGAGCTCCTGATCTGCCTAAACAGTGGAAACCCCCATAAATGACGCCATTTTGGAAACTAGACCCCTCAAGGAACTTATCTAGATGTGTGGTGAGAACTTTTAACCCCCAGGTGTTTCACTAAAGTTTATAACGTACAGCCGTAAAATAAAAAATCTTTTTTTTTTTTTACAAAAATGATTTTTTCGTCCCCAATATTTTATTT
>JARQOD010000005.1:258995439-259079790 GCA_033576555.1 Oophaga sylvatica | reverse complement strand
ACATGTTTATTTTTTTTTTTTAAAATTTTTTTTACTTTTTTCCCAGGGGGGACATCACAGTTTTTATCAGATCGTGGTGTGACGGGTGCACAGCACTCTGTCACACCACGACGCTACATGCACAGGCTTCCAGTCCCTCTCTCGCAGCACTGAGGAGCCGCCTCCCTCTGGGCCCCCCGCGCCTCTTGGACCCGGGCCCTGGAGGGAGAACCCTCAAACAGCCGATCACATGGGCCTGCTCTGAGGTCTCAGGGGGCGCGCAGGATCCCCACCATGCGCGATCCTCCCTGGCCCCCAAAAAACCCGCGATCATTTTTTGATCCGGTGTGAAAGGGGGTTTAATGTGCCGGAGGGTCCTGACCCCCTGCACACAGTCATGGGTGTCAGCGGAAATCAGCTACACCGGGGCGATCGCGCCTCCCCCGGGGGGGAGCGCGTCCGATCGCACGGACTACTACCCCGCCATGGTCAACGGGCCCAGGACCAGGACGGTATACGTCCGATGGCAAAGGGTTTAAAACCCCCCCCCTTTGTCAACCCCTTTTAATTTAGGTAAAAGTAATAAAATTAAAAAAAAATGTTTTTTTTTTTCCATTCTTTGGGGTTAGGTTGGGGTTTAGAGCTATTTTGGGTTTTGGCTGGGGTTAGGGTTGGGGTGTTGGGATTGGGGTTGGGGTTTTGGGGGTTGGGATTTGGGGCGGGTAAAGGGGTGTGTTAGGTTTTTGGGTTAAAAATTGGGGGGGGTTTTCCCCTGTTAAGGTACATAAACACATGGGGCCTGTCCTGATTCAGCCATTTTTTAATTCAAAAAATTTTAACGGTTCTCCCTCCCTTCGATTTTCCCGCCCTACGACCAAAAAGTGGCTTTTTCCCCCCATATGGGGAAACGGGGTCATGGAAAATTGCACAAGAAATTTTGTGGGCCAATTTTTTCCCGTTACCCTTGTAAAAAAAAAAAAAAAGCGGGCTAAATTAAAAATTTTTTGAAAAAATAAAAAAATTTATTTTTTTTCCTCCACATTTCTTTAGTTCTTGTGAACCCTGAAGGGTTAATGAAACATTAAGTGGGTTTTGGAGCACCTTGAGGTGTCATTTTTTTTAAATGGGTCACTTTTGGGTATTTTCTGTCATATAACCCCCTCAAATGCTTAAAATGGGGAGGTGGCCCTAAAAAAAAAAAAAAATTGTTTTGCAAATTTTGTTGGAAAAATGGAAATTGCTGTCAACTTTAAATTTTTAGAATTATTTCCTAAAAAAAAATTTTTTTTTTTAAAAAATTGTGAAGTAACTGGGGGAAATGTTATTTATTAAGTTTTTTGGTGACAAACTCTCTGATTGAAGGGCACAAAAATAAAAGTTTGAAAATTGCAAAATTTTCACAAATTTTCCATTTTTTTTATATTTAAACATAAGTTCTATCAATATATTTTACCACTAAGGGTATGTTTCCACGGTAAGGAAACGCTGCGTTTTTGACGCTGTGCGCCGGCGCAGGGTCAAACACGCAGCATCCAGATGTTACAGCATAGTGGAGGGGATTTCAAGAAATCCCGTCTCCACTATGTGTAAAAACTAGCAGGCGGCAGACCTGCGTTAACATACAGTCTTTTTAGATCGCAGCATGTCCTTTTCCCTTGCGGCGACGCTCCTTCGCCGCAAGGGAAATAACACAGGCCTATGTAGCACTGCGGTGATTCCGGATGTGTTCAATGAGCACATCCGGATTCACCGCGCGTTCAGAATGGGGCGGGGCTTTGGGCGGAGCAGACTTTCCGCTCCGTCAAAAGCGCCTGCCTTACTGACCATGGAAAGACAGCCTAACAATATGTCACGAAAAAACAGTGTCAGCATCAGTGGGATCCGTTCAAGCGTTCCAGAGCTATAACCTCATAAAGTGACAGTGGTTAGAATTGTAAAAATTGGCCCGGTCATTAAGGACAAAATTGGCTCTGTCACTAAGGTTAAAACTTTGCTATTGGCCCCAAGACTGCTGACAGGTCACTGATCCCTCAGTGACCTGCCCCCTATTTACATAATAAAAATAATATATATTATAATATACATCTCTTGGGGGGAAAACAAAAAAGACAACTTTCAGCTGCAGATTGAAGGAAGAGAGCCACAGTATTCATTACTGATGGGTAGGCGGAGCCCCAGATAGGATTGACACCTCAGATTAAAAGCGTGTTGATCCGGCCCCTCCAGCTCGGGCTCCTCCTACTCAGCTCTTCAGTCTAAGATTTGAGGTCTCAAAGGATAGTCGCTGCTGATGCAGCTCCTCAGAAGATTTTATTATTTTATATCGGACAGGAGACTTGGATCACCAGAGGTGGTCTAGAGGTCTCAGGGGTCTCAGCGCTGCTGTACCCCAACCTCTCCCTTGGCGGATCTGTAATTACATAATGGTCCCTGCAGAATCTTGCCGGCCCTGGGGGATGAGGAGAGCTTCCCTGGCGGGGGCGCAAACCGCACACTGGGGTCACTGCGTTCCTCGCCCTGGGGGGAAGCATGGGCACAAGCGCCACAAATCCTGAGGGGTCCCTGTGGCGCTAAGCTGGTGAGTACTCCGCAATCTTTATTATTATTGTGTGAGTGCTTTAGCATCTGCTGTGGCAGCGCTATTACATGTTTATCAGTGTGACTTTCAGCGCTGCGGTGGCAGTGCTGTTACATGTAAATGTGGTGTTTGTGCTTACTTTTGTCCGCAGGCAGATGCCTGCAGGACAGGGGGGGGGGAGCAGGAGCGAGGGAGTTAGCGCTCATTTTTTGAGCCGGCGGGGGCGTGGCCTAACGCTTCCCGGTCTTTTGTGCAGGCAGACGCGCGCTCTGATGCTTCTCTTCCGGCTCCCTCTCTGCGGCGGCCATTACTAAGGCTCCCGGCTCCTCAGACGCTCCTCTCGTCCCAGTCACCACGGCCAGCTGGGTGAGTGTTAATTCCTCACCCTGCAGCGCAGAGATTGCTATCCTGCAGCTGCGGTCTCAATAGAGACCTTGATTTTTAGCTGGGACTCGCACAATATTATTTGTGGGGAGTCTGCGACATTAACCCTTCCTGAGGGTTATTTCTGCCAGCGTTTTTTCTTTACTAATACCGTTGGGGTAGCTCCATCTGTTAGAGAGCTTTAACCCTTCAGCGCCTCCTTTTTTGCAAAAAAAAAAAAAAAGCCACATTTTTTGCTGGTACTGCCGTTTGACCTACTATATACAGGTGAGGCATGTCTGAACAGAGTTCAGAAGCCGCGGACCATGTTCCAGTTCCGCTTCGGCAATCTGATACGCAGACCTCAACAGCGTCCAGCGCTGCGGTTGAAGGTCGCAGTGATGCAAAATTGGATGATATTGCTCGTTCGCTTAATAGCTTGTCTAACCTTTTAGGTCAATATGTGTCAGCTAGATCCTCTCAGGATAGGAAGCGACACATGCCGTTACCGTCTTTTCCGCGTAGCGAATCAGACGCTTCTGATTTGGATGGTGGACAGGGTTCCCCTTTAAGTTCGGATGGAGAGATATCCGATTCAGACAAGGAGGAACGGCAGGGGCGTTCTTCTCTTGTGAGACGTACGGAGGCATTTATTGAAGCCATGAGAGAGGTTTTTTCAGTTACCGGAGGTGGTAACTAGTCGTCCTGGAAAATCAGCACGAATGTACCAGGAGTACCGTACTTCGAGATCAACATTGCCAGCTCTGGATGAGCTTAATAGTGTAATAGAGAAGGAACGTCTGTGTCCAGATAGACGTTTTCGTGGAACGCGGTTCTTTGACGCACTTTATCCGTGTTCTGCGGAGTTGAAGGATAATTGGACCCCTTCTCCTGAAGTGGATGTTTCGTTATCACAGCTTAGCAAAACCTCATTGCTTCCTGTCAAAGGGAAGGCGAGTTTGCAGGAACCGTTGGACAGAAAAACGGAGATGGCGGCAAAATCAAACTATGAGGCCGCGGGTCATGGTTTCCGAGCGGTGCTAGGATCCATGTGTGCTTCTAGGGCTTCTCTAGGCTGGCTAGAACGTCTAAGGACAGCGTTGCAAAATGGATCTCCGTTATCTGACATGGAGGAGATTGTCGAATGGTTAGATACTGCAGCCCGTTATATCTATGATGCGGGTCTGGATACGGCGTCTCTTCTGTCCAGGGCGCAAGCTGCAGCGGTCACAGTCAGAAGAGCTTTATGGCTCAGACAGTGGACCGGGGACGCGGTCTCCAAACAAGGTTTACTGGCCTTAGCTTATAAGGGTGGTCATCTTTTTGGATCTGACCTCACAGAGCTGATTACCAAAGCAAAGGCAAAAGAATCAGCGTTACCACAGCGTAGGGCCGTGGCTTCTGTATCTAGCAAGCCTGGTGTCTATAGTGGTCGACGGTCCTTTCGGGGCCGGGGACGATTCGGTCAGTCCTCTTGGGGATCGGGTCGTTCTTTTTTTTCTCGGGAAAAAAGTCCACCCAGAAATCTCGCACTCCCTGGAAGCAGAATTTTCGTCAAGACAAGCGGGAATCTGACAAGAAGCCCGCCAAGACGGACTGACGCCAGGGGTCCACTCGAGGACTCTCGAGTGGGGGGTCGCCTGCTCCAGTTCAAGGCGACTTGGATGTCTCGCGTTCCAGATTCCTGGGTAACGCGGGTCGTGTCGGCAGGCTATTTCATAGAGCTCTCTTCTCGACCCCCAAACACTTTTTGCCAGTCTCGCATTCCGTCAGAGCCCGAGCTTTTTGTCGCTCTGCAGCGAGAGGTCGATTTTCTCCTACAGAAGGGTGTGGTGATACCGGTTCCGTCAGAGGACCGGGGAAAAGGTTTTTACTCCAACCTCTTTGTGGTTCCCAAAAAGGAGAACAAATTTCGTCCGATTCTGGATCTCAAAAGATTGAATAGGCATGTCCACACCCGGAAATTTCGCATGGAGTCGCTTCGCTCCGTTGTAGCAGCTCTGTCGCAGAACGATTTTTTTGGTGTCAATCGACATTCGCGACGCCTATTAGCATGTTCCCGTCGGAAGGGCTCATCAGCGTTTTCTTCGGTTTGCCATAGGTAGGGATCACTACCAGTTCGTGGCTCTGCCTTTCGGCTTAGCCTCAGCGCCCAGAGTCTTTACAAAAATTCTGGCGCCCCTCATGGCAATTCTTCGAAGACAGGGGATTACGATCCTTCCTTATCTGGACGATCTTTTGATCGTGGCTTCCTCGGAGGAGGAGGCAGTGACTGCTCGCGATTTGTCTCTTCAGCTTCTGAAGGACTTCGGTTGGCTGGTCAATTGGGAGAAGTCGTTTCTGGAACCGTCGCGGGCGATCCTCTTTTTGGGGATGCATTTCGACACGGTACGGGCGATAGTTTCTCTACCTCTGGACAAACAGTCATGTCTTCTTCGACATGTACAGATCATGAAATCCTCGACAGCGATGTCTCTTCGGAAGTGTATGCGTCTTCTGGGATTAATGGTGGCATCCATGGAGGCAATTCCGTTTGCCCAGTTTCATTCCAGGGCTCTCCAAAGGTTCATACTGAGTCGTTGGAATCGGTCGCAATCACTGGATTGCAGTGTCACCATTTCTCGCGGGGTGCGAGAATCCCTAGGATGGTGGTTACGTCCAGGAGCGTTATCCCTGGGGAAGTCCTTCCTCCCTCCGAAGTGGTCGGTCATAACCACCGATGCCAGCCTGACGGGCTGGGGGGGTGTTTGGAACGATCTCTGGATTCAGGGGGTGTGGTCATCGGAAGAGTCTGTTCTACCGATCAACATCCTGGAATTGAGGGCGATTTTTCTTTGCCTCCAACACTGGACGGTCCCTTTGAGTGGTCGGCCAGTCCGAGTGCAGACAGACAATGCGACGGCGGTCGCGTATATCAATCACCAAGGCGGGACAAGGAGCTCCAGGCTCATGTTGGAGGTGTCCCGGATCCTGATGTGGGCCGAGGCCAGAGTACCAGCCATTTCGGCGATCCACATTCCAGGGGTTCAGAATGTTACGGCGGACTTCTCAGTCGCGAGAAGATGGATCCCGGAGAATGGAGTCTTCATCCGGAAGTTTTTGCACTGCTGTGCTCCCGATGGGGAACTCCCCAAGTGGATTTGATGGCATCCAGGTCCAATGCCAAGCTTATGTCCAGGTACAAGGACCCGAAGTCTGTGGCGGTGGATGCTCTAGTTGCTCAGTGGGACCAGTTCGAGCTAGTCTACGTGTTCCCGCCAATATCCCTACTTCCTCTGGTGCTGCGTCGGATCAGACTAGAGAGAATCTCAGCTATCTTGATAGCTCCAGATTGGCCAAGAAGGACGTGGTTCTCGACACTAATGTCGCTATTAGCGGCACCTCCGTTTCCACTTCCTCTTTGACCGGACCTGTTGTCTCAGGGGCCAGTTTTTCATCCGGACTTGGAGTCTCTGCGTTTGACGGCGTGGCTCTTGAGACCGAAATATTGACCCGTAGAGGTTTCTCAGCCAAAGTCATTGCTACTCTGCGAGCGGCTAGGAGTCCGGCTACTACTAAGATTTACCACAGGACTTGGGAAGCCTTCTTTTTGTGGTGTTCGAGTTCTTCAAAGGACCCGAGAAAATTTTCTATTCCCAATTTGTTAGCTTTTTTACAACACGGGTTGGATAAAGGTTTGGCAGTTAGCACCCTGAGGGGTCAGATTTCTGCTCTGTCCTTACTTTTTCGGAGGGCTATCGCCTCGCGCAGAGACGTACGTTCCTTTTTTCGTGGAATAACCCGTCAGTTTCCGCTGCGGATAACACCTGTATCTCCTTGGCGGCTCAACCTTGTTTTGGAGGCTCTTCAGCATAAGCCTTTTGAGCCTATGGACTCTGCTAGTCTTTCTTTAATTTCTTGGAAGGTGGCCTTCCTAGTGGCAGTCACCTCTTTGAGAAGGGTTTCTGAGTTGGCAGCTCTTTCATGCTCACCTCCTTTTCTGGAGTTTTTTCCGGATCGTGTAGTACTTCGTACACGGGGTGATTTTTTTACCTAAGGTGGTGTCACAATTTCATGTTAACCAGGATATTGTGTTGCCTTCACTCTGTCCGGAACCAAAGAATGCGAAAGAGCGGGCCTTGCACACATTGGATTTAGTGCGGGCTTTGAAGTTTTACTTGTCTATTACTCAAGTTTTTCGCAAGTCTGACTCCCTGTTTGTGATTCCAGCAGGTCGTCGGCGTGGTCACCGAGTTTCCAAGGACTCTATAGCTCGTTGGATTCGGTCAGCCATTTTGGAAGCTTACCGTCTTCAGGGTGAATCTTGCCCAGTTAAGATTCAAGCTCATTCCACGAGAGCTGTGGCTTCATTGTGGGCTTTCCATCAAGGGCCTCGGCAGCTCAACTCTGCCGGGCGGCGACTTGGCGCTCCGTCCACACTTTTACAAGGTTTTATAAGGTGGACGTCAGTGCTTCTGCTGATGCAGCCCTGGGGCGTAGGGTTCTGCATGCAGCTGTAGTTTAAAGTTCTCAGTGAACTTATGTTGAGCGCTTGTTGCGCTTTTATTTAGGTTGTTGGGTTTTCTGCCTTTTGTTGGTATTTTCCCACCCTTATTTTTGAACTGCTTTGGGACGTCCCATCAGTAATGAATACTGTGGCTCTCTTCCTTCAATCTGCAGCTGAAAGACGGATTTTGGTAAGAACTTACCTGTAAAATCCTTTTCAGCGATGGAAGGAAGAGAGACACAGCACCCTCCCATGGCAGAAGTGTGTTGGTATTTTCAGATGCGGCGTGACCCTCCTCTGATTGCTATTCTCTGGGCTGAGGTTAACGCGCTAAGGCTCTGTTCCAGCATCGCCAGCTTATCGCAGTAGTCAGGTCGTTCGTGAGTAGTACCTGAAACTCTGTGGTTTTCTTCATATTGCACGCATAACCTGTCTCTTTATCCTTCAGAAGGGGTTATGTTGCTCCGCTGGTGATCTTTACTCTTCCTTTAAGCTTGGGTACGACTGAAGAGCTGAGTAGGAGGAGCCCGAGCTGGAGGGGCCGGATCAACACGCTTTTAATCTGAGGTGTCAATCCTATCTGGGGCTCCGCCTACCCATCAGTAATGAGTACTGTGTCTCTCTTCCTTCCTTCGCTGAAAAGGATTTTACAGGTAAGTTCTTACCAAAATCCGTCTTTCTTCAGGCGCTGGCACCTTCGCTTTAGCATGATTGCATAAGTAATGAATTATATACACTTTTTTTTATGTAATCCTGACGTTCCTAAAAAATCAGTTTAAAAATGGCGCCGGCCGTGCCTGTGCAGTACCAGCTATTGTTGATCTGATAGTCGCTACTGAGCAGGCGGCGCCATCTTGGAAGAGGAATTATTATTTTTTTTCTCTAGCAAGATCGCGCCGCCTGCGCAATAGCAGCTATTGCCGATAGCTGCTACTGCACAGGAACAACCGGCGCCAATTTCAAACTTTATTTTTTAGGAACTTCAGGATTACATCAAGCAAATGTGTGTGTGTGTGTGTGTGTGTGTGTGTATATAATTCATTAGATACCCAATCATGCTACAGTGCAGGTGCCACTGCCTGCAGAAGGTTTTTTTTTTTCAAGATATAGTATTTTTTATGTAAACTGCGGGGCAGGTCAGTGAGGGATCAGTGACATGTCAGCAGTCTGCATTATGAATAGATAATTAGAGAACCACATAAAGGCCCCCCCCACAGGCCTGTCCGGGACACAAGCATATCATTAACTCAAAGCTGAAAATAAAGATTAACCCCTTCCCGACCTGTGACGCCACGTAGGCGTCATGAAAGTCAGTGCCAATCCGACCTGTGACGCCTATGTGGCGTCATGAAAGGATCGCGTTCCTGCGGGCCGGGTGACCGGGGTCACTGAAAGGTCACCCAACCCGCAGGCACAGGACCCTTTGTGCTTCACCACAGGGGGGTTGGCTTAACCCCCCGTGGCCACGATCGCTCTGATAGGCTGTTAACAGTGAAACAGCCAATCAGAGCAATCTGTAATATTTCACCAATGAAATTGGTGAAATATTACAATCCAGCCATGGCCGATGCTGCAATAGCATCTGCCATGGTTGGAGACCGCGATGTGACCCCCCCCCCCCCATCGAGTCACGGCGGCGATCGGCCGCCGCCACCGAAAGATGGCGGTGATCGGTCACCGCCGTCACTATCTGCTCCCCTCCTCCTGGCCTCCGCTACCCCCACCTTCCGATTTCCCCACCCTCCCTCACCTTCCGACCCCCCCCCCCCTACTCACCTTTCCCGGTTCACCGATGTCCCTAGATCCGTCCCGGCGGCTGCCCGGGATTCTTCATGGGCGCCGCCATCTTGGAAAATGGCAGGCGCATGCGCAGTGCGCCCTGCAGAGTCCAAAAATTTATTTTGATCACTGTGATAAACTGTCGCAGTGATCAAAATAAAAAAAAAAGTAACTGAACCCCCCCCCCCTGTCATAGGTAGGGACAAATAATAAAATAAAGGAATTTTTTTTTCCTATTAGGCCCTGTGCACACGTTGCGGATTTTGCTGCGGACACGCAGCGGATTTCGCGCAGCAGATCCAGAAACCATGTACTGTACAATGCAAATAAATGTTAAAAAAAACCCGCTGTGCACATGCTGCAGATTTTTCAGCGCGGATTTGCTGTGGTTTTAAATCCGCAGCATGTCAGTTCTTTGTGCGGATTCCGCAGCGATTTTACACCTATTCCATTATAGGTGTAAAACCGCAGGGAAAAACCGCACCTAAAACGCAGGAATCCGCAAGTGAATCCGCAACGTGTGCACGGGGCCTCAGGGTTTAGGGTTAGGCTGGGTTCATATTGCATTATGGCAGTCCGTTAGATGGACTGCGTTTCACCGCGGTATAACGCAGTCCGTTAACGCTGCCATTCACCCCATTTGTGTGCGCATCGCAACGCATGCCGTAAAGCGGCATGCGTTCGCGACGTGCCGTCATTCAGTGACGGAGCCTTGGACGCGGGCTGCAGCGTCTGGGCTCCGTCACCGCTAGCACAAATGAATCATCGCTGATTCCTCTGCGCTAGCGGTATAGCATAACGCTATCGTGTTATGCTATACCGTTACCAGCCCGTCAACGCTACGTGTTGAACGGGCTGGTAAAACGCAATATGAACCCAGCCTTAGGGTTAGGGTTAGAACTAGGGTTAGGGTTAGCATTAGAATTAGGGTTACGGTTAGAATTAGGGTTACGGTTAGAATTAGGGTTACGGTTAGAATTTGGGTTAGGGTTGGAATTTGGGTTAGGGTTGGGATTAGGGTTAGGTTTGTGGTTAGGGTTAGAGTTAGGATAAGTGTTAGGGGTGTTTTGGGGTTAGGGTTGAGATTAGGGTTAGGCTTGTGGTTAGGTTTATGGTTAGAGTTGGGATTAGGGTTAGGGTGTGTTGGGGTTATGGTTAGGGTTTGTATTAGGGTTAGGGGTGTGTAGGGGTTAGGGTTGGGTTAGGGGTGTGTTGGGGTTAGGGTTGGAGTTAGAATTGAGGGGTTTCCACTATTTACGCACATCAGAGGGTCTCCATACGCGACATGGCGCCACCATTGATTCCTGCAAATTTTGCGTTCAAAAAGTCAAACAGTGCTCCCTTTATTCCAAGCCCCGGCGTTTGCCCAAACAGTGGTTTACCCCCACATATGGGGTATCAGCATACTCGGGAAAAATTGCACAACACCTTTGGGGGTCTAATTTCTCCTGTTACCCTTGGGAAAAAAAATTGGGGACTAAAGTTATTTTTTTGTAAAAAAAAAAAAAAAAAAAAATTTTATATTCACGGCTCTGCGTTATAAACTTCTGTGAAGAACTTGTTGATTCAAAGTGCTTACCACACATCTAGAGGAGTTCCTTGGGGAATCTAGTTTCCAAAATGGGGTCACTTGGGGGGGTTTCTACTGTTTAGGCACATCATGGGCTCTGCAAATGTAACATGACACCCGCACTACTTCACTACTTCCCTTCCGAGCCTCGACGTGTGCCCATACAGTAGTTTTCTCCCACATATGGGATAACAGCGTACTCAGGACAAATTGGACAACAACTTTTGGGGTCTAATTTCTCCTGTTAACCTTGGGAACATAAAAAAATTGTGGACTAAAAGATCATGTTTGTGGAAAAAATTATTTTTTTTATTTTCATACCCGGGCGTAATAAACTTCTGTGTAGCCCTTGGGGGTTCAAAATGCTCACCACACATCTAGATAAGTTCTTTGTGGGGTCTAGTTTCCAAAATGGGGTCACTTGTGGGGAGTTTCTACTGTTTAGGCACATCAGGGGCTCCTCAAACGTAACATGACGCCCGCAGACCATTCCATCAAGTCTGCATTTCAAAATGGCGCTCTGTTGTGAATGCGTTAGAAATGAATTCTGAGCAGAAGCTCCCTCTGGTGGTTACAAACAGTACTGAACTATTCAATGAAGATTGTGAAGATTGGCAATCAGGTGTTACAGACTGGTCTTATATAAGGGAGGTTCCCTCCCATCAGGGTTGCCGGTGATCAATTGTTCTTGTCTCAACTTTGGTTTCTGGTTCACTTGGAAGCTTGCTGTGTCTTGCCTGCATCTTCTGCTAACAGATAAGATATTTTCTGCTTTTATTTTTGTGCTTGCTTTTTGCATTTTGTCCTGCACTTCTGTGGAGGTCAGCCAGGTCCCCTCCGGGGGCTTGTGCTCCTCTCAGTTTATCTGAGCCACTGTTATTTGTTCATTTGCCTTTTCCAGTTTTTTCAGTGGCTGCTGCTTGGTTTTGTTGCACCAGAGAACTAATTTAGGTGGTAGAGGTCGTGTGATCTCAGGTGTTTTTGCAATTAGTGAGTTGGTATTTTTTTTAGGGTTTTTTGGATTGCAGTAAGTGTCCTTCCTATCCTTTTCTTTCTAGGAAGATTGGGCCCCAACGTTTGCTCATACTATTTTCTGTCTGTGTCTGTATTTCCTCTTGTCTAACCGCCATTACATGTTTGGGGGCTTCCTATGTTCTTTGGGGATCTGCTCCAGGGCAGATAATTTTCCTCTTTCTATCTTTAGGTGTAGTTAGCTTCTCAGGCTGTGACGAGGCGTCTAGGACCAACGTAGGTACGCTCCAAGGCTGCCTTTAGTTGTGGTGGTTAGTCATGGTACTGCAATCCAGTAGATTCCAACCTCTCTGGTGTATTGCCTTTTTTGCCTGCTCTCCTCAGCTACCAAATCATAACAGTGTCGCCGGCCAAACTGAAAATTATATGGTACTCACAGAAGGGAAAGATAGTGTAAAAAAAAAAGTCAGATATTTTTTTTTTTTTTTTTTCTTTCCCTCTTTTTCTCTGGGTGCTGAGGATTTTTTTTTCTCTCAATGGAGTTTGCACAGTTGTCTGGCCGTGTGGATCAGCTTGCCACTGAAGTTCGGAGTATTGCTACCTATCTTGCAGGGTTGCCGGTTGTGGAACCTAGGATCCCCATGCCAGATTTGTTTTTAGGGGATCGAGCTAAATTTCTCAATTTCAAAAATAACTGTAAGTTGTTTTTTGCCTTAAAACCTAAGTCCTCAGGGAACGCAGCACAGCAGGTTTAAATTGTCTTCTCTCTCCTGGGCTTTTTCCCTGACACCTGGGGATCCTGTTTTGAGTAATGTTGATGCATTTTTTCTGGCTCTAGGGTTATTGTACGATGAACCTAATGTCACTGATCAAGCTGAAAAAGCCTTGTTGGCATTAAATCAGGGGCTTGAGGACGCTGAGTTTTACTGTCAGAGATTCCGAAGGTGGGCAGTCCTGACCAAATGAAATGATGATGCTTTGGCAGCCCTTTTTCGGAAGGGTCTGTCAGAGAATGTAAAAGATGTTTATGGTGGGTTTCCCTGCTCCTTCTGGTCTCAATGATTCTATGTCATTGGCGATTCAAATTGACAGACGTTTGCGTGAGCGTAGAGGTATGCGTGGAATAGTGTTGCCTTGTGAACCAGCTTCTGAACCCATGCAGTGTGATAGAGTGGCTTCTGGGGCACAGCGTCATGAGTTTCGAAAACGCAATGGGTTATGTTTCTACTGTGGTGACGCCTCTCATGCTATTTCAGTCTGCCGTAGGCGGGGAAGACGTTTTGCACGCTCAGTTGTCTTGGGTAGTGTTCAGACTAAATTTCTGTTGACTGTTACCCTGATTTGCTCCCTGTCCACATTTTCTGCTCAGGCTTTTGTTGATTCGGGAGCAGCTATTAACCTGATGGATTTTGATTTTGCTAAACGTTGTGGGTTTCCCTTGATACCCCTACAGAAGTCTATTCCCCTACTTGGGGATTGATTCTACCCCTTTGGCTGAGAATAAACCCCAGTTCTCTACTCAGGTGATAATGAGGGTTGAACCTGATCATCAGGAGAGTTGCAAATTTTTGGTGCTGTATAATCTGCATGACATTATTGTACTAGGTTTCCCTTGGTTACAGTCTCATAATCCTGTTTTGGATTGGAAATCTGTGTCTGTGACCAGTTGAGTTGGGGCTGCCAATGTGTTAATGCCAACACTCCTGTTTTTTCTGCTTCTCCCCAGGCTCAGGATATTCCTGACTTTTTGACTGATTTTTCTGATGTGTTTAGCGAAAGTAAATCTGCATCCTTGCCCCCCCATAGGAGCTATGACTGCGCTATTGAATTAGTGCCTGGTAGTAAATTCCCTAAAGGTCGCCTTTTTAACTTGTCTGTACCTGAACATGACGCTATGCGGTCTTATATCAAGGAGTCATTGGAGAAGGGTCATATCAGACCATCCTCTTCACCCTTGGGTGCCGGTTTTTTCTTTGTGGCCAAAAAGGATGGTTCATTAAGGCCGTGTATTGATTATCGTCTCATGAACAATATCACTGTGAAATATCAATATCCGTTACCCTTGATTTCCGACCTGTTTTCCAGGGTGAAAAGTGCTACTTGGTTTACCAAGCTTGACCTCAGGGGGGCGTATAACCTTATTCGCATTAAGCACGGGGGTGAATGGAAGACGGCATTTAATACCCCAGAGGGGCATTTTGAGTACCTAGTGATGCCCTTTGGGCTCACTAATGCTCCTTCCGTCTTCCAGTCCTTCATGAATGACATTTTCAGGGATTTTGTGGATAAATTTCTGATTGTTTATTTGGATGATATCTTGATTTTTTCCAATGACTGGGACTCTCATGTGAAACATGTTCGGACTGTGTTCCAGATTTTGAGAGAGAATGCGCTGTATGTGAAGGGATCAAAGTGTCTTTTTGGCGTACAGAGGATCTCATTTCTGGGATTCATTTTGTCCCCATCTGTTATTGAAATGGACCCGGTCAAGGTTCAGGCCATCTGTGATTGGGTCCAACCTACTTCATTAAAGGCTCTTCACAGATTCTTGGGTTTTGCCAATTTTTATCGTAAATTTATTGGTAATTTCTCTGTTATTGTTAAACCATTAACTGATTTGACCAAGAAGGGTTCTGATGTGGTGAATTGGCCTCCTGAGGCAGTCTCTGCGTTTCAGGAACTTAAGCAGAGATTCACTTCTGCTCCTGTTCTACGGCAGCCTGATGTTTCTCTGCCATTTCAGGTGGAGGTTGATGCCTCTGAAATTGGGGCAGGTGCCGTTTTGTCCCAAAGAGATCCAGAGACCTCTAAAAGTAACCCTTGTGCCTTTTTCTCTCTAAAATTTTCTCCAACTGAACGTAATTATGACGTGGGTAATCGGGAGTTATTGGCCATGAAGTGGGCTTTTGAAGAGTGGAGATATTGGCTGGAGGGAGCCAAACATCAGGTGGTGGTCCTCACGGACCATAAGAATCTGGTTTATCTGGAATCAGCCAAGCGACTTAATCCTAGACAGGCCAGGTGGGCCTTGTTTTTCACACGTTTTAATTTTGTGGTTTCCTTTCTTCCTGGCACTAAGAATGTTAAGGCAGATGCCCTCTCGAGGAGTTTCCTTGCGGACTCTCCTGAGTTATCTGATCCTGCTGTTATTTTGAAAGAGGGTGTAGTTCTTTCCGCCATGTCGCCCAATTTGAGACTGGCTCTGGAAGGGTGTCAGGAGGATAAACCCGAGCGCTGCCCTATTGGGAAATTGTTTGTCCCAGACCGGTGGAAAAAGAGTGTGATGTCTGAGATTCATTGTTCCGCAATGACCGGTCATCCCAGAATTTTTGGTACCAGAGACTTGGTTAGTCGGTCCTTTTGGTGGCCTACTTTGTCTCGTGACGTCAGGGAATTTGTGCGGTCCTGCGGGACTTGCTCTCGCTCCAAGACTTGCTCTCGCTCTAGTGGTTTGTTGATGCCATTGCCTGTGCCAAAGAGACCATGGACCCATATCTCTATGGATTTCATTTCCGACCTCCCTGTTTCTCAGAGAATGACCGTTATCTGGGTGATTTGTGATAGGTTTTCCACAATGATACATCTTGTGCCATTACCTAAGTTGCCTTCCTCCTCCGAATTGGTGCCTTTGTTCCTTCAGCACGTGGTTCGGTTACACGGCATTCCTGAGAACATTGTGTCTGACAGAGGAGTCCAGTTTGTTTCCAGATTTTGGAGGACTTTTTGTTCTAAACTTGGTGTTCAATTGTCTTTCTCCTCGGCTTTTCATCCTCAGACCAATGGACAAACTGAGAGAACAAACCAGACATTGGAGACTTATCTGAGATGCTTTGTGTCTGCTGATCAGGATGACTAGGTCTCTTTTTTGCCTTTGGCTGAGTTTGCTCTTAATAATAGGGCTAGCTCTGCCACTTTGATGTCTCCATTTTTCTGCAATTTTGGGTTTCACCCTCGATTTTCTTCGGGACAGACGGAGGCTTCTGTCTGTCCAGGTGTTGACTCTGTTGTGGAGCGTATGCAGCAGATTTGGGACCAGGTAGTGGAGAGGTTGTCCCTCTCTCAGGGAGAGGGCCCAGCGGTTTGCCAAACGGCATAGGACTGATGGTCCTCGGTTTGAAGTGGGGGACTTGGTCTGGTTGTCCTCAAGAAATATTCCTATGAGAGTTGCATCTCTTAAGTTTAAGCCTAGGTTCATTGGACCTTATAAGATCATGGAGATTCTTAATCCTGTTTCCTTTCGTTTACTTCTTCCAGGGACATTTAAGATCCATAACGTGTTCCACAAGTCCTTATTGAAGAGGTTTGTCGAGCCAGTGGTTCCTATGGCTGCGCCTCCTGACCCTGTTTTGGTTGAGGGCAATCTGGATTATGTGGTTGAGAAAATATTGGATTCTCGTTTTTCTAGACGGAAACTCCAGTATTTGGTTAAGTGGAGAGGTTATGGTCAGGAGGACAATTCTTGGGTGTTTGCTTCGGACATCCATGCTAGGAGACTGATCCGTGCGTATCACAGAGCTCATCCTGACCGACCTGGTTGCCCAAATGAGGGTTCGGTGACCCCTCCTCAAGGGGGGGTACTGTTAATGTGTTAGAAATGAATTCTGAACAGAAGCTCCCTCTGGTGGTTACAAACAGTACTGAACTATACAATGAAGATTGTGAAGATTGGCAATCAGGTGTTACAGACTGGTCTTATATAAGGGAGGTTCCCTCCCATCAGGGTTGCCGGTGATCAATTGTTCTTGTCTCAACTTTGGTCCCTGGTTCACTTGGAAGCTTGCTGTGTCTTGCCTGCATCTTCTGCTAACAGATAAGATATTTTCTGCTTTTATTTTTGTGCTTGCTTTTTGCATTTTGTCCTGCACTACTGTGGAGGTCAGCCAGGTCCCCTCCGGGGGCTTGTGCTCCTCTCAGTTTATCTGAGCCACTGTTATTTGTTCATTTGCCTTCTCCAGTTTTTTCAGTGGCTGCTGCTTGGTTTTGTTGCACCAGAGAACTAATTTAGGTTGTAGAGGTCGTGTGATCTCAGGTGTTTTTGCAATTAGTGAGTTGGTATTTTTTTAGGGTTTTTTGGATTGCAGTAAGTGTCCTTCCTATCCTTTTCTTTCTAGGAAGATTGGGCCCCAACGTTTGCTCATACTATTTTCTGTCTGTGTCTGTATTTCCTCTTGTCTAACCGCCATTACATGTTTGGGGGCTTCCTATGTTCTTTGGGGATCTGCTCCGGGGCAGATAGTTTTCCTCTTTCTATCTTTAGGTGTAGTTAGCTTCTCAGGCTGTGACGAGGCGTCTAGGACCAACGTAGGTACGCTCCAAGGCTGCCTTTAGTTGTGGTGGTTAGTCAGGGTACTGCAATCCAGTAGATTCCAACCTCTCTGGTGTATTGCCTTTTTTGCCTGCTCTCCTCAGCTACCAAATCATAACAGCGCTCCTTCCCTTCTGAGCTCTCCCATGCGCCAAAACAGTGGTTCCTCCCCACATATGGGGTACCAGTGTACTCAGGACAAACTGTACAACAACTTTTGTGGTCCAGTTTCTCCTGTTACCCTTGTGAAAATAAAAAATTGCTGGTAAAAAAATCAGTTTTTGAGGAAAAAATGATTTTTTATTTTCACGGCTCTGCATTATAACTTCTGTGAAGCACGGTTCAAGGTGCTCACCACACATCTAGATAAGTTCCTTGAGGGGTCTAGTTTACAAAATGTGGTCACTTGTGGGGGGTTTCTACTGTTTAGGCACATTAGGGGCTCAGCCCGCCCGCAGACCATTCCATCAAGTCGGCATTTCAAAGCGTCACTACATCCCTTCCGAGCCCTGATGTGTGCCAAAACAGTGGTTCCCCCCCACATGTGGGGTACTAGCGTACTTAGGACAAATTGGACAACAACTTTTGGGGTCCAATTTCTCCCGTAACCATTGTGAAAATAAAAAATAGTGGGCTAAAAAATAATGTTTTGAGAAAAAAAAATGATTTTTTATTTTCACGGCTCTGCATTATAAACTTCTATGAAGCACCTGGGGGTTCAAAGTGCTCACTGTGCATCTAGATAAGTTCCTTAGGGGGTCGAGTTTCAAAAATGGGGTCATTTGTGGGGGAGCTCCAAAGTTTAGGCATACAGGGGCTCTCCAAACACGACATGGTGTCCGCTAACGATTGGGGCTAATTTTCCATTCAAAAAGTCAAATGGCGCTCCTTCCCTTCTGAGCACTGCCGTGCGCCCAAACAGTGGTTCCCCCCACATATGGGGCTCCAGCGTACTCAGGAAAAACTGTACAACAACTTTTGGGGTCCAATTTATCCTGTTACCCTTGGGAAAATAAAAAATAGCGGGCTAAAAAATGATTTTTGAGAAGCAAAAATGATTTTTTTATTTTCACTGCTCTGCGTTTATAAACTTCTTTGAAGCACTTGGGGGTTCAAAGTGCTCACTACACATCTAGATAAGCTCCTTGGGGGGTCCAGTTTCCAAAATAGGGTCACTTGTGGGGGGTTTCTACTATTTAGGCACATCAGGGGCTCTGCAAACGCAACATGACGCCCGCAGAACATTCCATCAAGTCTGCATTCCAAAATGGCGCTCCTTCCCTTCTGAGCTCTCCCATACGCCAAAACAGTGGTTCCCCCCCACATATGGGGTACCAGTGTACTCAGGACAAATTGCACAACAACTTTTGTGGTCCAATTTCTCCTGTTACCCTTGTAAAAATAAAAAATAGCGGGCTAAAAAATCATTTTTGAGGAAAAAAAAATTATTTTTTTCACTGCTCTGCGTTATAAACTTCTGTGAAGCACTTGGGGGTTCAGAGTGCTCACAACTTATCTAGATACGTTCCATAAGGGGTCTAGTTTCCAAAATGGTGTCACATGTGAGGGTTTTTCACTGTTTAGGCACACAGGGGCTCTCCAAAGGCGTCATGGTGTCCGCTAAGGATTGGAGCTAATTTTCCAATCAAAAAGTCAAATGGCGCTCCTTCCCTTCTGAGCCCTGCCGTGTGCCCAAACAGTGATTTCTGACCACATATGAGGTATCTGTGTACTCAGGAGAAATTGGTCAACAAATTTTAGGATCCAATTTATACTGTTGCCCATGTGAAAATGAAAAAACTGAGGCTAAAAGACAATTTTTGTGAAAAAAAAAGTACTTTTTTCTCTTCGCCACGACAGCACCCACTGAGAGAGGGGATCCGCCCCTAGGAACAGGAAACCTACAGAGAGATAAAAGGGGCGGCCCCCCTCGCTCCTCAGTTGTTTCCTGTTCCTAGGAGAGGAACCTACTTAACAAGAGGAATTCCTGGGCTGGATAGCCGCCTGTGCGGTTTCTTTTGGAGCTGCAGGGGCTCCAGCACCAGAAGCAGCGTCGGGGGTTTATCCCTCCTCAGCTGAGATGGAAAAGACACCGCATACCTGGAGGTAACGGACCGTGGGTCTGAATACGGCAGCAGCAGGTGCAGCCCACCGTCACGGGAAGAAGATGCCCAGGTGCAAGGCCAGGAGCAGGGTTGCTCTGGCTCGCAGGTAATATGAGTGTCACATGAATGGCCGAGGCTGCCCTACCTGATTATACTGGGAGCCTCGGCAGGTCAAGATGGGTGTCCATCGCCTCTCTTTCTGGGAAGGGATGAGACCACAGCGGTCAGCGCAATGCACGTGCTCAGGAGCGGTCCCGGAAGCAGCACAGGTGGCCGCGCAGGCACAGGGGGGCAGAGAACCGGAAGTGAACCTAGCACTTCCGGGTCAGCGCTAGAAGGAAAAAAAAAAAATGGGGAAGCTGCATAAAAGCACCGACCATATGGAATAACGGTGCGCAGCAATGTCGTCCCCAAGCGATCCTGCTTTGTGCCCACCGGAGGAGCTGGTGGTGCCACATCATAGCGGCAGTAGCAGCAGCAGAAAAAGTGATAGTGGACACTCTAAGCAGAGTGGTTCCACAAGCAGGTCTGGAGGAAAATCAAGTCGCTCCATACCACAGCCGGACCCTCCATGCTTAAAACCGGTACCATCTTGACGGAAAGCTTCACTGGGTGAGTGTTATAAGTCTCACCTGTCAAGCTGATGGCCCTTTCCCCTTCCCCTTTTGTCTATGTGTCCTTAGGCCAAAAAAACGGAAAAGACAAAACATAAAGAATGTGCCTTATGCTCCCAACCTCTCCCGGACACTTATCCCAAAAGATTGTGTCAGGATTGTATTAGCCATACGCTACAGGAGGAAAGTTCAGTGAGAGCAGAAGATATCCGCCTGATGATCCGAGAGGAGTTACAGGCCCTAGGGGGAGCCAGTAGTATTTCAGGTAAGAAATCCCTTATTGAGATGACCCCACCTAAAGTGGGATCCTCCACGGACAGCGGGGAACTCAATTCAGAGGCTTCACGTGAATCAGGTTCATCAGAGGAGGAGGAGCATACCTGTTTCCCGACCGATAGTATTAATAATCTGATTAAGTCGGTTCGGAATATTATGGGATTGTCTGATACAAAAGACCCTAAAACTCCTCAGGAAATGATGTTCGCGGGTATCTCCCAGCGCAAACGGCGAGTGTTTCCAATTGATCCTGCTATAAAGGATCTAGTAAAGAGAGAATGGGAGAAACAAGGGCAGAAAGGTTTTATGCCAGCCGCGTCAAAGCGGCGGTACCCCTTTGATGACAAGGACCTGGCCTCTTGGGAGAAAGCACCCAAAGTGGATGCAGCTGTGGCGTCAACCTCCCGCAGGTCATCCTTGCCAGTAGAGGATGCTGGAATTTTGTCGGAACCCCTTGACCGAAAAGCAGATGCACTTCTAAAGAGGTCCTGGGAGTCGTGTGTAGGTGCATTTAAACCCGCAATATCGGCCACATGTACAGGCAGGGCCATGTTAGTATGGTTAGATGAGTTGGAGGAAAATATAAAAAAGGGCCTCTCAGAGACAAGCTACGGTCTTCCATCCCTTTAATTAGAGGTGCAGCAGCATTTCTTTCGGACACCTCAGTAGACTCTCTCCGCCTAGCGGCAAGAACGGCAGGACTAACCAATGCAGCCCGAAGGGCGTTATGGTTGAAAGGTTGGAAGGGGGATACGCAAGCTAAGTCAAAACTCTGCGCTATACCCTGTCTGGGTGAGTACCTCTTTGGTGCAGTATTGGATGATATCTTAACCAAAGCAGGAGAAAGGAAAAAAGGTTTCCCTAATCCATACGTTCCATCCTACAGGAGGGCGTTCAGGAGGCCAGCGTTTAACAGAAGGAAGGATTATAAGACCCAGAATTCTTGGAACAACAGGGATTTCAAACAAAAGGGAAACCTATTCGGTAAACGTCCCTTCAGATCGGGAGATAAGTTCCGATAATACCAACTTACCGGTGGGTGGCAGGTTATTACACTTCTATTATCAATGGGAACAAATTACAACTAACCCCTGGGCCATTAACATCGTAAAATCAGGCCTAACATTAGAATTTGTTCGGGATCCCCCGGACTCCTTTCTATTGACTTCTCTGAAATCCCAGACTCAACAAGACGCGTTAGAGTTGGAAATTAAAAGCCTACTATCCAAGAAAGTGGTAATAGAGGTTCCGGTAAATCAAAAAGAGAAAGGCTTTTATTCTCCTTTATTTCTGGTAACTAAGCCAGATGGTTCATTTAGAACTATAGTTAATCTAAAAAAATAAAAAAAAAACTGAATACCTTTTTGAAAAACCGAACCTTCAAAATGGAGTCTATAAGATCAGCCATAAAACTCTTTATTTCCCAGATGCTACATGGTGGTCGTGGATCTCAAAGATGCATATTATCATCTACCAATATATGCCCCACATCAACGCTTTCTCCGAGTGGCGGTCACATTAGAAGGTCAAATCCATCATCTCCAGTTTGCGGCAATGCCATTCGGGCTATCTATGGCACCACGCGTCTTCACAAAACTGATGCTGGAGGTGATGTCATATTTACGAGTAAAAGACACACTGGTAATTCCATACCTGGATGATCTGCTAATAGTAGGAAATTCATTCCAACAATGTGAGCACAGGCTGTCTGACGTAATTTCATCCCTACAGAACTTGGGTTGGCTGATCAACTGGGAAAAATCAAGGCTACGGCCGGTAACCTGTCAGACGTTCCTAGGCCTTCATCTAGACTCAGTAAGTCAGAAATGTCTGCTACCGGAGGCAAAAAAGTTAACCGTAATTAATAAAGTACAGACTGTAATACATAATCCTACACTATCTCTAAGAGAGGGCATGTCCTTGCTGGGCTCTTTGACCTCGTGTATCCCGGCAGTTCGGTGGGCCCAGTTTCATACCAGAAAGCTGCAAAGATTGATCTTACAACAAGGAGAGGTTACAGGGACAGTTAGAAAATAAAATATCCCTAAACCCGGAAGTAATCAGTTCTCTAACCTATTGGCTAGACTCAGTTAATCTATCGGGAGGTGTTCCATGGGTAGTGGTCCCCTCAAATATAGTAACCACAGATGCCAGCCCTTAGGGTGGGGGGCTCATTGGGAAGATAACATGGCGCAGGGACAATGGTCTAGGTCAGAGTCAGAGGATTCGTCAAACATGAGAGAGCTAAAAGCTATATATTATGCCATATGTAATTTTCTTCCGCAGCTGCAAGGGACTCATACAAGAATACTGTCGGACAACAACACCTCAGTGGCGTACATAAATCACCAAGGAGGTACACGATCAATGCCTCTCGTGTATTGCAGAGAAAATTTTAACATTGGCAGAAAGTCATCTCCTGTCCCTGTCGGCCCTGCACGTCAGAGGAATAGACAATGTCAAGGCAGATTTTCTCAGTCATACCCTGCACCAAGGGGAATGGATACTCAATCATCACATCTTCAGAAGGATAACGTTCAAATGGGGCACACCGGACATAGACCTGTTTGCCACACGAAACAACAGGCAGGTAAAGAGGTTCGCCTCCTTATTCAAGAGGGACAATCCGGACATTCTCGACGCCCTGCAGGTTCCGTGGACATTCCACTTGGCCTATGCCTTTCCTCCAATGATTCTGTTACCGATTGTCATCCGGAAAATAAGAGAGGAAAGAGCGAGAGTAATCCTAATAGCCCCGTTCTGGCCGAAGAGGCCGTGGTTCTCGTGGCTGAGGGCCATGTCGATTTCGGATCCATGGATCCTCCCTTGGGACCGAGACCTTCTCTCACAAGGGCCCTTCTATCACCCTCAGGTCAAAGTATTGCGCCTCACGGCCTGGAACTTGAAAGGCAGCTATTAAAACTAAGAGGTTTTTCGGATGGACTGATTAATACGCTCCTACATAGCAGGAAGGAGTCCACTACTAATATATATGCCAGAGTCTGGAGGAAGTTTCTGACTTTTCATTCAGTACGTCTATCTAGTGAAGTACCTATCCCAGCTATTCTAGAATTTTTACAAAAAGGGCATGAATTAGGCCTATTGGTAAATACTCTTAAGGTCCAGGTATCGGCTCTGGGTGCCCTATATAGTCATGACATAGCAGGCAATAAATGGGTAGCTCGGTTTATCTCAGCATGCCATCGAGCAGAACCAGTCCATATACCTCAAATGCCATCTTGGGACTTAAACTTAGTCCTAGACGCCTTAACAGAAAGTCCATTTGAACCCTTTCAGTCAGTTCCAATAAAATATGCCTCATTAAAAACCATTTTACTAGTAGCCTTGACCTCAGCAAGAAGAGTGAGTGATCTCCACGCCTTATCAATAGATCCTCCTTTCTTGTCTATATATTCTGACAGGATAGTATTAAAAACTGACCCGTCTTATCTTCCTAAAGTATCAACCAAATTTCATAGATCTCAAGAAATTTATCTTCCTTCCTTTTATGATAACCCCTCATCACCACAGGAAGAGAAATTCCACACTTTAGATGTTAAAAGATCAGTCTTAGCATATCTAGATAGGACTAGCCCCTGGAGGAAGAGCAGGGCTCTCTTTGTCTCTTTCCAGGGCAGCCGCAAAGGTACAGGAGTAACGAAAAGCACGCTATCTCGATGGATTAGAGACGCAATAGCATTGGCGTATGTGGCAAAAAAGAAAGTTCCACCACAGGGCGTGAAGGCACATTCCGCACGGGCCATATTGTCTTCTTGGGCAGAAAGAGCAGATGTCCCGATAGACCTTATATGTAAGGCCGCAACCTGGGCTTCACCTTCTACCTTCTATGAACACTATAGATTAGATCTATCCTCCTCATCAGATCTAGTGTTTGGTAGATCAATCCTTGACACGGTGATCCCTCCCAGATGATTGTCTCTGAAAATCTCTCAGTGGGTGCTGTCGTGGCGAAGAGAAAAAACCGGATTACTTACCGGTAATGCTCTTTTATAGAGCCCACGACAGCACCCACTCACTTCCCTCCCCTAGTTGTAATATACACGGTGCATTCGATTGGGTGAAGGATTGATTATAATATATTGACTATACATAGTCCAGCAGTATAAATTTGTATATATATGTTAAACGTGTTATGGAGCAAATTAACTAAAACTTGTGTGGCGGTTCCTCTCATTCTCTGTAAACCAACTGAGGAGCGAGGGGGGCCGCCCCTTTTATCTCTGTAGGTTTCCTGTTCCTAGGGGCGGATCCCCTCTCTCAGTGGGTGCTGTCGTGGGCTCTATAAAAGAGCATTACCGGTAAGTAATCCGGTTTATTTTTTTTACGGATCAATTTGTGAAGGACCTGGGGTTTCAAAGTGCTCACTGTGCATCTAGATAAGTTCTTTGGGGGGGTCTAGTTTCCAAAATGGGGTCGCTTGTGGGGGAGCTCCAATGTTTAGGCACACAGGGACTCTCCAAATGCCACATGGCAACCGCTTAAATATTCCAGCATATTTTCCATTCAAAAAGTCAAATGGCGCTCCTTCCCTTCTGAGCCCTGCCGTGCGTCCAAACAGTGGTTAATGACCACATATGAGGTATCGGTGTACTCAGGAGAAATTGCCCAACAAATTTTAGGATCCATTTTATCCTGTTGCCCATGTAAAAATGAAAAAATTGATGCTAAAAGAAAAATTTTGTTGGAAAAATTAAAATGTCCATTTTTTCCTTCCACGTTACTTTAGTTCCTGTGAAGCACCTGAAGGGTTAATAATCTTCTTGAATGTAGTTTTGAGTAGCTTGAGGGGTGCAGTTTTTATAATGGTGTCATTTTTGGGTATTTTCTGCCATCTGGACCCCCCAAAGTGACTTCAAATGTGAGGTGGTCCCTAAAAAAAATGGTTTTGTAAATTTTGCTGTAAAAATGAGAAATTGCTGGTCAACTTTTAACCCTTATAACTTCCTAACAAAAAAAAATGTTGTTCCCAAAATTGTGCTGATGTAAAGTAGACATGTGGAAAATGTTATTTATTAACTATTTTGTGTCACATAACTCTCTGGTTTAACAGAATAAAAACTCAAAATTTGAAAATTGCGAAGTTTTCAAAATTTAGGCCAAAGTTCAATTTTTTTCACAAATAAACGCAAAAATTATCGACCTAAATTTACTACTAACATGAAGCCCAATATGTCATGAAAAAACAGTCTCAGAATCGCTAGGATCTGTTGAAGCGTTCCTGAGTTATTACCTCATAAAGGGACACTGGTCAGAATTGCAAAAAATGGCCAGGTCATTTAGGTCAAAATAGGCTGTGTCATGAAGGGGTTAAACAACAACAAGACGGATTTCATTAACCCCTTAACGACCAAGCCATTTTGTAGGTTAAAGACCAGGCCAATTTTTACAATTCTGACCACTGTCTCTTTATGAGGTTATAACTCTGGAACGCTTCAACGGATCTTGGCGATTCTGAGATTGTTTTCTCGTGACATATTGTACTTCATGATAGTGGTAAAATTTCTTCAATATAACGTGCGTTTATTTATGAAAAAAACGGAAATATGGCAAAAATTTTGAAAATTTTGCAAATTTTCAAACTTTTAATTTTTATGCCATTAAGTCAGAGAGATATGTCACAAAAATTAGTTAATAAATAACATTTCCCACATGTCTACTTTACATCAGCACAATTTTGGAACCAAATTTTTTTTTTTGCTAGTTATAAGTGTTAAAAGTTGACCAGCAATTTCTCATTTTTCCAACAAAATTTACAAAACCATTTTTTTTAGGGGCCACCTCACATTTGAAGTGAATTTGAGGGGTCAATATGACAGAAAATACCCAAAAGTGACACCATTCTAAAAACTGCACCCCTCAAGGTGCTCAAAGCCACATTCAAGAAGTTTATTAACCCTTTAGGTACTTAACAAGAATTGAAGCAATGTGGAAGGAAAAAATGAACATTTAACTTTTTTTTCTCAAAATTTTTCTTTCGACACAATTTTTTTAAATTTTGTCAAGGGTATCAGTAGAAAATGAACCACAATATTTGTTGTACAATTTCTCCTGAGTTCACCGATACCCCATATGTGGGAGTAAACCACTATTTGGGCGCATGGCAGAGCTCCAAAGGGAAGCAGCGCCATTTGACTTTTTTGGCTGGAATTGAGATTGGATGCCATGTCGTATTTGGAGAGCCCCTGTGTGCCTAAACAGTGGAAACCCTCCACAAGTGACCCCATTTTGGAAACTAGACCCCCCAAGGAACTTATCTAGATGTGTGGTGAGAGCTTTGAACCCCAAAGGGTTCACAGAAGGTTATAACGTAGAGCAGTAAAATTAAAAAATCATATCTTTTCCACAAAAATGATCTTTCCACCCCCAATTTTTGTTTTCCAAAGAGTAACAGGACCCCAAAAGTTATTGTGCAATTTGTCCTGAGTACGCTGATACCCCATATGTGGGGGAAAACCACTATTTTGACGCATGGCAGAGCTCGAAAGGGAAGGAGCGCCTTTTTCAAATGCAGACTTTGATGGAATGGTCTGCGGGTGTCATGTCACGTTTGGAGAGCCCTTGATGTGCCTAAACAGTTGAAACCCCCCACAAGTGACTCCATTTTGGAAACTAGACCCCCCAAGGAACTTATCTAGATGTGTGGTGAGCACTTTGAACCCCCAAGTGCTTCACAGAAGTTTATAACGTAGAGCCGTGAAAATAAAAAAATCATTTTTTTCCAAAAGAATAATCTTTTTGCCCCCAAATTTTTATTTTTATAAGGGTAACAGGAGAAATAGGACCCCAAAAGCTATTGTGCAATTTGTCCTGAGTACGCTGATATCCCATATGTGGGGGGAAACCACTATTTTGACGCATGGCAGAGCTCGGAAGGGAAGGAGCACCGTTTTTAAATGCAGACTTTGATGGAATGGTCTGCGGGTGTCATGTCGCGCTTGGAGAGCCCCTGATGTGCCTAAACAGTAGAAACCCCCCACAAATGACCCCATTTTGCAAACTAGACCCCCCAAGGAACTTATCTAGATGTGTGGTCAGCACTTTGAACCCCCAAGGGCTTCACAGAAGTTTATAACGTAGAGCCGTGAAAATAAAAAAATCATATTTTTTTCCACAAAAATGACCTTTTTGCCCCCAAATTTTTATTTTTCTAAGGGTAACAGGAGAAATAGGGCCCCAAAAGTTGATGTGCATTTTGTCCTGAGTACGCTGATATCCCATATGTGGGGGGAACCACTGTGATCGCCTTACTGCGATCTTTGGGAGGCACAATGAACAAATCCACAAAAGGTGAAGAATTGGTTTTCTTTTTTGCGCCGTTCCTCATGCGGTATTAGTGATTAGGCGACTTTATTCCTCGGATCGGTGCAATTACGGCGATACCAGATTTATACCCTTTTTTCATGTTTAGCTTCTGTCACACACTAAAAGATGCTTTTTTTTGGAATCATTTTTTGTAAGAAATTTTTGCATCGCCGTATTTTGAGAGCTATAATTTTTCCATATTTCGGCCGACAGAGTTATCTGTGGGCTTATTTTTTGCGGGACGAGCTGACGTTTTTATTGGTACCATATTCGGGCACATAACGTTTTTTGATCGCTTCCTATTCCGATTTTTGTGGAAGCAGAATGAACAAAAACCAGCAATTCAGGAATTGTTTTTTTTTTTTTTTCCTCCGTTCCGCATGTGGTAAAATTGATAAAGCAGGTTTATTCTTCGGGTCACTACGATTACAGCGATACCTCATTTATATATTTTTTTATGTTTTGGCGTTTTTTACACAATAAAAAATTTTATAGAAAAAATAATTATTTTTGCATCAGTTTATTCCGCGAGCGATAACTTTTTTATTTTTTCGCTGATGATGCTGTATAGCGGCTTGTTTTTGCGGGACAAGATGACGTTTTCAGCGGTACCATGATTATTTATATCTGACTTTTTGATCGCGTGTTATTGCACTTTTTCCAAGCGGTATGATAATACCGCTTGGAAAAAGTATAATTTACTACTTTTTTGTGTTTTTTTTTTTTTTTTACGGCTTTCACTGAAGGGGTTAACTAGGGTTACGCTTTTATAGATGGGATTTTTACGGATGTGGCGATACCAAACGTGTATTTTTTTTGTTTTTTATTTTTTTTATTACATAAAAATTGTATTTTTTAGGGGATTTTTTTTAAATTATTTTTTAATATTTTTTTTACAATCTTTTTAAAAAAATGATTTTTTTTAACTTGTCCCTTTATGGTACTTTCACTTTTTTTACTTTTTATTGCAGTTACAATGCATTGCAATGCTCCATCATTGCAATGCATTGTACCTATGATGAAAGCTGCTGTGAGCATAATCACAGCAGCTTTCCGTAGCTAGATGACCCGGAGGTTGTCATGACAACCCCCGGGTCATCAAGGCAGAGATCGGGCCCTGCAAATACATTTAAGGGCGCCGATCTGAGGCAGAGGGAGCTCCCGACCCTCTGCCGCCCCCCCTGAGCGCTGCGATCGCGCTCGATCGCAGCAGTCAGGGGGTTAAACAGGGGCAGGGGCGCCGATCCTGGCTGTCAGTGCAGGAAGCCTGGCCACTGCAGCGCCGGCTCCTGCACTGATCGCGCTGGAGAAGCTGAAATTTCAGCTTCTCCTGCGCGATCGCTGCTGTGTTTGGTCAGTCAGATTGACTGACCAAGCACAGCGCTGTAGGTGCGGGGACCGACGGCAAAGGTCCCCGCACCGCTTGCCGTGCCTGTGAGCTGTCTGTGACAGCTGTCGGCACTGATCTACCACTGCGTGTTTACACGCAGTGGTAGATCAAAGGGATGACGTGCACAGTCCGTCCTGGTGCCGGAACTGACACCTTGCCATGACGGACTGTGCACGTCATTGGACATTAAGGGGTTAACCAAGGTATCATTTTAATCAGTATAACGGCACCAACCTGAGAGTGTCTGTAGGTTACTATGCATAATCCTGCTGACAGGTTCCCTTTAACCCCCTTAATGACCCCAGCTTTTTTCGGTTTTGTGTTTTCATTTTTCGCTCCTTTTCTTCCCAGGGCCATAACTTTTTTTTTTTTATTTTTCTGTCAATATGGCCATGTGAGGGCTTATTTTTTGCGGGACGAGTTGTACTTTTCAATGACACCATTGGTTTTACCATGTCTTGTACTCGAAAACTGGAAAAAAATTCCAAGTGCGGTGAAATTGTAAAAAAAAGTGCAATCCCACACTTGTTTTGTTTGGCTTTTTTGCTAGGTTCACTAAATGCTAAAACTGACCTGCCACTATGATTCTCCAGGTCATTACGAGTTCATAGACACCAAACATGTCTAGGTTCTCTTATATCTAAGTGGTGGAAAAAAAATTCCTAAGTTTGCTAAAAAAAAAATAATAAAAAATTGCTCCATTTTCCGTTACCCGTAGTGTCTCCATTTTTCGTGATCTGAGGTTGTATAAGGGCTTACTTTTTGTGTGCCGAGCTGTCGCTTGATACAGATACGATCTTTTGATCGCCCGTTATTGCATTTTAATGCAATGTGGCAGCAACCAAAAAACCTAATTCTGGCGTTTTGATTTTTTTTTTCCCGCTACGCCGTTTAGCGATCGGGTTAATCCTTTTTTTAATTGATAGATCGGGCGATTCTAAATGTGGCAATACCAAATATGTGTTGTGTTTGTTTTTTTTTATTTATTTATTTTGAATTGGGCAGAAGGGTGGTGATTTAAACTTTTATATACCGTATATACTCATGTATAAGCCGACCCGTGTATAAGCCGACCCCTCCTAATTTTGCCACAAAAAACTGGGAAAACTTATTGACTCGCATATAAGCCTAGGGTGAAAAATGATGCCCCCATATGATGCTCCACAGATTATGCCCCCATATGCTGCACAGATTATGCTCCCATATGCTCCAGATTATGCCCCATATGTTCCACAGATTATGCCCCCATATGCTCCATATTATGCCCCCATATGTTCCACAGCTTATGCCCCCATATGCTCCAGATTATGCCGCCATATGTTCCACAGCTTATGCCCCATATGTTCCACAGCTTATGCTCCAGATTATGCCCCATATGTTCCCCAGCTTATGCCCCCATATGCTCCATATTATGCCCCCATATGCTGCACAATTATGCCCCATAGTATAGGCCTCATATGCTGCTGCTGCAAAAAAAAATGACGTATTCACCTCTCGTCGCTGGGGGCCAGGTGCCGGTGTCCTGAGCAGGCGGTGACACTGGCGCTATGGGGGACAGGTGCCGGTGTCACCGCTCGCTCAGGACCCCGGCACCTGAGATATTTACCTGTCCTCTTTGCACCGCTGCGCGCTGCTCCCTCGGTCTGACTCCTCTGGCTGTGAATGATCTGGCAGGGGGCGGGGCGCGCACTAACGACGTCATCGCGCCCTCTGCCTGAACATTCACAGCCAGAGGAGTCAGACCGAGGGAGCAGCGCGCAGCGGTGGAGAGAGGACAGGTAAATATAGCATATACTCACCCCTCCGCCGCGCGTCCCTGCAGCCTCTCCACAGCGCTTCAGTCCTGCAGCGGTCATGTGGTACCGCTCATTAAAGTCATGAATATGTGCATATTCATGACTTTAATGAGCGGTGCCATGTGACTGCTGCAGGAAGGAGCCGGAGATCGTGGGAGAAGCAGGGGGGCTGCAGAGACCGCGCCGGCGGAGGGGTGAGTATGATCCGACACCCCCGCTCCCCCTCCCCTGCCGACCCCGTATATGACCCGCGTATAAGCCGAGAGGGGGACTTTCAGCCCTAAAAAATGGGCTGAAAATCTCGGCTTATACATGAGTATATACGGTACTTATATTTTTTTATATTTTTTTTTCATATTTTTAAAAACTTTTTTTTTACTCTTGGCATGCTTCAATAGCCTCCATGGGAGGCTAGAAGCTGCCATAACTTGATTGGCTCTGCTACATGTAGGCGATGCTCAGATCGCCTATATGTAGCAGAATTTCTGCATTGCTTTGAGCGCCGACCACCGGGTGGCGCTCATAGCAATCCGGCATCAACAACCATAGAGGTCTCCAGGATACCTCCGGTTGTTATGCCAGCGCATCGCTAACCCCCGATCACGTGACCGAGGTCAGCGATGCGTGTATTTCAGGCCCGGCGGCCAGAAGCGCTTGTTAAATGTCGCTGTCAGCGTTTGACAGCGGCATTTAATTAGTTAATAGGCACGGGTGAATCGATATTCCACCTGCGCTTATTGCAGGCGCATGTCAGCTGCTCAAAACAGCTGTCATGTCCCAGCTTTGATGCGGGCTCACAGCCGGAGCCCTCATCAAAGCAGGTGAATTGACCTCGGACGTACTATCCCGTCTGAGGTCAGAAATGCCTTAAAGCTGGGAATTCATCGGATTGTCCTGGGTAGTGCAAGAATAGGAAGGGAATGATCAGGAAAAATGTCTTGGAGAAGAAGTTAATGTTCAGATTCTGGAGGATGTTAGTCTTGGATGATAACTCTGGAACGCTTCCATGGATCCCAGTGATTCTGACATTGTTTTCTCGTGACATATTGTACTTCATGGTAGTTCTAAAATTTCTTTGATATGACTTGCGTTTATTTGTGAAAAAAATGTAAATTTGGCGAAAATTTTGAAAATTTCGCAGTTTTCCAACTTTGAATTTTCATGCCCTTAAATCACAGAGATATGTCACATAAAATACTTAATAAGTAACATTTTTCCATCATACATGACGGCACCACGAGAGAGGGGATCCGCCCTTCAAGGACAGGAAACCATCAAGATAAAAGGGGCGGCTCCTCTCTCCGCATCAGTTGGTTTCCTGTCCTTGATGGGGGAACCCTCAAGATGGAAGACTCTTGAAGACTGATGAGGATGCCCGGGCCTGGGACGGATGAATACTGGCAGGCATGGGTCTGCTACATCCGTCGCCAGGTACCAGTAGTCGCCTCGGGGGCCATGTATAACCATGCCCCCTCTGAGCGAGGCATGGCCACAGCCTGTGAGGCAGATGCCCAGGTGAAGTGAGAGCCACGGGGGCCACGTTCGTGTTTCCCCCCCTGGATGTCTACAATATATGGGGTCCTCAGAGGTCACATCCATGTGCTCTCCCTGTTGACAGAAGGTGGCCATGCAGCCTGCGAGGCACATCGGTGCCCGGGCAGAATTTACAGCTCCTCGGAGGCCACAAGAAGTGCCCTCCCTGTTGAAGAAGCCGGACACAGTAGACAGCCCTAAGAAGGTACCAGTAACATTGGTGGCCAGGGTAGCGTGGACGCGTCTTCCTGTGGCCTGCAGGTATGGGCGCAGCAGGTGTCATGGCGGCGGCGCTCCAGGACGCCAAACAGGTGCACAAGGTAAGCGGAGCGCGCAAGGGACCCGGGCGCGAACCGGAAGTGCATTCCGGGTGCGCGCAGGAGCGTGGACAACTGAGGATCAGCTGGGCACCTGGGAGGGAGCGCGTACCGGAAGTGGTCCGGCGCGTCTCCTATGAGGGCTGGAGCAGAGAATCAGCAGCGCGTACCGGCGGTGAGAGACTGGGTACGCGCGCACGGTCAGTTAGTAATAGGACATTCCCGGGGCATGGTCAAGATATGGTTAAAAGCCGGGGGCGCGCTCAGCCCAGAATACAGTGCGCATGCGCCGGGGCGCTAGCGGCCAGCAGGTGCAGGATCAACAAAGGTGAATCAATTAAATAATTAAGCATGACAAAAAAAAAAAGGGGGAAGCTGCTTTAAAGCCTGGCTAAAACACAGTTACGTGTCACTTAAGCCAGGTCAGGTCAGACGTGACTACGCTCATCAGGTGTCTACAGGTATGATGGAGAGCCTTTCACCGGAGCATTTGCAGCCGTACCAGGAGGTGCAGGAGAAGCAGCGGTCTCGCTCAAGTGACAAGAGCCAGACACGCTGCATCAGCAGCAGTAACCGCTCGGCTAACGTGCGGACGGAGCGTCGCAAGGAGGGGTCCGTAGTCTCGACGGGAGACTCCGAAAAGACCAGTCAGCCTCCAGAGCCGGTACCGTCCTTTGACACGTCCGAGTGGTGAGTGAACTTCGAGAAAGTCCAGCACGCTAATGTCTGTTCTTTCTGTCTCTTGTCTCCAAACCTCCTCTCTGTCACACATGTTGGTGGGGTGGAGTATAGGTGATACATAAAAAGGATAAAGCTAAGAATAAGGAGTGTCCCTTGTGCGAAAGCCCCTTAGAAACATCCTGGAACAAAAAGATGTCAGGATTGTATTAATAGGACACTAGCGGAGGAAACGCCATCCTTTTCAGAAAGCCTGAAGTCCTTAATTCAGGCAGAAGTCGGCAAGTCTATAAAGGCGTTGCAGACAACGGACAGGGACGGCAGATCTAGAGACAGGTCCAGTCCCTCAGTAGTGTCCCAAGAGGACTCCTCAGGAACAGAGGAGGACTCCGATAAGTCCCGGTATTCAGAAAGTAGCTCGGAGGAAGAGGATACGTTTCCTGTGGAAGCTACAGATAGACTCATAAAATCAGTCCGTTCCACCATGGGGTTAATAGATGAAAAAGCGAAGAGGACAACCCAAGAACTTATGTTTGGGGGTTTACAAAAGAGAAAGCGGAGATCTTTTCCCATAAACGAGCAGTTACAGGAGCTCATTAAAAAGGAGTGGGAAAAGCCGGAAAAGAAATCCCACATAGTCAGTTCCCTGAAGAGAAAGTACCCCTTTGAGGAAGAGGCGTCCTCTTCCTGGGATAGACCCCCAAAAATTGATGTGGCAGTATCAAAAGTGGCCAGGAAGTCCTCTCTACCCTTTGAGGATCTAGGTTCTTTAAAGGAACCCCTGGATAGAAAGGCGGACAGTTGTCTGAAAACAGCCTGGGAGGCCTCAGCCGGGGCACTAAGACCAGCCATAGCGGCCACTTGCGTGGCTAGATCTCTCAAAATATGGATAGACAACCTAGAGGACCAACTAGAACTAGGAGTCCCCAGGGAAGCTATTCTAGAGGCAATACCAACCTTAAGAGCTGCGTCAGTATTTCTAGCTGAGGCTTCAGCAGACTATGCAAGGTTAGCGGCAAAATCAGCGGCACTGGCCAATGTAGGACGCCGTGCAGTATGGCTTAAATGCTGGCCAGGGGACACACAAGCAAAAATGAAGCTTTGCGCTCTGCCATGCGAAGGCAATTTCCTCCTGTTCGGACCAGCATTAGACGAAGTACTGGAGAAGGCCGGAGATAAGAAGAATTTTCCGAAACAGCCATTTCAGTCCTTTCGGTGTTCATTTCAAAAGGGCCGAAAGTTCAGAAGACAGCAGTTCAGGGAGCGCGACAGAAACAGCGCGGACAAGCGATCCAACAGAGGAGGGAGAGGCTTCTACTTCGGTAGGACCTCCAAAGACAGCAAGAAGGCTCCCCAGTGACGGCCCTTCTCAGGTGGGAGGAAGGCTCTCTCACTTCCTTCCAGCCTGGGAGAAGATCTCATCCAGCACTTGGATCCTGCAGATTGTGGGATCAGGCATGGAATTAAGGTTCCACCATTGGCCTCCAAGGAGGTGCATGCAAACTCCAGTACAGTCCTCACAGGAAAAGCAGAAGAGCCTGGAAGGGGAGATAATATCGCTCCTACACAAACAGGTTCTAGAAGAGGTACCAGTAGAGGAGAGAAACAAGGGGTTTTACTCCCCTCTATTTCTTGTGAAAAAACCGGACGATTCTTGGAGGACAATTATAAATTTAAAAGGCCTCAACAAATACCTCATAATCCCATCCTTCAAGATGGAGACAATAAAGTCAGCAGTAAGACTCCTCTTTCCTCACTGTTACATGGCGGTCCTGGACCTCAAGGACGCCTACTACCACGTCCCAATTCGACAGCAAGATCGCAAGTATCTCAGGGTGGCGGTCCAAGTTTTGTCACAGTTACGTCACCTTCAGTACAGGGCTCTGCCCTTTGGGATAGCAATAGCCCCATGAATCTTTACGAAATTGGTGGCAGAGGTCACAGCGCATCTCAGGGAAAAAGAGACGTTAATAATACCGTACCTAGACGACTTCTTGATAGTGGGAAAAGTTTTCGTCACTGTCAGGAACGAGTCACAATAGTAATGGAGACACTGCAGATACTGGGATAGCAGCTCAACCTCAAAAAATCCAGGCAGGAACCAGCAACGACCCAGAGCTTCTTGGGAATAACGATAGATTCGGTGGCACAGGAGTGTCGCCTCCCAGAGGAAAAAGAGGAAAAAATAAAACAAATGATCATAATGACAATGGGAAAACCAGAAGTCACGCTAAGAAGGGCCATGTCAGTGTTAGGGTCTCTGACCGCATGCATACCGGCGGTAAAATGGGCCCAATTCCATGCAAGGGAACTACAGTGGTGTGTGCTACAGGGAGACATGGATCTTTAGGGACAACTAGATCGAAAGATCACCCTCTCGGTCTCTGTACTCAAGTCACTCAGGTGGTGGTTACAGATAGACTCATCTCCAAGGGGAGTCCCATGGACTTTCACAGCTTCCAAGGTGGTCACAACGGACGCAGCCCTTGGGGGTGGGGAGCACACCTAGACACACTATTGCTCCAGAGTCCCTGGGCCCAGGAGGAAAGAAATCTATCCTCAAACGACTGGGAGCTCTTAGCAGTCGAAAGAGCACTAAAAAGACTTCTACCTCAGCTAACCGGGCATCATGTGAGAGTCCTAAACCGGACAGCAGTCGCATATGTGAACCACCAGGGGGGCACCCGTTCTCGGTCACTGATGACGATAACAGAGAGGATTAAGACTCTGGCAGAACATCATTTCCGCTCATTATCGGCCCTGCATATCAGAGGGGTAGACAACCAGAAAGCGGATTTTCTGAGCAGGAGCCACTTGAGGGAAGGAGAATGATGAAAAACGGACTGTTTTAGTGACCAGATAGTGTTCATGTGGGGAAAACCCAGCATAGATCTCTTTGCCTCAAAAGCCAACAAGAAAGTGCAGAAATTCTGCTCCCTGAGTCCAGCAGACAGACCATTGGCAGTGGACGCTTTCAGATAGACTGGTCAGCGGGACTCCTGTACGCCTTCCCTCCGATATGCCTTATTCCAGCAGTTCTGAGGAAGATCAGGGAGGACAAGGCCAGAGTGATTGTAATAGCCCCCTTCTGGCCGAAGAGGCCATGGTTCTACTGGCTGAGAGTAATGTCGGTAACAGACCCATGGGTACTCCCGGAAGACCAGGACCTTCTAACACAGGGTCCCTTCAGTCACCCTCAGAAGTCCGGGCTGCATTTGACAGCCTGGAATTTGAAAGGTCACTGTTAGAAAAAAGGGGTTTTCAGCTGGACTAATATCCACATTACTCAGTAGTAATAGAACTGAACAACCACGATGGTATCATTATTAGAGAGAATAATTCAATGCAACATCATTTGTAATTTAACAGTGATACCAATTATTATGGACATATGATCTGGACTAGTCACAAAAATCAACAATGAACAACAGGGGGAGAAAAAGTGACCACAAGTCCATATATAATAAAAAGTATATTTTATTTCATATCAAACACAGAGCAAATGAAAAAGGTGATAGCACATACAGAGTACATGAACAAACAGTGTGAAAAGGAACGCGGGTATACTGCTCCAATAATACAAATATAATTATGTACTCAAAAAAATAATCAAATGATAATAAGTATAAAAAACCCTCAAACTATGTGAACCTGGTCCATTGCATCATGGGGAGAGAAATAAGGTATTGTAATGAATGGTAAGACCAAATCTAACACATACATAACGCATGACACAATAAAGCTCAAAATAGCTTGCGATACACATACCACTCTGATGCAAATAGACCACCCGGGAGGCAAATAACACAGGAGGGAAGGAGCGGGACACCACGCGTAACCCCAGGTTCATATAGTTTGAGGGTTTTTTATACTTATTATCATTTGATTATTTTTTTGAGTACATAATTATATTTGTATTATTGGAGCAGTATACCCGCGTTCCTTTTCACACTGTTTGTTCATGTACTCTGTATGTGCTATCACCTTTTTCATTTGCTCTGTGTTTGATATGAAATAAAATATACTTTTTATTATATATGGACTTGTGGTCACTTTTTCTCCCCCTGTTGTTCATTACTCAGTAGTAGAAAGCCAGTGACTACAAAAATTTACGGGAGGATATGGTCGAAATTTTTGTCCGTCTCAGGGCCAATACGGGAAGGGAGGTCCCGATAGTGGCGATACTGGAGTTCCTGCAGAAGGGTCTAGAGCTGGGGTTAGCTGTTAGTACCCTCAAAGTGCATGTCTCAGCCCTGGCAGCATTGTTCAACTGTGACCTGGCGAACAATAGATGGGTGGCTAGATTTATCTGGGCCTGTAATAGAGCTGATTCTGTTCCTTCCCCTGCTCCTCCACCATGGGACCTAAATTTAGTTTTGTCAGCCTTGACGGAAAGCCCCTTTGAGCCTTTAAACGCAACATCAGATAAGGTACTGACATTGAAAACAGTGTTGTTAGTGGCGCTCACATCAGCCCGTAGAGTTGGAGATTTACACACGCTATCGGCAGACCCTCCCTACACTCAGGTCATGGATGATAGGGTGGTGTGTAAGTTAGACCCAGCATATCTTCCGAAGGTAGTGTCAAAATTTCATAGGGCTCAGGAAATAGTGTTACCATCCTTTAGTCCTAACCCTAACAACAAAAAGTAAGAAAAACTACACTGCCTAGACGTTAGGAGATGTATCTAGAGGTGACACAACACTGGAGAAAACAGAGGGCTTTATTTATTTGTCTCATACCAGGGGGCAAGGAAGGGCCTAAAAGCCTCAAAACAGACGATAGCTAGATGGTTGAGAGAGGCCATTATGCTAGCATACAGTAGTGCAGGCAGGGCTGTTCCAGACGGTCTGAAAGCCCACTCTACAAGAGCCATGGCGACGTCTTGGGTGGAGAGAGCAGATGCTACAATCAACCAGATTTGTAAGGCGACCACTTGGTCTTCTCAGTCAACCTTTTTCAAACATTACAGATTAGACTTATCTGCTACCTCTGATCTCACATTTGGGAGAAGTGTTACAAGCAGTGATCCTTCCCTAAAGAGAATACAAATCTCTGTAACTCTCTCGTGGTGCCGTCATGTATGATGGAAAAACACAGGTATTACATACCTGGTAATGTGTTTTTTCCCACATGTCTACTTTACATCACAATTTTGGAAACAATTTTATTTTATTTTTTTAGGAAATTATAAGGGTTAAAAATGAAACAGCGATTTCTCATTTTTACAACACCATTTTTTTCTTTTTTAGGGACCACATCACATTTGAAGTCACTTTGAGGGGTCTATAGGATAGAAAATACCCAAAAGTGACACCATTCTAAAAACTGCACCCCTAAAGGTGCTCAAAACCACATTCAAGAAGTTTATTAACCCTTCAGGTGCTTCACAGCAATTTTTGGAATATTTAAAAAAAAAAAAAAAAAAATCACAAAAAATTTACTTCAGATCCAATTTGTTTTATTTTACCAAGGGTAACAGGAGATATTGGATCCCAAAAGTTGTCTTTTCAATGCAAAATTGGCTAGAATTGAGATCGGACGCCATATTGCGTTTGCAGAGCCCCTAATGTGCCTAAACAGTGGAAACCCCCACAAGTAACACCATTTTGGAAAGTAGACCCCCCCCAAGGAACTTGTGTAGATGTGTGTTAAGCACTTTGAACCACCAAGTCCTTCACAGAAGTTTATAACGTAGAGCCGTAAAAATAAAAAATCATATTTTTTACAAAAAATATCTTTTCGCCCCCAATTTTTTATTTTCCCAAAGGTAACAGGAGAAATTGGACCCTAAAAGTTGTTGTGCAATTTTCCTGAATATGCTGATACCCCATATGTGGGCGTAAACCACTATTTGGGCACATGATAGAGTTTGGAAGGGAAGGAGCACCGTTTGACTTCTTCAACGCAGAATTTGCTGGAATTGAGATCAGAAGCCATGTCGCGTTTGGAGAGCCCGTGATGTACCTAAACAGTGGAAACCCCCCTATTCTACCTCCAACCCTAACCCCAACACACCTCTAGCCCTAACCACAAACCTAACCCTAATCCCAACCGTAACAGTAATCCTAACTTTAGCCCCAACCCTAACTTTAGCCCTAACCCTAATGGGAAAATGGAAATAAATACATTTTTTTTTAATTTTATTATTTTTCCCTAACTAAGGTGATTATAAAGGGGGGTTTGATTTACTATTTATAGCAGGTTTTTATGTTTTGCAGCTGTCACACAATAAAATACGCTTTTTATTGCAAAAAATAGTTTTTGCATCAACACATTTTGAGAGCTATAATTTTTTCCATATTTTAGCCCACAAAGTCATGTGAGGTCTTTTTTTTTTTTTTTGCAGGACGAGTTGATGTTTTTAATGGTACCATTTTCGGGCACATGACATTTTTTTCATCACTTTCTATTCCGATTTTTGGGAGACAGAATGAGCAAAAACCAGCAATTCATGAATTTCTTTTGGGGGGGTTTATACCGTTCCGCGTGTGGTAAAATTGATAAAGCGGGTCAGTACAATTACGATGATACCTCATTTATATCATTTTTTTGTTTTGGCACTTCTACATAATAAAAACTATTTTATAGAAAAAATAATTGTTTTTTGCATCACTTTATTCTGCGAGCTATAACTTATTTTTATTTTTCCGCTGATGACGCTGTTTGGCGGCTCGTTTTTGCGTGACAAGATGACGTTTTCAGCGGTACCATGTTTATTTATATCTGTCTTTTTGATCGCGTGTTATTCCACTTTTGTTCGGCGGTATGTGATAAACCATTGTTTTTTGCCTTTTTTTATTGTGTTAACTAGTGGGACAGTTTTAAAGGTCGGGTCGTTACGGATGCGGCAATACCAAATATGTGTACTCTTATTGTTTAGATTTTTTTTTCAGTCAAATATTTGATAGAATAAATATTGATTTTTATATATATATATATATATATTATACTTTATTAAAATTATTTAAAATTTTTTTATTTCATTCTAACTTTTACACTTTGCCCACTATGGGACACTCCTTTTGGTGCAGCCTGATCGCTTCTATAGCATGCAGATGAAGCAGCATCTACATGCTACAGAAGCTGTCAGTGCACACTGACTTGAGAGACTTCCTGACATGCACGGCGTGCCGTGGGGTCTCCGATCCAAAGGCAAGGGGCTGTCAGCCCCATGTGCCGGCTCTGGAATGCGGCGATCTTGTTTGATTGCAGTGTTCTGGCGGTTAAAGTGCCCCGATCGCCTATGACGTATTATTCCATCCATGGGAATTAAGTCCCAGGTCACACGGACGGAATAGTACGTCTAATGGCAGAAAGGGGGTAAATAAAATGTTCCTGTGCTGAGATAATCTTATAACTGTGTCCCTGCTGTGTCTGACTGTACAGAGACATGGTCTCATCATATCACAGCTCCTGGGCAGCTTGTCCCACAAAAAAACAAGCTCTCACACAGCCATATTGACTGAAAATAAAAAAGTTATGGCTCTGGGAAGAAGGAGAGCAAAAACTGAAAACGCAAAAATGGAAAATCCCAAGGTCGTGAAGGGGTTAAAGGCAGGGTGGATTGATTTAAATCACGCCGATTTAAATCAACGATTTAAATTATGATTTAAATCAAATTATTTTTTTCTATTTAAATCAGATCGATTTAAATCGTGATTTTAATCATGATTTAAATCACTGATTTAAATCAAATGATTTTTTTTAATATAAATCACGATTAAAATCTAAAACTTTCAATCATTGTTCAATTAACTCCACACTTCTAGCTTGGTTTCACTTTCTGTAGCTTGGTTTCAGTTTCTTTTTCCATTCAGTTGACATGCCCAAACTTGTTGGATAGTCAGTCAGCAGTACTTGGCTGTAGTAACAATCAAACTTCAGAAGTCTGCGTGAGCCATGGCAGGTCGTAAGAGAGACCCTATTTGGGTTCATTTTGTTGAGATGCCAGCAGAGCTTGGAGAGAAAGGTGGGAGAGCAAAGTGCAAATACTGTCAAAAGGATATCCAAGGACTTGTTTGCCGTTTGAAATCACATTATGAAAACTGCAACCAGAAGGGAAATGAAGATGTTGATAGTGATACAACTAATGTCAATGAACCCCCACAGCTTCTTATGCACCAGGACCCTAGCACTAGTGGTAAGTCTGGCAATTACAACCTATTTTAACAGACGTTTTACTGGGATGGTTAAAGTCTATGAAAAGAAAAATTTCTAGCACTAGTTCTGGAGTATAGAATTTAAATTTATGTTAAGGCAATATTTCACAGAAGATTAACGTTAAGTAAAAATAAAAGAGTGTGTATACGCTTTTTTTTTTTTTATTGTAGGCTACAATTCACTTTTGAAGTCTGCCAAATTGACCATTTTTTTTTTAAAAAAAAGCATTTTTAAAACTTTTGTGACATAATTTTTTTCAGTTGCTCTGATATTACTAGTATTACAGCAACTTCACCAGAAACTTGAGTAGCATAACTTTTGAGACAGCCCTTATAGGACGAGGACCATTACATTGTTCAAAAAGTTTGTTTCAAAATATTTTCGTTATATTTCTTCAAATACGCAGTCGAATTATATTTTTAATTACTGTGCTTTCAGGGTCAAATATGGCTTGTGCTGCACGTGACAATCAATATCTGGGTACAACTTCAACAAAGCAGCCCAACAAAAAACTTTGCGTGCAAAGTGTAGAAAAATTCCTCTTAAAGACTACGACGAGCCAGAAAGAACATTTTGATGAATTAATTGCTAAATTCATATTTGCAACCAATTCTTCTTTCCGACTAGTTGAACACCCATTGTTTGTACAAATGATCGAAGGAATAAGACCAGGCTACAAACCACCAAGTAGATTTGATATCTCAGGAAAACATCTTCAGGCTGTATATGACAAAGAAAGAGCGGCTTGTACAAAATATTTGAAAGACAAAGTTGTTAACATGAGCTTGGATGGTTGGAGCAACATCCACAACGACCCCATAATTTGCACTTGTGTCACAACAGAAGATGGTGAAACTTACCTTACAGACACAATCGACACATCTGGAAATTCACATACTGCTGAATATTTACTTGAAATTGCTAAGAACTCAATTCACCAATGCCAAGAACAGTTTGGATGTAAAGTAAGGAGCTTAGTTACTGATAACGCAAGCAATGTGGCAAAAATGCGAGCGGAACTGGCACATGAGGATGACACAAATGTCATTACATACGGTTGTTCTGCCCATTTGTTGCATCTTTTGGCAAAAGACCTGTATATTATTTCGGGTGTCAAGGAACATGTTGTAGAAATTGTTAAATATTTCCGCAATAATCATTTTGCACATGCAACCTACAAGGAAATGGGAGGACTGAAGTTGGTTCTACCACAAGATGTTAGATGGAATACCTTGGCTGAATGCTTGGAACTGTTTATTAACAACTGGTCAAAATTAGTGTCCATTTGCGAAACACATCGGGATAAAATTGATGCTAATATACGAAGCAAAGTATTAAATCTTGGTGTGAAGAGAAATGCCGAGGACCTTTTGGAAAGGTTAAAGCCAATATCTATTGCGTTGGATAAAATGCAGAAAGATACTGCAACCATAGCTGATGCCACAGAAGTTTGGAAAGATTTAGAAGGTTCGCTAGATCGCTTGAACCTCTCAAACAATGTATAGGTTGCAATACACCACCGCAAGGACCAAGCATTAAAAGAAGAACACTATTTAGCCAATATCTTGCATCCCATCTACAGAGGGAAAAAACTATCTGAGGCGGAAATCAACTCTGCAATGGAGTGGCTCGCCAATACTAACCATGACACTGTGCTGAAATTGAAGTGTGAATCTGCACCATTTCAAAAATACATGTTTGCAGATAACGTCGTTAATGAACTAAAACCACTGGACTGGTGGAAGTCGCAATCACTTGTTCTTCCAGCGAAGATAATAAATGTAGCTACTCAGCTACTGACTGCATCGGCTTCATCGGCAGGAGTAGAGAGATTTTCTTCATTTGGTTTTGTGCACACAACAGTCCGAAACCGCTTAGGAACTGCTAAAGCAGGACAACTAGTTTTCCTATTAAAAGTCCTAAATAAACAGTAGGCTTAAAGGACTGATGTATTCACTGAAGATGTTTGCTTACTTCAAACGTTAGAGATAGGCTATTGTTAAAAAGTACTTACTCTCTGTAGTTCAATTCTGATTGTTTAATAGTGCAAATAAAAATTATTAGGTTTCATAATCATCAACTGTTTTAATATTTTTATTTGTGTAAAATAATTTGATTTGCAAAAAGACAAAGTTTTGCTTGTGTACAACTTGATTAAAAAATCCTATTTAAATCAAAAAAATCCGATTTAAATAAAAAAAATCAGATTTTTTTGATTTTTTTAAAAAAAAAATCATGATTTTTATCCACCCTGGTTAAAGGGGTTGTCCCATCTTCTATCTTTAGGAACAACACTGCTCCCCAACCTCTTAAAATAAATAAACTAAAAACTTTAAAATCTCTGAAAATACCCGCAAACCAAATATTAATTTATTTTTTTCCTACAACTTCTGAATTTTTTTTTCACCACCTAAATAATAATGAAAAATAATCTATGCAATCTTGGTGTAGCTAATACACACACACACACACACACACACACACACACACACACACACGAAAAAAGAGTAGGAAAAACACCATAGTAAAAAATTACAAAAACTTTATTGATCCAATAATTACAAATGCCAACAATAAAGGCCCAAAACAGAGATAGGATGAGGAAAAGCTGCAGGCAAAGAAAGTACAACAGACTACATAGTAACCTAGATAAGGCCAATATCATCAAAGAGACATATGCATGAATAAATGGAATGGGGGGCACAGAAATAATAGTACTAATAGACAGAAAATCTGTATGAGTAGGAAAAAATAACAATCCTAGTGTCCACCATACACAGTATTAATGGCGCTTACCCATGTCTTAAGGTCGAGTCCGTGTACCTCCCTGCAGACCCCCTGACGCGCGTTTCGCGTTGGTGCTTTCTCAAAAGGGGACTAGAGAAGCGTCATATCCCCAGGGCTGTATATACGGCAGTATCCCAATTAATGCCGGTGTAAAAGGGCGCACACGCCCATGACGTCACACGCCGGAAGTACCACCCTCTCCCATGGTCGTCAATGCACCGTGCGCATGTAGGCGGAGTTCGCCTGCTGACGTCATGAAGATGCGCACAGAGCGCTACAGACGACCACAAAGAAGGGCAGGAAAGGCGCAGAGTAAAGTGCGCGCCACAGCGGCCATCATTGTGAAGACCATAGCGGCGGACATCTTTAAAAAGACCATAAGAAGTGCACATAAATATAATTATAAATAATAATTAAAAAACAGTGCAATAGTCTGTGTTGTGGATACTCTGGGGGCGACTTCTGGGCTGGGGCTCCCTCCGGTGGTTGAGGGTAGTGAACTAATTGGTGAATGGCCTTCAGCTGGCTCTGAATGGTCTGATATGGGTGACCTGAACTCCCTTCGGCCTTGCCGGTTATCAATTGTTCTTCCACGTCTTGCGTGGAGCTCAGCTTGCATTCCTGCTCTCATTCAGATAAGTGATTTGCTGTTTTTTTTTCCTCTGGTTGGATTTTTCTTGCTGCTTTGCAGTAGACTTCAGCCTGGTCCCCTTTTGGGGCCTGGCGCTGCAATTGTGCTCAGTTTGTGTTTGCACTTTTGCTCAGTTCCTATGTCACTTTTTATTTGCTGAATTGCTGTGTGTTACACCAGAGATCTGATTTAGGTGGTAGAGATCTTGTGATCTCAGTTTTTTTGTTAATCAGAAGTGTTGGTATTTTTGTCAGGGTTTTTTTTGGGTTGCAGTCAGAATTCTTTCCTATACTTTTCTATCTAGACAGATTGGGCCCCAGCGTTTGCTCATTCCATTTTCTGTCTGTGTTCGTATTTTCTTCTGGTCTAACCGCCATTACATGTTTTGGGGCTTCCTATTTCTTTGGGGATTCTGCTACGGGGCAGATAGCATTCATCTTTCTGCCTTTAGGTGTAGCTATCTCTCCGGCTGTGACGAGGCGTCTAGGATCACCGTAGGTACGCTCCACGGCTACTTCTAGTGTTGCGGTTAGTTTAGGGTCCTGCAATCCAATAGTTTCCAGCCTCTGGTGTATTGCTTCTTTGGCTATTTTTTGCAATTTCTCCTCAGCTACCGAAACATAACAAGTCTGTGTATCAATATACAAATATGTAGGATCATATATGAGTGAATTATAATAACGGGATAAATATCCCCATATCTGATTCCATATCAAGAAAAAGAAAAGTGCAATTAAAGTGACAGTGCATAAATCACAATGATTACAATATGAGAGATGATAAATATTAATAAACATCAAAATAGTGAAGCAGACGATCTTCTATCCCAAAAGTCCTGATCGAGATTTGTCAAGAGTCAGCCTTATGGAAAAGCAGCATGCTTAGAAAGGTCTCCAAAATCCAAAACTCCGACATTGGATAAACTAGATAAAAACGGAGAAGATGACACAAATTAATAAAAAGTAAAATCGAAGTGGGTTGATTCACACAATAATAATGTACAGAAACTATCAGGAAACAGGACAAAGGACATGGACGACAGTGGGCAGAACAAAAACGCATAAGGGGGCACAGCAGTCTAGGAAGGGAAGAAATATGTATCACAAAAAAGGAACAAAGGTTAATTTCTCATTGAGACCTTTAGGTGTCATGGGTGACAATCCACCTACATTCACGTTGTGCCAGTAGGCGAATCAAATTGCCACCCCTGACACCACCACGGACTCTGTCAATACCCCTAATTTTTAAGCCACCAGGGTCGGAGCCGTGGCACAGGTAAAAATGTTGCGGCAATGTCTTCAAAGAGGATATATCCTCAGCGTCTTTAGCGGCTAAGATATCACGTACGTGTTCGCGCGTCCTAATCTGAGTCCCCTAGATTTGAGGCCCACGTATATAAGGGAGCAGGGACACGTGGCATAATATATCACATGTGTGGTATTACATGAAATGTACTCACAGATCGCATATTCCCTGCTCCCATCAGATTTTTTTGAAGTTTCCACATCTCAGGATATTAGGACACGCGACACATGAACCGCATGAAAAACAACCAACTCGCGGATTATTTATTTTGAAAAAAGATTGTGGTTTCGCCACATAATGACTCTTAACGAGGTGGTCCCTTAAGTTTTTAAGGGTCCCTACGTTGCGTCATTAAAGGACGTTGAGGTAGGTTTGTCGCCAGGGTCGCATCGGTACGTAAAACAGACCAATGTCTATTCAGAGTGTCACGGATTCGATCCCAGCGGCAATTAGATGTAGAAATGAACCTCAACTCATTAGTCAGTCGCATCTTGGTGTAGCTGTAATAGTATTAACCCCTTTCTGACCCCAGATGTACTATTCCGTCCATGTGACCTGGGCCTTATTGACCCTGGACGGAATAGTACGTCATAGGCGATCAGCCGCCCTCACGAGGGGGAGCGCGGCTATTCGCGGTCAGGTATCAGCTGATTATCACACATTAAAGATGATCGCAGAGTTCCGGAGCAGGCAGAGGGGCTGTCAGCAATGACAGCCCCTCTGCCTTTGGATCGGAGACCCTGCGGCATGACGCGGGGTCCCGATCGGTGTCATGGAGACCCGATGTCGTCATGATGACATCCGGGTCTCCAGACCAGAGAGACTTCCTGTCATGCGCAGTGCATGTCAGGAAGTCTCACAGGTTAGTGAGAAATCCCTGCAGCGCTGACAGCTTGTATAGCATGAAGATCTGCATGCTATAGAAGCTATCAGCCTGCAGAAAATGAGTGTCCCATAGTGGTACAAAGTGTAAAACTAAGAATTAAATTAAAAAAAAATAATTTTAATACTTGTAAAAATATTTAAAAAATAATAAAAACAATATTTATTCCATTAATAAATAAATATTTGAATAAAAAAATCTAAACAATAAAAGTACACATATTTAGTATCGCCGCGTCCGTAACAACCTGCCCTATAAAACTGTCCCACTAGTTAACCCCTTTAGTGAACACCATTAAAAAAAAAAAAAAGCAAATAAACAATGCTTTATCATCATACCGCCTAACAAAAAGTGGAATAACACGCAATCAAAAAGATGGATATAAATAAACGTGGTAGCGCTGAAAACGTCATCTTGTCCTGCATAAATATATAAATGAGGTATCGCTGTAATCGTACTAACCCGAAGAATTAAACTGCCTTGTCAATTTTACCACACGCTGAACGGGCCTATTTTTACAATTCTGACCACTGTCTCTTTGAGGTTATAACTCTGGAACGCTTCAACGGATCTTCGCGATTTTGAGATTGTTTTCTTGTGACATATTGTACTTCACGTTAGTGGTCAAATTTCTTCGATATAACTTGCGTTTATTTTTGAAAAAAAAAGGCAAAAATTTTGCAATTTTCAAACTTTGAATTTTTATTCCCTTAAAACAGAGAAATATGTCACACAAAATAGTTAATAAATAACATTTCCCACATGTCTACTTTACATCAGCACAATTTTGGAACCAAAATTTTTTTTTGTTAGGAAATTATAAGGGTTAAAAGTTGACCAGCGATTTCTCATTTTTACAACAATTTACAAAGCCATTTTTTTTACGGACCACCTCACATTTGAAGTCACTTTGAGGGGTCTATATGAAAATACCCAAAAGTGACACCATTCTAAAAACTGCACCCTCAAGGTACTCAAAACCACATTCAAGAAGTTTATTAACTCTTCAGGTGCTTCACAGGAGCTGAAGCAACGTGGAAGGAAAAAATGAACATTTAACTTCTTCGTCACAAAAATGATCTTTTACAAACTTTTTTTTATTTTCACAAGGGTAAAAGGAGAAAATGGACAGATAAAGTTGTACAATTTCTCCTGAGCATGCCAATACCCCATATGTGGGGGAAAGCCACTGTTTGGGTTCATGGCAGAGCTCGTAAGGGAAAGAGCGCCGTTTGACTTTTTCAAACCAAAATTGGCTGGAATTGAGATTGGACGCCATGTCGCGTTTGGAGAGCCTCTGATGCGCCTAAACAGTGGAAACCCCCCACAAGTGACACCATTTTGGAAACTAGACCCCCTATGGAACTTATCGAGATCTGTTGTGAGCACTTTGAACCCCCAAGTGTTTCACAAAAGTTTATAATGCCTGGGTGTGGAAAAAAAAAAAAATTCCACAAAAATGATCTTTTAGTCACCAATTTTTTATTTTCCCAAGGGTAAGAGGAGAAATTGAACCCCAAAAGTTGTTCAATTTGTCCTGAGTAAGCTGATAACCAATATGTGGGAGAAAACTACTGTATGGGCACACGTCGGGGCTCGGAAGGGAAGTAGTGATGTTTTGGATTGCAGACTTTGTTGGAATGGTCTGCGGGCGTCATGTTGCATTTGGAGAGCCCCTGATGTGCCTAAACAGTGGAAACCCCACTCAAGTAACCCCATTTTGGAAAATAGACCCCCTAGGGATCTTATCTAGATGTGTGGTGAGCACTATGAACCCCCAAGTGCTTCACAGAAGTTTATAACGTAGAGCCATAAAAATTAAAAAATCATAATTTTTTTTTCAACAAAAATGATATTTAAACCCCCAATTTTTTTCCCAAGGGTAACAGAAGAAATTAGACCTCAAGAGTTATTGTGCAATTTGTCCTGAGTACGCCGATACCCCATATGTGGGGGGTAAACTACTGTTTAGGTGCGTGGCAGAGCTCAGGAGGGAGGAGCACCATTTGAAAAAGTCAACGCAGAATTGGCTGGAATTGAGATCAGACGCCATGTCACATTTGGAGAGCCCCTGATGTGCCCAAACAGTGGAAACCCCCCAATTCTAACTCCAACCCTAACCCCAACACACCCCTAACCCTAAGCCCAACCCTAACCCTAATTTTAACTTTAGCCCTAACCCTAACTTTAGCCCCAACCCTAATGGGAAAATGGAAATAAATACTTTTTTTTTATTTTTATTATTTTTCCCTAAGGGGGTGATTTTACTATTTATAGCGGGTTTTTATGTTTGACAGCTGTCACACGCAAAAAGACGCTTTTTATTGCAAAAAATAGTTTTTGCATCACCACATTTTGAGAGCTATAATTTTTGCATATTTTGGCCCACAGAGTCATGTGAGGTCTTATTTTTTGCGGGACGAGTTGACGTTTTTATTGGTACCATTTTTGGGGACGTGACATTTTTTGATCGCTTTTTATTTTGATTTTTGTGAGGCTAGAATGAACAAAAATCAGCAATTCATGAATTTCTTTTGGGGGGAGGGCGTTTATACCGTTCCGTGTGTGGTAAAATTGATAAAGTAGTTTTATTCTTCGGGTCAGTACGATTACGGCGATAACTCATTTCTAGAATTTTATGTTTTGGCGCTTTTATACAATAAAAACAATTTTATATTAAAAATAATTATTTTTGTATCGCTTTATTCTGCGAGCTATAACTTTTTAATTTTTTCGCTGATGATGCTGTATGGCGGCTTGTTTTTTGCGGGACAAGATGACGTTTTCAGCGGTACCATGTTTATTTATATGTCTTTTTGATCGCGTTATTCCACTTTTTGTTCAGCGTTTTTTTTTTTCTTTAAGGGGTACACTAAAGGGGTTAACTAGTGGGACAGTTTTATAGGGCGGGTCGTTACGGACGCGGCAATACCAAATATGTGTACCTTTATTTTTATTTATTTTTTTTATTGAAGAAAATGATTTTATTGGGGAATATTTTTTTTTCTCTATTTGGGGATATTTTTTTTTTTTTTTTACACGTGATTTTTATTTTTTTAACTTTTTTACATTGTCCCAGGGTGGGACATAACTGTATAAGGTCAGATCGCCGATCTGACACTGTGCACAGCACTCTGTCAGATCGGCGATGTGACAGGCACTGCTGCAGGCTTTCTCAGCGCCTGCTATCAGCAGGCACTGAGGAAGCTGCCTCCCTGCGAGACCCCGAGGAGGGAGGGAGGAAGCCCTCAGAACAGCGCAGTCACATCGCACTGTTCTGAGGGTCTCAGGGAAGCACGCAGGGAGCCCCCTCCCAGCGCAATGCTTCCCTGTGCCACCGGTACACTGCGATCATGTTTGATCGCAGTGTGCCAGGGGTTAATGTGCCGGGAGCTGTGATAATCGGCTGCGATCGGACGCGCTCCTCGGGAGCGCGTCCGATTGCATGTGACGTACTATCCAGTCCATGGTCATACCGGCCCAGGGATCATGGACGGGATAGTACGTCCGATGGCAGAAAGGGGTTAAGCATTCCAAAAATTCCTGTGAAGCACCTGAAGGGTTAATAAACTTATGAGTACCTTGAGGGGTGCATTTTTTGGAATGGTGTCACTTTTGGGTATTTCCTATCATATAGACCCCTCAAAGTGACTTCAAATGTGATGTGGTCCCTAAAAAAAAAAAAAAAAAAAAGTTTTGTAAAAATGAGAAATCGCTGTTTAACTTTTAACCCTTTACATCAGCACAATTTTGGAACCAAAATTTTTTTGTTAGGAAGTTAAGTACCGTATATACTCGAGTATAAGCCGACCCCCTAATTTTGCCACAAAAAATTGGGAAAACTTATTGACTCAAGTATAAGCCTAGGGTGGGAACTGCAGCAGCTACTGGTAAATTTCAAAAATAAAAATAGATGCCAATAAAAGCAAAATTAATTGACACATCAGTAGGTTAAATGTTTTTGAATATCCATATTTAATCAGGAGCCCCATATAATGCTCCATACAAAATACGCCCCATATAATGCTGCACAAAGGTTAATAATGGCCCCATAAGATACTCCATAGAATAATATGCCCCATATGCTGCTCCATAAATGTTATGGCCCCATAAGATACCCCACAGAATATTCCCCCATATGCTGCTCCATGAAGGTTATGGCCCCATAAAATGATCCATAGAATATGCCCCCATATGGTGCTGCGAATAAAAAAAAAAAGACATACCGTACATACTCATGTATAAGCCGACCCCCCCCTAATTTTGCCACAAAAAACTGGGAAAACGTATTGACTCGCGTATAAGCCGGGTGTATAAACCGCCGTCCTGCTCTGTGCTGCCCCCGTCCTGCTCCTTGCTCCACATCCAGCTCTGTGCTCCCCCATTCTCCTCTGTGCTTCCCCCCTCCTGCTCCATCCGCCGCTGTGCTCCCCCCTTCCTGCTCCGTCCTCCTGTGCCCCCTCGTCCTGCTCCGTGCTCCTCTGTGCTCTCCATCCTCCCCTGTCCTGCTCTGTGCTCCTCTGTGCCCTCCATCCTCCCCCTGTCCTGCTCTGTGCTCCTCTGTGCCCTCCATCCTCCCCCCCTGTCCTGCTCCGTGCTCCTCTGTGCTCTCCGTCCTCCTCCCTCCCCCCGTCCTGCTCTGTGCTCATTGTCCTCCTCCATGCTTCCCCCATCCTCCGTTCTCCCCCCGTCATACTTGCCCTCCCGTGCCATCGCTGAACGTCCTGGCAATCCTCCGTTGTACCCGGCTTCCTGCAGCTCTCCTGTGCTGAGCGGTGACGTAATACCGCTCGTTAAGGCCATGAATATGGACGCCACGCCTACGGGAGTGGCGTCGCGTCCATATTACGTTCAGCGATGGCACGGGGAGGGTGAGTATGATGTCCCAGCCACCGGCTCCTGCCGCGGCACCCCCTCCCTCGCTGGTTTCTGCCCAATGACTCGTGTATAAGCCGAGGGGGCATTTTCAGCACAAAAAGGGTGCTGAAAATCTTGGCTTATACACGAGTATATACGGTACTCGCCTCTCGTTGCTGGGGGCCAGGTGCCGGTGTCCTGAGCAGGCGGCGACACCGGCGCGCTATGGTGGACTGGTGCCGGTGTCACCGCTGGCTCAGGCCCCCGGCACCAGCGATATTCACAGGTCCCCGGTCCACCGCCGCGCAACGCTGTGTCTTCCGGGTCCTCTGGCTGTGAATGTTCACAGCCAGAGGACGCGAGGACAGAGCGTATATGTGCATATTCATGACTTTAATGAGCGGTACCACGTGACCGCTGAACACAGACACCAGGGACCATGGGAGAAGCGGGGGGCTGCAGAGACCGTACCAGGAGAGGGTGAGTATATGTGACAGCCGCGCTCCCCCTCTCCCGCTGACCCCCTTTTGTTGACTCGAGTATAAGCTGAGAGGGGCACTTTCAGCCCTAAAAAATGGGCTGAAAATCTCGGCTTATACTCGAGTATATACGGTAGACATGTGGGAAATATTACTTAAGTATTTTGTGTGACATATCTGTGTGATTTAAAGGCATAAAAATTCAAAGTTGGAAAATTGAAAAATTTTCAACATGTTCGCCAAATTTCCGTTTTTTTTTCACAAATAAACGCAAGTCGTATCAAAGAAATTTTACCACTATCATAAAGTACAATATGTCATGAGAAAACAGTCTCAGAATCACCGGGATCTATGGAAGCGTTCCATGGGTAAGGGGTTAACCAATGGAATCCTGTTTCCAGGTCATTTTTACTGTATAATGAAATCTCTCTTGGAAGAAGGGGAGGTGAACTCAAAACCTAACAATGAAAAACTGGCTTCTGTGATAAGGGCTAATGTCAATGGTATTGGAGCGCTTTCACCAAGAGTGACCAGAAAGTAACTGTGGATCATGTATTAATCTGTGTTGGGCTTTGTTGCATAATATAAATTCTGTATTGCTATGTTTTGCACAGTCAAGGGGATTTCCTATTACTAACCATATGGATGCTATGGATTTTTTTTTTTTTTGTAATTGTTTTGTCATGCAAACATAGTGAAGGGAGGATAAACCAGGCACACACACACTAAAGTTCTGCTGTTCCATAAATACCGTAAATCATTTTTATGCTTCCTTTTATGGGCATAACATGATCATCAGATGCTCCCTTTTCTACATTGTTATAAACTACTATGCTATCATGTATTCTCTGTCAGCACTGACCTCTAGTGTTTTTAGCAACTTATTCAGTGTTGGCTAATTTAACCTTTTCTCTTTTTTTTTCAGGATTATAATGCTTTTTTGAAGCAAAGGAAAGTAATACAGTGTCATCATTCCTACAAATATAGCCAAAATCAGCAAAGGTAGTTCTTTTTTGTTTCTTTTATTTTGTGTAAGCAGTGTCTTTTTATGTTACTGTCGTATTTAATACTAACTTTTCCCAAAGTTGTCCTTTTCTGATTTGGAGTAATATACATGAACATGTTAAATTCCTGCTCCCTGACCCCAGACATTTATGTAAACTAAAATAGACTGGAAATTATGAATAGTTTATGGGGGAGCAGATAAAGTAAAGAAACTTAGTCACCACCTCCACGGAAGTGAGGTAGGACACCCTCTGAGAAGAGGGAAGGCTAGTTTATTTAACCCCTTCATGACCTGTGACACAGCGTATGTGTCATGAAAGGATCGCGTTCCTACGGGTCGGGTGACCGGGGTCACTGAAAGGTCACCCAACACGCAGGCACAAGACCCTTTGTGCTTCACCACAGGGGGGTTGGTTTAACCCCTACGTGGCTACGATCGCTCTGATTGGCTGATAAAAGTGAAACAGTGCTCCCTTTATTCCGAGCCCCGACGTGTGCCCAAACAGTGGTTTACCCCCACATATGGGGTATCAGTGTACTCAGTAAAAATTGCACAACAACTTTCGGGGTCTAATTTCTCCTATTAATCTTGGGGAAAAAAAATTGGGGACTAAAAAAATTATTTTTGTGGAAAAAAAAAAGATTTTTTATTTTCATAGCTCTGCGTTATAAACTTCTGTGAAGAACTTGGAGATTCAAAGTGCTCACCACACATCTAGAGGAGTTCCTTGGGGGATCTAGTTTCCAAATGGGGTCACTTGGGGGGGTTTCTACTGTTTAGGCACATCATGGGCTCTGCAAACTTAACATGATGCCCGCAGACCATTCCATCAAGTCGGCATTTCAAAACATCACTACTTCCCTTCCGAGCCCCGACGTGTGCCCATACAGTAGTTTTCTCCCACATGTGGGGTACCAGTGTACTCAGGACAAACTGTACAACAACTTTTGGGGTCCAATTTCTCCTGTTACCCTTGTGAAAATAAAAAATTGTGGGTTAAAAAAATCAGTTTTTGAGGAAAAAAATTATTTTTTGTTTTTACAGCTCTGCATTATAAACTTCTGTGAAGCACGTGGGGGTTCAAGGTGCTCACAAACACATCTGGATAAGTTCCTTGGGGGGTCTAGTTTACAAAATGGGGTCACTTGTGGTTGGTTTCTACTGTTTGGGCACATCAGGGGCTCTGCAAATGTAACAAGATGCCCGCAGACCATTCCATCAAGTCGGCATTTCAAAGTGTCACTACATCCCTTCCGAGCACTGACGTGTGCCCAAACAGTGGTTACCCCCCACATATGGGGTACCAGCGTACTCAGGACAAACTGGACAACAACTTTTGGGGTCCAATTTCTCCTGTAACCATTGTGAAAATAAAAAATAGGGGGCTAAAAAAATCATTTTTTGAGAAAAAAAATGATTTTTTATTTTCAAGGCTGTGCGTTATAAACTTCTGTATAGCACCTGGTGGTTCAAAGTGCTCACTGTGCATCTAAATAAGTTCCTTAGGGGGTCTTGTTTCCAAAATGGGGTCATTTGTGGGGGAGCTCCAAAGTTTAGGCACACAGGGACTCTCCAAACACGACATGGTGTCTGCTAACGATTGGAGCTAATTTTCCATTAAAGTCAAATGGCGCTCCTTCCCTTCTTAGCCCTGCTGTGCACCCAAACAGTGGTTACCCCCTCATATGGGACACCAGCGTACTCAGGAAAAACTGGACAACAACTTTTGGTGTCCAATTTATTGTAACGGGTCTGGTGGGTGGAACTACTGACGAGACAGGTCAGGTTGGTGGAACCACAAAGCTTTATTATACAAGAGAGTTTACTTGTAAGAGAGCGGGTGGCACCCGGGAAAAGGGCAGGGAATCACGGCAGGGGATATAGGTAGTCTCTGGACAGGCAGGTTTGTCACAGCAAGTGACCAAGGAAGTCTCTGGGCAGGCAGGTTGTAATGGTAAGTGACCGAGGCAGTCTCTGGGACAGGCAGGTTGTCACGGCAAGTGACCAAGGCAGTCTCTGGGACAGGCAGGTTGTCACGGCAAGTGACCAGGCAGTATCTGGACAGGCAGGTTGTCACAGCAAGTGACCAAGGCAGTCTCTGGGACAGGCAGGTTGTCACAGCAAGTGACCAAGGCAGTCTCTGGGACATGCAGGTTGTCACGGCAAGTGACCAGGCAGTCTCTGGACAGGCAGGTTGTCACGGCAAGTGACCAGGCAGTCTCTGGACAGGCAGGTTGTCACGGCAAGTGACCAAGGCAGTCTCTGGGACAGGCAGGTTGTCACGGCAAGTGACCAGGCAGTCTCTGGACAGGCAGGTTGTCACGGCAAGTGACCAGGCAGTCTCTAGAACAGGGCAGGCATATACGACCTGATATGGTGGAGCCTCCAGGTAGGCTGCAGTCGGATGGCAGATGATCGCTCCCAGGTGAGCAGGCAAGAGCCGGGGATCTCTGCAGATGATGTCCGAACTTCCGGATGGAGCTGCAGTCGGATGGCAGATGATCGCTCCCAGGTGAGCAGGCAAGAGCCGGGGATCTCCGCAGATGATGTCCGAACTTCCAGAAGGAGCTGCAGTCGGATGGCAGATGATCGCTCCTAGGTGAGCAGGCAAGAGCCGGGGATCTCTGCAGATGACGTCCGAACCTCTGGATGGAACTGCAGACGGATGGCAGACAGGCAAGCCGACAGGTAACAGGCAGGTAACTGGAATCAGGAGCTGATGGCTGAAACAGAGTTAGACTGCACAGGAACAACATTGCTCGGGCATCTACATTAAGGAGGAAGCCCTTAATATAGGGTGGAGTCCTCCAGCATTGGCTGGAGACTGATTTGGAAAATGCGCGCGGCTCCTTTAAGAGCGGGGGAGGGTGCGGGCGCGCGCCCTAAGGCCAGTAGCAGGGAAGGAGCGCGCGGGACCAGCAGGGCGGAAGGAGGACGCCATAGGCGCAGAAGAGGCTGGGAGGACTGAGGACGCTGAGCGCAGGTGAGGAGAGCGACGTCCCTGTCTGGCAGCAGGCAGGGACGCGGGCGCTACAGTACCCCCCCCCTCTAGGCCCCCCCTTCTTTAGGCCAGAAAGAAATTTAGCTAGGATAAGAGGGGCATGGATGTTCTCCCGAGGCTCCCAGGTTCTCTCCTCAGAACCAAACCCCTTCCAATCCACCAAAAAATAAGTCTTTCTTCCTACCCTTTTTGTGGCCAGAATGTTCTCTACCTCAAATTCATCATCAGCAGACACTGGAGCAGGAGGTGTACCTGTAGACTTAAAAAAAGAGTTAAGAACCACAGGTTTGAGGAGAGATACATGAAAAGAATTAGGAATTCTCAAATTGGCCGGGAGTTTCAATTTATAGGACACCGGATTGATCTGACTGATGACCTCAAAAGGACCGATGAACCGAGGACCTAACTTGTAGGACGGAATTTTGAGTCGAACATATTTGGACGAAAGCCAGACTTTGTCCCCAGGACGGAATTGAGGAGGATCCAGACGTTTTTTGTCAGCATGTCTTTTCATGCGCTCGGATGACTGAATGAGTGCGGACCGGGTACTCTCCCAGATGGAGGAGAATTCTCTAACCAGAGATTCCGCAGCTGGATTGTCCACAGAGATGGAAACAGGGACAGGGATCCGAGGGTGCTGACCGAAGACTACAAAAAACGGAGACTTGGTGGAAGATTCGCTCTCATGATTATTGTAGGAGAATTCGGCCCAAGGCAGGAGCTCCACCCAGTCAGAATGGTGGGCATTAACGAAGTGTCGAAGATAACTGGTCAAATTCTGATTTATTCGTTCAACTTGTCCATTGGACTGTGGGTGGTAAGCGGAGGAAAAATCCAGGGTGACGTCTAGCAACTTACAAGTGGCTCTCCAGAAACGTGAGGTGAACTGAACCCCACGATCCGACACAATGTGACGAGGCAGACCATGAAGACGGAAGATGTGGCGGATAAAGTCTTTAGCCAACTCGGGTGCAGACGGAAGACCTGGCAGAGGAATGAAGTGAGCCATCTTGGAAAAGCGGTCAGTGACCACCCAAATGACTGTACAACCAGCAGAGACGGGAAGATCAGTAATGAAGTCCATGGCTATATGCTGCCAGGGGGCAGCGGGTACAGGAAGCGGAAGAAGACGGCCGGTAGGCAGGTGTCTTGGAACTTTGTTGCGGGCACAGGAAACACAGGCAGAAACAAAGTCTATTACGTCTTTGTGCAGGGTAGGCCACCAATAATGCCGGGTAATGAGTTGGAGGGTCTTTTTTTGACCAGCGTGGCCAGCGAGTTTAGACGAGTGACCCCAATGTAGGATTCTCTTCCGATCGGTTTCTGATACGAACGTCTTACCAGGAGGGAGACGATTTAGACTCACGGGAGCCACCTGCATCACTCTGGCGGGATCGATGATATGTTTAGGCTCATCCTCGAGATCCGACACCAGGAAAGACCGAGACAAGGCATCCGCCTTGACGTTTTTGTCAGCTGGGCGAAAATGCAAAAGAAAATCGAAGCGGGCAAAAAACAAGGACCACCGGGCTTGGCGAGGATTAAGTCTCTGTGCCTGCTGGAGGTATGCCAGATTTTTGTGGTCCGTGTAGATGATTACCGGATGAAGAGCCCCTTCGAGTAGGTAACGCCACTCCTCCAATGCCAACTTAATGGCCAATATAACTCTCGATCTCCTATGGAGTAATTGCGCTCGGAGGAGGAGAAGAGTTTGGAGAAGAAACCGCAGGATACCATCCTCCCGGATGGCGATTTTTGGGTAAGAACCGCTCCGGCTCCAGCAGAGGAAGCGTCCACCTCCAGGAAGAACTGCTTGTTGCCATCCGGGCGATGCAGCACTGGAGCGGAAGAGAAGGCCTGTTTCAGAGAAAGGAAGGCCTCCTCTGCTTCGGTCGTCCACTGTTTGGGGTTAGCATCCTTGCGAGTGAGCGCTGAGATTGGAGCAGTCCTGGAAGAGAAGTGCGGTATGAAGAGACGGTAATAGTTGGCAAATCCCAGGAACCGCTGAATGGCCTTCAACCCCTCCGGTCGGGGCCACTTCTCGATGGCAGACAGTTTCTCCGGATCCATTCGTAGACCTGTTTGAGAGATAATGTATCCCAGAAACGGAAGCGATGTCTGCTCAAAGAGGCACTTCTCATATTTGGCGAAGAGGTGATTCTGCCTGAGCCTGAGCAGAACCTGACGAACATCCCTCCGGTGAGACTGAAGATCCGGAGAGAAGACCAAGATGTCGTCAAGGTACACCACAACGCAGGAGTAGAGGAGGTCCCGGAAGATGTCATTGACCAACTCCTAAAAGACTGCTGGAGCATTACAGAGACCAAAGGGCATCACCAAGTACTCGTAGTGGCCGTCCCGGGTGTTGAATGCCGTCTTCCATTCATCTCCTCGACGGATACGAACCAGGTTGTATGCTCCACGAAGATCTAGTTTGGTGAAGACTCTAGCCCCTCTAAGACGATCAAACAGTTCTGGAATGAGCGGAAGAGGGTACTTATTCTTCACCGTGATCGAATTTAGGCCTCTGTAGTCAATACAGGGACGGAGAGATCCGTCTTTCTTTTTAACGAAGAAGAAACCTGCTCCCGCTGGGGAGGTAGATTTCCGGATGAATCCCTTTGCTAAGTTCTCCTCGATATATTCGGACATCGACCTGGTCTCAGCAGCAGACAACGGGTAAATACGCCCACGGGGAGGCGTAGTACCGGGCAACAGGTCAATCGGGCAATCATATGGTCTATGCGGGGGTAATGTCTCTGCTTCCTTTTTATTGAAGACATCAGCAAATGACCAATATGGAATCGGGAGTCCGGGAAGATTAGCAGGTGTAGGAGAAGATTAGACAGGATGAACAGGCACCAGACACGTTTTATGACAGTCCTGTCCCCAGCGAAGAACCTCTCCATTCTGCCAGTCGAGCACAGGTGCATGTTTTTGGAGCCAAGGCAGACCTAGTAAGAAAGCATGAGAGAGTCCAGGTAAAACATGAAACGAGATGCTCTCAGAATGCAACATTCCCACCTGCAGGGTTATGACTTCGGTGATAAGTCGTATGGGACAAGGTAGGAGGCCCCCATCCACAGCAGCAACAGATACCGGTTCAACAAGAGGTTTGGTGGGAATGTGATACTTCTCTACTAGAGCCTGTGACACGAGATTCCCAGCTGCTCCAGAATCAAGTTGGGCCATTTCGAAGTAACGGTTCTTACCGAGAAGAATTGAAACCGACAGCAGCAGGGATGAAGAGGATTTATTTTTGTCTAGATTGACCTCTCCGAGCGAACCTAGACACAGGCGTTTCCCGACTTCTCCGGACAGGTTTGGATCCAGTGCTCCTTACTGCCGCAGTAGAAGCAACTTTTCTCGGCACGGCGTGAGTCCTGACGGGCTTTGACCATCTTGGTCTGGTCGACCTGCATAGGCTCAGCAGTGTGCACCTGAGGAGAAACGGAAGAGGTTATAGATCTCTGACACGAGGGTGCAAGAGAGGAAAATTGTCTTTTACGGGTGATCTCTTTGGCTCGTTCCTGGAACCGTAGATCAATTAGATTGGCAAGATTTATTAAATCATCTAGAGAGGTTAGAACGTCCCGACCGGCAAGTTCGTCTTTAATACGGCCGGACAGACCCTCCCAGAAGACCGAAATTAGAGCTTCATTGTCCCAAGTTAGTTCTGAGGCTAAAGTCCGGAACCGTATGGCATATTGACCAACGGTGAGGCTCTCCTGACGGAGACGCAGCAGAGATGATGCAGAGGAAGTCTTCCGTCCAGGTTCGTCGAATACCTTCCGGAAGGCCGAGAGAAAAGCAGGCAGGTCAGATACCAGAGGATCCTCTCTCTCCCAGAGAGGATTAAGCCAGGCCAGGGCCTCTCCGGTAAGATGGGACATGATGAAGGCAACTTTGGCCCGGTCAGAGTTAAACTGGTGTGCCAGGAGTTCAAAATGCAGGGTGCACAGATTAATGAAACCCCGAGCCAGAGCAGGATCACCTCCAAACCTAGGAGGAGCTGACAGTCGGGGTCCGGGAATGGAAACCACGGAATTGGGAATCAGCGGGACTGACGGATTATGAGTCATGGCTCCAGCGATGGTTGCTGGTGATGAATTCAGAGTGTCCAGACGGGAATTGACGTTCCGCAGGTGACCCAGGATGGCCTCCTGTTGAGACCTCTGGCGAGACAGCTCATGACACAGTTCCGGGAGTGAAGGGGTTTGGGTGCCACCGGGTTCCATGGCCCGAGCAAACTGTAACGGGTCTGGTGGTGGAACTACTGACGGTGACGAGACAGGTCAGGTTGGTGGAACCACAAAGCTTTATTATACAAGAGAGTTTACTTGTAAGAGAGCGGGTGGCACCCGGAAAAGGGCAGGGAATCACGGCAGGGGATATAGGTAGTCTCTGGACAGGCAGGTTTGTCACAGCAAGTGACCAAGGAAGTCTCTGGGCAGGCAGGTTGTAATGGTAAGTGACCGAGGCAGTCTCTGGGACAGGCAGGTTGTCACGGCAAGTGACCAAGGCAGTCTCTGGGACAGGCAGGTTGTCACGGCAAGTGACCAGGCAGTATCTGGACAGGCAGGTTGTCACAGCAAGTGACCAAGGCAGTCTCTGGGACAGGCAGGTTGTCACAGCAAGTGACCAAGGCAGTCTCTGGGACATGCAGGTTGTCACGGCAAGTGACCAGGCAGTCTCTGGACAGGCAGGTTGTCACGGCAAGTGACCAGGCAGTCTCTGGACAGGCAGGTTGTCACGGCAAGTGACCAAGGCAGTCTCTGGACAGGCAGGTTGTCACGGCAAGTGACCAGGCAGTCTCTGGACAGGCAGGTTGTCACGGCAAGTGACCAGGCAGTCTCTAGAACAGGGCAGGCATATACGACCTGATATGGTGGAGCCTCCAGGTAGGCTGCAGTCGGATGGCAGATGATCGCTCCCAGGTGAGCAGGCAAGAGCCGGGATCTCTGCAGATGATGTCCGAACTTCCGGATGGAGCTGCAGTCGGATGGCAGATGATCGCTCCCAGGTGAGCAGGCAAGAGCCGGGGATCTCCGCAGATGATGTCCGAACTTCCAGAAGGAGCTGCAGTCGGATGGCAGATGATCGCTCCTAGGTGAGCAGGCAAGTGCCGGGGATCTCTGCAGATGACGTCCGAACCTCTGGATGGAACTGCAGACGGATGGCAGACAGGCAAGCCGACAGGTAACAGGCAGGTAACTGGAATCAGGAGCTGATGGCTGAAACAGAGTTAGACTGCACAGGAACAACATTGCTCGGGCACCTACATTAAGGAGGAAGCCCTTAATATAGGGTGGAGTCCTCCAGCATTGGCTGGAGACTGATTTGGAAAATGCGCGCGGCTCCTTTAAGAGCGGGGGAGGGTGCGGGCGCGCGCCCTAAGGCCAGTAGCAGGGAAGGAGCGCGCGGGACCAGCAGGGCGGAAGGAGGACGCCATAGGCGCAGAAGAGGCTGGGAGCACTGAGGACGCTGAGCGCAGGTGAGGAGAGCGACGTCCCTGTCTGGCAGCAGGCAGGGACGCGGGCGCTACATTTATCCTGTTACCCTTGGGAAAATAAAAAAATAGGCTAAAAAAAAATCATTTTTGAGAAACAAAAATGATTTATTTTCACTGCGTTTATAAACTTCTGTGAAGCACTTGGGGGTTCAAAGTGCTCACTACACATCTAGATAAGCTCCTTGGGGGGTCTAGTTTCCAAAATGGGGTCACTTGTGGGGGGTTTCTACTGTTTAGGCACATCAGGGGCTCTGCAAACGCAACATGATGCCTGCAGAACATTCCATCAAGTCTGCATTCCAAAATGGCGCTCCTTCCCTTCTGAGCTCTCCCATGCGCCAAAACAGTGGTTCCCCCCCATATATGGGGTATTGGTGTACTCAGGACAAATTGCACAACTTTTGTGGTCCAATTTCTCATTTTACCCTTGTGAAAATAAAAAATAGCGGGCTAAAAAATCATTTTTGAGGAAAAAAATGATTTTTTTTATTTTCACTGCTCTGCGTTATAAACTTCTGTGAAGCACTTGGGGGTTCAGAGTGCTCACAACACATCTAGATAAGTTCCATAAGAGGTCTAGTTTCCAAAATGGTGTCACATGTGGGGTTTTTTCATTGTTTAGGCACACAGGGGCTCTCCAAGCGCGTCATGGTGTCCTCTAATGATTGGAGCTAATTTTCCATTCAAAAAGTCAAATGGCGCTCCTTCCCTTCTGAGCCCTACCGTGCACCCAAACAGTGGTTTATGACCACATATGAGGTATCTGTGTACTCAGGAGAAATTGCCCAACAAATTTTAGGATCCATTTGATCCTGTTGCCCATGCAAAAATAAAAAAATTGATGCTAAAATAAAATTTTTGTTGGAAAAATTAAAATGTCCATTTTTTCCTTCCACGTTGCTTTAGTTCCTGTGAAGCACCTGAAGGGTTAATAATCTTCTTGAATGTAGTTTTGAGTTGCTTGAGGGGTGCAGTTTTTATAATGGTGTCACTTTTGGGTATTTTCTACCATATAGACCCCTCAAAGTGTCTTCAAATGTGAGGTGGTCCCTAAAAAAATGGTTTTGTAAATTTTGCTGTAAAAATGAGAAATTGCTGGTCAACTTTTAACCCTTATAACTTCCTAAAAAAAAAATGTTTGCTTCCAAAATAGTGCTGATGCAAAGAAGACAAGTGGGAAATGTTATTTATTAACTATTTTGTGTCACATAACTCTCTGGTTTAACAGAATAAAAATTCAAAATTTGAAAATTGCGAAATTTTCAACATTTTCTCCAAATTTCCATTTTTTTCACAAATAAATGCAAACATTATCGACCTAAATTTACCACTAACATGAAGCCCAATATGTCACGAAAAAACAATCTCAGAATCGCTAGGATCCGTTGAAGCGTTCCTGAGTTATTACCTCATAAAGGGACACTGGTCAGAATTTCAAAAAAATGGCAAGGTCATGAAGGGGTTAAACCAAGAAAGGGACATGTGAGTTATCTCCCCATCTCTCTGTTATCAGGGTAACAGTACTCTGCTCTGAGGGAATACCCACCACTGTGGGATTCCTTAGATATTTTCAAGCAAAGGCACTTTATAATCAGAGACACTTTATTTTTTTTACACTGCAACAACTTCAGTGTCTTCATGCTGGTGCCTCCCAATAGCAAGTACACTCACCTGATGATTTCTCCTATTGGAGAAAGAAACGCGTGAGGGTGAACCTCTTTTTGGGATAATAGCTCCACTTGGGCACTGCCCTTGTTAGGGCAGGAGGAACTGCAGAGGGCACGACTGGGCAGAGTGATGGATGCTTCTACCCATATAGAGGTGTTCCAGAGAACAGTCTGCACTTCAGTTGGGTGAAATCCACAATTTTTCTTCCTTTTTTCATTCACCTTATTGCACTGTGACACTTTTCTTATTTAGTCCTAGAATCACTACTAAGAAACGTTGGCTAGCTTTCTTACTAAAGGATGGGAATTCTTTTTTGTGGTTTGTTGTACCTTGATAGTAGGTATCTTGTGAGTATGATACCTTTTAATGGCTAACAAAATATAGTTTAAGATATTAGAGGGCGAGCTTTCGAGACTGCTTACGTCTCTTCATCAGGCTGGTCTCGAAAGCTCGCCCTCTAATATCTTAAACTATATTTTGTTAGCCATTAAAAGGTATCATACTCACAAGATTCCTATTTTGCTTCTCCCACTGAAAGCACTCTATATGTTTTTTTCTACTGGCTAACACGGTACCAAACCAATCTTTTTTCGTTTTTGATAGTAGGTGTTAGGTTTGGATTTGGGCTCTTGCTGCGCTGCTGAATTTTTAAGTTATGATTTAATTAAAAGTCAATTTTTAACAGTATCCTCTAGGCTGGAGGCGTTAGTAATACTGAGAAGGTGCCTGGTTAAAGACCGGAACAAGGGCCTTTATTGCTTAATATTAGCTCTAGCTACAAGATAACTGGGCCACTTACCAAGAAATATATTTTTAAAGTAATCAGATTAGTTTGTCTCTGCAATATGGGCAGTCTGCAGCACCATCCCTCAGTCAATCTGGTTGCTCAACTACTCTACTGCTTGACCGATCCAGAGAAGGGTTTGGAGTTATCACATACATGTTTCAATATCTGAAATATTGTGAACTGTTTAAAGTTATGCCATTTTGATTTTTGGACAATAAGCATCATAAATCACTCACTCCCTATAGATAACCTGTTTCTCAAGCTATAGAAGCACATATGAGAACATGTGAACTCTCACTCTGGGAATCCAAAATTTGGAGGAGTAACCACTTAACGCTGGGTTTAAACACATAACAGCATAATGCTGATCTGCATAATACATTCAGAAGTTTTTCAGGGCATTACATGAGCAATCAAGCTGTTTGCAGTTCTAGCCCGCAAGTTGGACCAAAATAAAAAGTGAAAAAACCAAAAGGCTGCCTATAAGTGCATATTATTTTGATGGTCAGATAGGAGGCGTGCAGCCATTTCTTCTATCTACTGTATATGTTAATTTAGCACATGTACTTTATTCAAGAATGGATTAAATGATGTGTTTATGTACTTTAACTTAATGATGAAGAAAGAACCTATCTTTCGAAAATTAACTGAAACTACAACTGTTAATTATGAGTCCACAGATATTACAGCAGGGGGTCCAATGCCGTAGCAGAGTGTCAATTAAAATGTAACCTGTTTCCTCAAAATGCTTTTTAACTGCAGCTATAGGGGTAATCTATTGATAAATTGTTTTTAAATCATGCCTGGCTGGATTACTGAAAAAGCAGTTTCAGGGAGAACATGAAATTTTATTCTTTCTGTAGCAGCTCACTTCCATTCATTGGGGTAGTGTCGGAAATGGTTGCAGTCACCGATCACTATACAGTGAGTGCGTTATAACATTGATTGACAGCAAGCTGTGCACATACACACACTATATACACATATGCTGCAGAGCTGGCTGTTGATCATTATGCCTGGGAGTGATAAGATATATACATATGCACACTATTTTGTTTCATTGCAGATGCCCAGATATTTAAAAAATGGCTTATCTCAAAGTAAGGGTTTGCATTTATTCTATTTTTTTTTCTCCCACAGAATGAAGAAATGTAAAAAACATTTGATGCGTTTAATAGAAAAGAAACACTTAATTCCTGTACACCTCGATACCATCCTGTCACATATTGTACAATTTGGATCCATCATTTTTCTTCAAGTGACTGTGGAATAAAATGAGTTCGTAAACTACACATTCCTTATAGGCTTCTTTGTACAGTATATCATGTTGTGTAGAAGAGTGCATGTTATTAAACCTATGGTTTATCTGTTATGTGCATACTGTTTCTTTTCTCTTCAAACATGGAACTCTGCCAAAATCTCCTTTTACTTAAAGGGGTTATCTGGAATTTTTGCTTTTTTTTTTTTTTATTTTTTTTATTGCTAAGGTACTAAGATCTTACACGCAGATAGTTACTATCTCCCTGCCTGTTCTGCCCAGCTCGGAGCAGTGACCGATCACTCCTGAGTACCTAAATGTGATCATATAGTAACAAGGCTCTCCCAATAGGAAGCAAAACAGGGATTATAGCAGCCAAAGTAAAATAGAAATCTTTAATTGAAACATAAATAAGATACAATTTCATTAAAAAGAGGATGTCATACAAAGGCTGAAAATACATAGGGAGTACCAGGGGATCAGATAAAATCAGAAAAGACAAAAAATGAAGGTGTATAGATAGTAACTAAATAGGTCTTGTAGATTCAATGATGATAGACTGCGAAAAAACAGCTTGATAACAAAATTCGAGGTAACCTCCAAAAAGTTATGAAATATTAATAATTACTGAAGTAAGAGGATTCAGAAATGCAGGTTAAAATGTAAATAATTTGTATAGTTTATTGCACTAGATCCATATATTAATATGGACAAATATGTATTTATATATATGCATCTACTGCAATAAACTTTAGGAATTCTTTACACTTTTAACCTGCGTTTCTGGATCATCTTACTACAGTATTTGTTTTTATTTTTTGAAGGTTCCCTTGAATTTTGCTATCAAGATTTTTTGGTGGACCATCTTCATTGAATATATAAGTAATAAATACTGTAGCTCTTATATATGTTTACACTGCATTTTTTTAATTCTCTGATTTTGTTGATCGGCTGGGTTATCATTGCCCTTGTACTCCCTACGTGTTTTCAGCCTTATGTATGACATGCTCTTTTTAATGAAATCTTAACTTGTTTATATGTTTTAATAAAGATTTCTATTTTACTTTGGTTGCTATACTCTTTGTTGTTTTGTCTTGTTTCACAGATCTCTGCTGTTGATTCTACTGCTTCATCTGACCTCACATCAGCAGAGCAGCTCTTCCTCTTCTGACCTGCTCTGTCAACAGGCGTCACAGCCGAAGTCATGCTGATTGATAGATGGGTCACTGCAGATAGGCAGTAGGAGCGGGCTGTCAGTCAGTATATGATGTTGGCAGAGAAGCCCATCAACAGAGCAGAGCTGAAAAGAAGCTGCTTTGTTGAAATGACATCACCAAAAGCCATGAAATTGCTGGCAGAGATCGCCGCTGGACATCTACCTGCCTGTAAGTTTTTAGCCGCATTACAAATTAATCTGCAAATTCCTGGGTAACCCAACTTAATATAGATGAAGCCACTTTAAGCATCAAAGGGGCATACAAAGTAAATTGGCTACAGTGGTTACAATACAGTCGCATATACAGGGGCACCCAGTAGTGACCACATTTCATTGTACACATTAATTTGTGATGCTGTTTGTTCCATTTTCATTTTAGGAATAACAACTTTAATAAATATTTTATTGAAAAAATATTATAAACACAAATATGAATGTTACTATCTATATATTGTAGTATTTGAAACCTAACACTGAGGGTAAAACTGGCTACTATTAAAGGTGATGTCGAGATTCCCTTTAAATATTGCTTATTTTGATATTTTAATCCTTTAACAACCATCGGTACCATGAAAGGCTAAAAGACTGCGGGTCTCTGCTGTATACCATAGCTGACACTTTGCTGCTGGCAGTGTTGGCACTGATCGTGGCTGTTTAACCCCTTCATGACCCAGCCTATTTTGACCTTAAAGACCTTGCCATTTTTTGCAATTCTGACCAGTGTCCCTTTATGAGGTAATAACTCAGGAACGCTTCAACGGATCCTAGCGATTCTGAGATTGTTTTTTCGTGACATATTGGGCTTCATGTTAGTGGTAAATTAAGGTCGATAATTTTTGCGTTTATTTGTGAAAAAAATGGAAATTTGGCAAATTCTGAACATTTTGTAATTTTCAAATTTTTAATTTTTATTCTGTTAAACCAGAGAGTTATGTGGCACAAAATAGTTAATAAATAACATTTCCCACATGTCTACTTTACATCAGCACAATTTTGGGAACAACATTTTTTTTTGTTAGGAAGTTATAAGGGTTAAAAGTTGACCAGCGATTTCTCCTTTTTACATCAAAATTTACAAAACCATTTTTTTTAGGGACCACCTCACATTTGAAGTCACTTTGAGGGGTCTATATGGCAGAAAATACCCAAAAGTGACACCTTTATAAAAACTGCACCCCTCAAGCTACTCAAAACTACATTCAAGAAGATTATTAACCCTTCAGGTGCTTCACAGGAACTAAAGCAACGTGGAAGGAAAAAATGGACATTTTAATTTTTCCAACAAAAATTTTCTTTTAGCATCAATTTTTTCATTTTTACATGGGCATCAGGATAAAATGGATCCTAAAATTTGTTGGGCAATTTCTCCTGAGTACACAGATACCTCATATGTGGTCATAAACCACTGTATGGGCGCACAGCAGGGCTCAGAAGGGAAGGAGCGCCATTTGACTTTTTGAATAGAAAATATGCTGGAATATTTAGCGGTTGCCATGTCACATTTGGAGAGTCCCTGTGTGCCTAAACATTGGAGCTCCCCCACAAGTGACCCCATTTTGGAAACTAGACCTCCTAAGGAACTTATCTAGATGCATAGTGATCACTTTGAACCCCAAGGTGCTTCACAAATTGATCTGTAAAAAAAAGAAAGTACTTTTTTTTCACAAAAATTTTCTTTTAGACTCAGTTTTTTTCATTTTCACATGGGCAACAGTATAAATTGGATCCTAAAATTTGTTGGGCAATTTCTCCTGAGTACACAGATACCTCATATGTGGTCATAAACCACTGTTTGGGCGCACGGCAGGGCTCAGAAGGGAAGGAGCGCCATTTGACTTTTTGAATGGAAAATATGCTGGAATATTTAGCGGTTGCCATGTCGCATTTGGAGAGTCCCTGTGTGCCTAAACATTGGAGCTCCCCCACAAGTGACCCCATTTTGGAAACTAGACCCCCTAAGGAACTTATCTAGATGCATAGTGAGCACTTTGAACCCCCAGGTGCTTCACAAATTGATCCGTAAAAAAAAGAAAGTACTTTTTTTTCACAAAAATTTTCTTTTAGCCTCAGTTTTTTTCATTTTCACATGGGCAACAGTATAAATTGGATCCTAAAATTTGTTGGGCAATTTCTCCTGAGTACACAGATACCTCATATGTGGTCATAAACCACTGTTTGGGCGCACGGCAGGGCTCAGAAGGGAAGGAGCGCCATTTGACTTTTTGAATGGAAAATATGCTGGAATATTTAGCGGTTGCCATGTCGCATTTGGAGAGTCCCTGTGTGCCTAAACATTGGAGCTCCCCCACAAGTGACCCCATTTTGGAAACTAGACCCCTTAAGGAACTTATCTAGATGCATAGTGAGCACTTTGAACCTCCAGGTGCTTCACAAATTGATCCGTAAAAAAAAGAAAGTACTTTTTTTTCACAAAAATTTTCTTTTAGCCTCAGTTTTTTTCATTTTCACATGGGCAACAGTATAAATTGGATCCTAAAATTTGTTGGGCAATTTCTCCTGAGTACATAGATACCTCATATGTGGTCATAAACCACTGTATGGGCGCACGGCAGGGCTCAGAAGGGAAGGAGCGCCATTTGACTTTTTGAATGGAAAATATGCTGGAATATTTAGCGGTTGTCATGTCGCATTTGGAGAGTCCCTGTGTGCCTAAACATTGGAGCTCCCCCACAAGTGAACCCATTTTGGAAACTAGACTCCCTAAGGAACTTATCTAGATGCATAGTGAGAACTTTGAACCCCCAGGTGCTTCACAGAAGTTTATAACGCAGAGCCGTGAAAATAAAAAATCATTTTTTTTCTCAAAAAATGATTTTTAGCCCACTATTTTTTATTTTCACAATGGTTACAGGAGAAATTGGACCCCAAAAGTTGTTGTCCAGTTTGTCCTGAGTACGCTAGTACCCCATATGTGGGGGGGAACCACTGTTTGGGCACACGTCAGGGCTCGGAAGGGATGTGGTGACGCTTTGAAATGCCGACTTGATGGAATGGTCTGCGGGCATCTTGTTACGTTTGCAGAGCCCCTGATGTGCCTAAACAGTAGAAACTCCCACAAGTGACCCCATTTAGGAAACTAGACCCCGCAAAGAACTTATCTAGATGTGTGGTGAGCACTTTGAACCCCCAAGGTCTACACAGAAGTTTATAACGCCCGGGCATGAAAATAAAAAAATCATATTTTTTCCACAATCAGGATCTTTTAGTCCCCAATTTTTTTATTTTCCCAAGCGTAACATGAGAAATTAGACCCCAAAAGTTGTTGTCCAATTTGTCCTGAGTATGCTGATATCCCATATGTGGGAGAAAACTACTGTATGGGCACACGTCGGGGCTCGGATGGGAAGTAGTGACGTTTTGAAATGCCCACTTGATGGAATGGTCTTCGGGCGTCATGTTACGTTTGCAGAGTCCCTGATGTGCCTACAGTAGAAACTCCCCACAAGTGACCCCATTTTGGAAACTAGATCCCCAAGGAACTCCTATAGATGTGTGATAAGCACTTTGAATCTCCAAGTCCTTCACAGAAGTTTATAACGCAGAGCCGTGAAAATATAAAATCATTTTTTTTCCACAAAAATCATTTTTAGTCCCCAATTTTTTTTCCCAATGTTAACAGGAGAAATTAGAACCCCCAAAGTTGTTGTGCAATTTTTCCCGAGTACGCTGATACCTCATATGTGGGGATAAACCACTGTTTGGGCATACGTCGAGGCTTGGAATAAAGGGAGCACTGTTTGACTTTTTGAACGCAAAATTTGCAGGAATCAATGGTGGCGCCATGTCGCGTATGGAGACCCCCTGATGTGCCTAAATAGTGGAAACCCCTCAATTCTAACTCCAACACTAACCCCAACACACCCCTAGCCCCAACCCTAACCCCTACACACACCTAACCCTAATACAAACCCTAATCATAACCCTAACCCAACACACCCCTAACCCTAATCCCAACTCTAACCATAAACCTAACTACAAGCCTAACCCTAATTCCAACCCTAACTCAAATTCCAACCCTAACCGTAATTCTAACCTTAACCCTAATGCTAACCCTAACCCTAGTTCTAACCCTAAGGCTGGGTTCATATTGCGTTTTACCAGCCCGTTCAACACGTAGCGTTGACCGGCTGGTAACGGTATAGCATAACGCGATTGCGTTATGCTATACCCGCTAGCGCAGATGAATCAGCAGATAATCAGCCGCGGATCCGCAGCAAAATCAGTCGCGGATCAGCAACAAAATCCGCCGCGGATCAGCAGCAAAATCCGCCGCGGATCAGCAGCAAAATCCGCCGCGGATCCGCAGCGAAATCAGTTGCGGATCCGCAGCAAAATCAGTTGCGGATCCGCAGCGAAATCAGGAGGGGATCCGCAGCGAAATCCGCCGCGGATCAGCAGCGAAATCCGCCGCGGATCAGCAGCGAAATCCGCCGCGGATCAGCAGCAAAATCAGTTGCGGATCAGCAGCGAAATCCGCCGCGGATCAGCAGCGAAATCAGCCGTGGATGCGCAGCGAAATCAGCCGCGGATCCGCAGCGAAATCCGCCGCAGATCAGCAGCGAAATCAGCCGCGGATCAGCAGCGAAATCCGCCGCGGATCAGCAGCGAAATCCGCCGCGGATCAGCAGCGAAATCCGCCGCGGATCAGCAGCAAAATCAGTTGCGGATCAGCAGCGAAATCCGCCGCGGATCAGCAGCGAAATCAGCCGTGGATGCGAAGCGAAATCAGCCGCGGATCCGCAGCGAAATCCGCCGCAGATCAGCAGCGAAATCAGCCGCGGATCAGCAGCGAAATCCGCCGCGGATCAGCAGCGATATCCGCCGCGGATCAGCAGCGAAATCCGCCGCGGATCAGCAGCGAAATCAGCCGTGGATGCGCAGCGAAATCAGCCGCGGATCCGCAGCGAAATCCGCCGCAGATCAGCAGCGAAATCAGCCGCGGATCAGCAGCGAAATCCGCCGCGGATCAGCAGCAAAATCAGTTGCGGATCAGCAGCGAAATCCGCCGCGGATCAGCAGCGAAATCAGCCGTGGATGCACAGCGAAATCAGCCGCGGATCCGCAGCGAAATCCGCCGCAGATCAGCAGCGAAATCCGCCGCGGATCAGCAGCGAATCGCCGCGGATCAGCAGCGAAATCCGCCGCGGATCAGCAGCGAAATCAGCCGCGGATCAGCAGCGATATCCGCCGCGGATCCTCAGCGAAATCCGCCGCGGATCAGCAGCGATATCCGCCGCGGATCCTCAGCGAAATCCGCCGCGGATCCGCAGCGAAATCAGCCGCGATATCCGCCGCGGATCCGCAGCAAAATCAGCTGCGGATCAGCAGCAAAATCTGCTAGGAAAAAAAAAAAATTATTTTTTTATTATTTGTCCCTACCTATGACGGGGGGGGGTTCATTTACTTTTTTTTTATTTTGATCACTGTGACAGTTTATCACAGTGATCAAAATAAATTTTTTTACAATGGAGGGCGCACTGCGCATGCGCCGGCAGGCGGGCGCACTGCGCATGCGCCCGCCATTTTCCAAGATGGCGGCGCCCATGAAGAATCCCGGGCAGCCGCCGGGACGGATCCAGGGACATCGGTGGACCGGGAGAGGTGAGTAGGGGACGTCGGAAGGTGAGGGGGGGGGATCGGAAGGTGAGGGGGGGTGATCGCAGGAGCAGGGGAGCAGACAGCGACGACGGTGACCGATCGCTGCCATCTTTCTGTGGCGGCGGCCGATCACCGCCGTGACTCGGTGTGGGGGGGTCAGATCTTGGTGCCCAGCCATGGCAGATGCTATTGCAGCATCGGCCATGGCTGGATTGTAATATTTCACCAGTTTCATTGGTGAAATATTACAAATCGCTCTGATTGGCAGTTTCACTTTTAACAGCCAATCAGAGCGATCGTGGCCATGTGGGGGTTAAGCCAACCCCCCTGTGGTGATGCAGTAAGGGTCCTGTTACTGCGGGTCGGGTGACCTTTCAGTGACCCCGGACCCCCGACCCGCAGTAACATGATTTATAGCATGACGCCTACGTCGGCGTCATGGGTCGGGATGGCACAGGTTTTCATGACGTCGGCGTCATGGGTCGGGAAGGGGTTAATCCCTTATATGCCACAGTCAATAGCAATAGAAGCATGTAAATGGTTAAAAAAAAAAAAAAAAAGGGAGGGCGCTTCTACTTTAACCCCCATCGTTATTTCCGATCTTGAGGCCAAGTAATGGTCTTTTTCTACAGTGGCCTGTTAAGCGCCACTATAAGCAGGGTCTAACAGGCAAAAATGTCAATCTGAAATTGACGGCTCTTATGCACTGTAATCTAGAGGTGATCAGACCATTGAAAATACAAGTCTCACAAAAGGACTAAATAAAACATAAACATTTACTTATAATTGGTAGTTCCACACTTTCACCAACCAGACTTATAAGACGTCACATTATTTATCCTGTATATAAATACTGCAAAAAAAACACACCGAAAATGTAGTTTTTATGTCATACTGAAACACCAAAAAATGGAATAAAAGCGATCAAAAGTCGTTAGTCAAAAAATTGGGTATAACTAAAATATCAACTTGTCTCACAAAAAACAATTCCTCATACCTTTATTCCTGCTCCCTGCACTCTCTCAGAAATACATACCTCTTCCTCCCTTCTGTGGGTGCTACGTTCAGGGATCTTCTATGTAGGTGCCGGTGACTTCCGCTCTGGTGACCTCTAATGTGCGCCTATAAGGTGCTCTCCCCACTTCCTCTCTGCATAGTCATCGCTATGTACACATTGTTCCTAGCGATGACTGTGCAGGGAGGAAGTGGGGAAAGTATATTATCCAGGCGCACACCGGAGGTCTCAGTGACTCACCGCCTCTGCAGCAGATCCTGAGTGCAGTGCTCACAGAAGGGAGGATGAGGTATGTATTTCTGAGGGAGTGCAGGGTGCATGATTCTGGGCCGTAACTGATGCTGATGGGAGGAGGTAAGTATTACAATGAAGACAGGAGGCTGGGATTTCTTCTAGGCACCGCTCACCCTGGAACCTGGAAGATATTTAACATAAAGAAAGAATATAAAATTTCTCAGCAACAAGGTCATTAATATGAGGCAGACAGGTAGGACTAGTGTAACATTTCTATTACCTGTATTACCTATATTAATAGGTCATATATGTCACATGGGATGACAGTTTTGTTTTTAAAGGGAATCTATCACTTATTCTGCGCAGTGAACAGTGTAAAAAATAAATAAAACAGTTCCTGATTTGCAGGATTTTGTTCATCCTTTGTCCAAAAAATGATTATAAAAAATGTACCCCAAAATGGTAACGGTAAAAACTTTGAATCATCCTTGAAAAAGCAGGCCCTCCTACTGCTCTGTGAGCCAAAAAATGAAAAGTTACAGCTCTCAAATAAGAATACAGTGATGAAAAAGAAGGTTTTTTATAAACAAAATCTTTAGTGTTTGAAAAGGAATTAAAACTTTAAAAAATGTATAGAAATCTGGTATATAGGGAACTTTACTAGATAATTTATTACTTATACTGTACAATGCAAGGCTTAAAAAAAAAAGAACTCCCGTGCTCTAAGCTGAGCACCTACAGAAGCGCAAGATGGGCACAATGTTATAGGCACTAAACTGTCATATTTGCAATTTTCAGCGTGCAACATCCACTCCATGCTTGCTTTTTTTTTTTTTTTTTTTTTTTTTTCTGGAAAAAGTCACTGCATTTGTAGATGATTTTACTGAGGGTGGAATTATCAAAATGGGGTCACTTCCGGGGTTTACTACTGTTTTTGCACCTTAGGGGCTCTGCTGGAATACATTGTGATCGCTATTTGCAAAATCTGCGCTTCAAAAGCCAAGCTGCATTCCTTCCTTCTAAGCCCTGCCGTTTGGCTAAACAGTAATTTCCAATGATGTATAGGGCATCAATGAGTTCAGTAGATATTTTGTAACAACTTATGTGGTCTAGTTTTACCTATTATCCCTTGTGAAAATAGAATAATTGCAGCTAATATAACCTTTTATTACCAACATTTTTGTATTATTTTTTTTATTTACATTTCACTGGTTCAATATTGTAAAATTCTGTGAGGCACCTAGGGGGTTCAAAATACTCAGTTCACCCTGGATGATTTCCTTGAGCGGTGTAGTTTCCAAACTGGGATCATTTGTTGGGGGGTTTCTAGTGGTTTGATACCTCAGAAGCCCTGCAAGTGCCACATTTATTCCCCAATTTATTCCAACCAAAATTTCAATCCACAAGTCAAACCGCACTCTTTCCGTGCCAAACTCCGAAATGTGACCAAACGATATTCAACTACAGTTAGTCATATCACTGTGATCGGGAGAAATGGCATTACAGATTTTGTGATCATTTTTCAGCAGCAGATGGAAGGAAAGGAGACACATTCATTACTAGTGGGTAGGGGGAGCCCACACAGGATAGAACACCTCAGATTAAAAAAGAGTGTTGACCGGCCCCTCCAGCTTGGGCTCCTCCTACTCCAGCTCTCCAGTCTAAAATTTGAGGTCACAGAGGATAGTCGCTGCTGGTGCAGCTCCTCAGAAGAATTTTTTATTTTTATCGGACAGAGACTTGGACCCCCGTGGTCTAGAGGTCTCAGGGGTCTCAGCGCTGCTGGACCCCCCCCCTCCCTTGGCGGATCTGCATTACCCTTTAAGGTGGTCCCTGCAGAACCCTGCCGGCCCCGGGGGATGAGGGTTGCTTCCCTGGCGGGGACGCAAACCGCGCTTCTGGGGTCACTGCGTTCCCCGCCCTGGGGGGAAGCGATGGGCACAGCACCACAAATCCCTGGGGGTCCCTGTGGCGCTCAGCTGGGTGAGTACTCAAACTCAGCATTTTTAATGTGTTTGAGTGCTTCAGCGGCTGCTGCGGCAGCCGTTGCTACATGTGTTCAGTGTTGGTGACTTGTACTTTTGTCCGCAGGTGGATGCCTGCAGGACATGGGAACGGGGCAGGAGCGGAGAGCGGAGGAGTCCCGCGCTTTTTTGAAGCCGGCGGGGGGCATGGCTTCGCGCTTCCCGCTCTCTCGCGGGCGGGAAGCGCTCTGAGCGCGCGATTTCTCCTGCCTTTTCTCTTCCGGCTCTCTCCTTCAGCGCGGCGGCCATTACTGACGGCCTCCTCGGGCTCCTCACTCTCCGCTCCCCCCGACCGAACAAAGGACACTGCACCGCGGCCAGCTGGGTGAGTCGCTTCTGCCTGTCAGGGCAGAAGCTTAACCCCCTCACCCCCACAGCGCAGGGCACCTTTCTGAAGGTACTGCCACACTGAACGCTCCCGCTAACGATCACGATAACGACGCATACTAATGCGATCGTTTTTGTGATCGTTTTAATGTCGCTAGTAGCTGCCACACTGGACGATCTCATTAACGACGCATAAGTGGTTAGCGATCTCCTTAACGACTTTGGCGGTCATTGCGATGTACAAATCAGCGCAGTATTTTAGCGATCTCGTTGGCGTTCTTGTTTAGTGTGGCATACCCTTGAGGCACTGTCCTGCAGCTGCTACCTCATAAGAGGCACCTGGGACTCGCACACCCTTTTCATTAACAGGGGTTGTGGGGAGTCTGCGACATTAACCCCTTCTTAGGCGGTTAACCCTTAATTGGGGAACAGCTGGGGTAACTCTCTCTTTAAGAGCTTTAACCCTTCAGCGTTCATTTCTTCTTTAAGAAACCACACTGTTCTAGTTACTGACAGGTTTAACCTGCCATATACTGTGTGAGGGCACCAGGAGGTGCGGACCGTCTCCCAGATCCGCTACAGGATCAGCCTCGCGTATCTGACACGCAGACCTCGTCGGCGTCAAGCGCAGCGGTCGGAGGTTACAGTGACGCCAAAATGGATGCCCTCGCTCGTTCTATTGATGGCCTGTCTGACCTTCTAGGTTATTGGGTGTCAGCTAGATCCTCTCATGGCAGGAAGCGACACAGGCCGGTGGCATCTTTCTCGCGTAGCGACTCAGAGATTTCTGATATGGAGGGTTCACCTCCAAGCTCAGATGGTGAGATATCCGATTCGGATAAGGAGGATCGGCAGGGACAATCTGCCTCTCTTTTGAGCCGTACAGAGGCTTTTATTGGAGCCATGAGGGAGGCGTTACAGTTACCGGAGGAGGTAACTAGACGTCCTGGTAAGTCGGCCCGGATGTTTCAGGAGCCGCATAGGTCGCGATCAGCCTTACCATCTCTGGATGAGCTTAATGAGGCAGTGGAGAAGGAACGCCTGTGTCCAGATAAACGTTTTCAGGGGACACGGTTTTTTTGAGACGCTGTATCCGTGTACTACGGAGTTGATTGCTAATTGGATTCCTTCTCCTGAAGTGGATGTCCCTTTATCCCAGCTTAGCAAATCCTCATTACTTCCTGTTAAAGGGAAGGCGAGTCTGCAGGATCCGCTGGACAGAAAAACGGAGATGGCGGCAAAATCCATCTACGAGGCCGCGGGTCATGGATTCAGAGCTGTGCTAGGATCCATGTGTGCTTGTAAAGCCTCCTTGAGCTGGTTAGACCGTCTACGGACGGCGTGGCAAGATGGATCCCCACTATCCGAGGTAGAGGGGCTTTTCAAGTCATTGGAGGATGCAGCTCGATATGGCAGTGATGCAGGTTTGGATACTGCCTCCATGCTGTCCAGGGCACAATCCTCGGCGATCACAGTCAGGAGAGCTCTGTGGCTTAGACAGTGGACCGGAGACGCGGTTTCCAAGCAAGGTTTGCTTTCTTTAGCTTACAAAGGTGGTCAGCTATTTGGATCTGGCCTCACGGACCTGATTGCCAAAGCAAAGGCAAAAGAAACGGCTTTACCGCAACGAAGAGCTGTGGCTTCTGCATCTGGCAGGCCTAGTGCCGGTGGTAGTCGGCGGTCCTTTCGGTCCAGGGGACGGTTTGGTCAGCCCTCTTGGGGATCGGGTCGTCCCTCTTTTTCAGGAAAAAAGAGCGCTCAGAAATCTCGCACTCCCTGGAAACAGAGCTTCCGCCAAGACAAGCGGGAAGCTGACAAAAAGCCCGCTAAAGCGGACTGACGCCAGGGTCTCACTCGAGGGCTCTCGAGTGGGAGGTCGCCTGCTCCAATTCAAGCCGACTTGGGCTTCCCGCGTGTCGGACACCTGGGTGACGCGGGTCGTGTCGGCAGGCTACTTCATAGAGTTTCTTTCTCGACCCCCAGACAGTTTTTGCCTATCCCGCATTCCGTCAGAGCCCGGGCTAATTGCCGCTCTACTGCGGGAGGTCGATTCCCTTCTACAGAAGGGTGTGGTGGTACCAGTTCCACCGGAGGACCGGGGAAGAGGGTTTTATTCCAACCTCTTTGTAGTCCCCAAAAAGGAGGACAAATTTCGTCCCATTCTGGATCTCAAAAGATTGAATCGGCATGTCCGCACCCGAAAATTCCGCATGGAATCACTTCACTCCGTTGTGGCGGCCTTGTCACAGAACGATTTTTTGGTGTCAATCGACATTCGCGACGCTTATTTGCATGTCCCCATCGGAAGGGCCCACCAACTCTTCCTGCGTTTTGCCATAGGTCAGGACCATTACCAGTTTGTGGCCCTGCCATTTGGTCTGGCCTCAGCACCCAGAGTTTTTACAAAAATTCTGGCTCCTCTCATGGCGATTCTGCGAAGACAGGGGATTATGATTCTTCCCTATCTGGACGACCTTTTGATTGTGGCGTCCTCAAAGGAGGAGGCGGTGACGGCTCGCGATTTATCCCTTCAGCTCCTGGAGGACTTCGGGTGGCTGATCAATTGGGAGAAGTCGTCCCTGGAACCGTCGCAGTCAGTCCTGTTTTTGGGAATGCAGTTCGACACGGTACGAGCAGTGGTGTCTCTGCCCTCAGACAAGCAAGCGAGTCTTCTTCACCATGTGCAGGGTATGAAGTCTGCGACAGCAATGTCCCTTCGAAGGTGTATGTGCCTTCTGGGTTTGATGGTGGCGTCAATGGAAGCAATTCCGTTTGCCCAATTTCATTCCAAGGCTCTCCAAATGCTCATCTTGAACAGTTGGGATCGATCACGGTTTTCACTGGATTGCAGTGTCATCCTCTCCCACAGGGTGAGAGAGTCGCTATAATGGTGGTTACGTCCGGAAGCGTTATCCCTGGGGAAGTCCTTCCTTCCTCCAAGGTGGTCGATCATAACCACCGATGCCAGCCTGACGGGCTGGGGGGGCGTCTGGAACGGTCTCTGGATTCAGGGAGTATGGTCATTGGAAGAGTCTGTCTTACCGATCAACATCCTGGAATTGAGGGCAATTTTCGTTTGCCTCCAACACTGGACGGTCCCTTTAAGCGGTCTACCAGTCCGAGTGCAGACAGACAACGCGACGGCGGTCGCGTATATCAACCATCAAGGTGGAACGAGGAGCTTCAGGCTCATGATGGAAGTGTCTCGAATTCTGGTATGGGCAGAGGCCAGGGTGCCAGCCATCTCTGCGATTCACATTCCAGGAGTTCAGAATATCACAGTGGACTTCCTGAGTCGTGAAAAGATGGATCCCGGAGAATGGAGTCTTCATCCGGAAATTTTTGCGCTGCTGTGCTCCCGTTGGGGGACTCCCCAAGTGGATGTGATGGCATCCAGGGTCAATGCCAAGTTACCGACATTCATGTCCAGGTACAAGGACCTGAAGGCTGTGGCGGTGGATGCTCTGGTGGCTCCTTGGGACCATTTCGAGCTAATTTATGTGTTCCTGCCGATATCCTTACTTCCTCTGGTTTTGCGTCGGATCAGACTGGAGAGAGTCCCGGCTATATTGATAGCCCCAGATTGGCCAAGGAGGACATGGTTCTCAACGCTGGTGTCGCTTCTGGCAGCGCCTCCACTTCCACTCCCTCTTCGCCCGGACCTGTTAACCCAAGGGCCCGTTCGTCACCCGGACCTGAAGTCTCTGCGTTTGACGGCGTGGCTCTTGAGACCGAAATCTTGACCCGTCAAGGTTTTTCAGCCGAAGTCATTGCCACTCTGCGAGCTGCCAGAGGTCCGGCTACCACTAGAATTTATCATAAGACTTGGGAAGCCTTCTTTTCGTGGTGTTCGGGTTCTTCTAGGAACCCGAGGAGGTTTTCCATTCCCAATTTGTTGGCCTTTTTGCAGTACGGGCTGGACAGGGGTTTGGCAGTTAGCACTTTGAAGGGGCAAGTTTCTGCTCTGTCCTTGCTATTTCGGAAGGCTATCGCTTCGCATAGGGACGTACGTTCCTTTTTTCGAGGAGTAACCCGTCAGTTTCCGCCGCGGAAGGCGCCTGTGTCTCCCTGGCGGCTCAATCTTGTCTTGGAGGCTCTTCAACATGGGCCTTTTGAGCCTATGGACTCTGTTAACCTTTCTTTGCTTTCTTGGAAGGTTTCCTTCTTAGTGGCGGTCACTTCTTTGAGAAGGGTTTCTGAGTTGGCGGCTCTCTCTTGCTCGCCTCCTTTTCTGGAGTTTCTCCCAGATCGCGTAGTGCTTCGCACACGTGGCGACTTTCTACCTAAAGTAGTATCACAGTTTCATGTTAACCAGGATATTGTGTTGCCCTCGCTCTGTCCGGAGCCAAGGAATGCGAAAGAACGAGCCTTGCACACATTGGATTTGGTGCAGGCTTTAAAGTTCTATTTGTCCATTACTCAAAATTTTCGGAAGTCGGATTCTCGGTTTGTGATTCTAGCAGGTCGTCGACGTGGGCAACGAGCTTCCAAGGATTCTATAGCTCGTTGGATTCGGTCAGCCATTTTAGAGGCTTACCGACTTAAGGGCGAACCTTGCCCGTTTAAGATTCGAGCTCACTCCACAAGGGCTGTGGGTTCATCGTGGGCTTTTCATCAAGGAGCCTCGGCAGCTCAGCTCTGCCGGGCGGCGACCTGGCGTTCCGTCCACACATTTACAAAATTTTATAAGGTGGACGTCAGTGCTTCCGCTGATGCGGCCTTAGGACGTAGGGTCCTGCAGGCGGCTGTAGTTTAAAAGTTCTTGTGAACTTATAGTTAGCGCTATTTGCGCATTTATCTAGGTTGTGGGTATCTGCCTTTTTTGCTTTCCTGCCCACCCTTATTTTTGGACTGCTTTGGGACGTCCCACTAGTAATGACTGTGTCTCCCTTCCTTCATCTGCAGCTGAAACACGGATTTTGGTAAGAACTTACCTGTAAAATCCTTTTCGGCGAAGAAGGAAGGGAGACACAGATCCCTCCCATGGCAGAAGTGTGTTGTTGTTTTCAGATGCGGCGTGACCCTTCTCTGATAGCGATTATCTGGGCTGAGGTCGGCGCGCTAAGGCTCTGTTCCAGCATTGCCAGCTCATCGCAGTGGCCAGGTTCAGTGAGTAGTACCTGGACTGTGTGGTTGTTTCGGCTATATGCATAACCTGTCTTCTTGTTTTTTCTCTGAAGTCCTTCAGAAGGGGTTATGTTGCTACGCTGGTGATATTTGCTCTTCCTTAAGCTTGGGTACGACTGGAGAGCTGGAGTAGGAGGAGCCCTATATAGCTGGAGGGGCCGGTCAACACTTTTTTAATCTGAGGTGTGTTTATCCTATGTGGGCTCCGCCTACCCACTAGTAATGACTGTGTCTCCCTTCCTTCTTCGCTGAAAAGGATTTTACAGGTAAGTTCTTACCAAAATCCGTGTTTAATGAGATTCCCTTTAACTTCACTAACTTAAAATTTATTGTTATATAGAAAGAACTATGAAGAAATGTTTCTTGATTTCACGTGACTATATTTCTTATATGATAAGCAATTTCTTTTTTACAAAAAAAAGTAAATTTTATTTTTATGTATCTATTTTTATGTAATTTCCTTTTTCTTTTAGTCTTTTTTCTATTTCACTTTTCAGTGTCAGATACTGTAAGATCCTCTTTTAGATATGGAAGGCAAATGGATGAATGTAATTTTTAAAAAATGTTACTTTCATTTATTAATCCATGAAAATGGTTAATAGTTATTATACTATAGAAGAATGTAGAAAGAGACCCAAATAACACTATGGCAAAGCCTCTTCCATAAGTGAGTACATGTTTACCCGGTATTTTCACTGTTATTGTGCTGTTTAGTTTCTTAATAAAAATGATTGATGACGTGATGCTGACCATGGTTTTTTCTTTTACTTATACTAAACCAAATGTGTGTTTTTAAACACCTATTCACATAGGACAATTATACAAAATCGCAGTGGATTTCTTTTAATAATTGTATTTAATAGTTTGGGGGAAGGTAAAAGAAAGTGGTTACCAGTAACCTCTAAGGTGATCCTCTAATGGAGCATTGTAGAATGTAAATATAGCTGAAGGCAGATAGAAGAGGAAACCATTATGCTAGTGTGAACAAAGTACAAAATAAGTGAAATTATTTGTGCACATTTAGTTTTATTGGACATCATCTGGCTGCAAGTCCATAAAAAAGTTTAGAGTCTCGCCGAGCTCACGGTCTTGCTGCTATCCATCATCTGTCATGGATTGTCACAGGTAAACATTTTCCTTAAATTGTAATCATCCTTTTTCTTTTCTTTTTTTTTTTACAGTGTAATAGCCTATTCTCATATTACACTGCATTAAAAGAAAGTAATTCCATAGTTCTTTATCGCAGTTTTTATGACTAAAATGGTATGTGTTTTCAAACTGTAAAAAAAAAAATTTGGCATCTTAAGGAGGGAATTGAGTAAAAATTCTGATAAGTTTAACCAAAAATGACTGTAAGAACATCACTACTTATAACGTACACCATTTTTATGGTTATCCCATCTATGAAACTGCTCATCAGTCATTGTCAAAGACTTCTGCAAAGAGCTGTAAGATCCATGTAGTAATCTATACAATGCAAAGCTCCCATCCCTGTTATTGCATTATTACAAAAGAACATGGCTTATAAATGAAGAAATGCAGTGTTGTTACATCAGTACACTATAATGTATCCTTGGGATACCTGTAATGGTAAATAAAATAATCACACAGAAATATTCTAGGAATAAACACCGTTGTAACATAATGATAGTATATGCATTATTTATAAAGGCACGATATTGGCACATCATCACAATAAAACACACAGAAACAATAATGCAACCAGAACTATAAATGCTCATAACATTATCATAGATATTCTTGCATCACAATAAAGCTTAGAAGTCAAGAAAATATCAATGTCACATTACAGCAACAGAACAAATACTTGGAATAATTACAAATGCTTCTTTTATATCATTACAGTAAAATACAGCCTAGAAATAAGACACTTCTGGCTTCATCACCACAGAGCACAGACTATAGCAAAAAGAGACCCGCTAGGTTCAAATAATAAACTGAGGTGTTTCTCATTCTCCTGAGGTCCAGCAATTCCTCTCTGCTGCTGCTCAAGTTTTTAGTGACAGGCTTCAGCAGTGATGTCACGCCTACAGTGTACATGAACACTGCAGCCAATCACCGGCAGAGACACTATCAACAGCGATTGTCTGCAGTGCATACAGTATGTTTGATGTAGTCAAAACATTGCTGCAACCTGTCAACAAAGACGAGCTGCGGCAGAGAAGCAGCACTGCATCTGGTAGGCTGAGTAACGCCTACGTTTATTACTTTATCCTGGCTGAAGCTGAAAAGTATTTTTTATCTTATGCCAGTTCTTCGGCTGTGTTTAGCTTCAGATTATGAGGGAGTTATTGGAATTGGGGTAGAGGAAATGCTCATAGATACAAATCAGGATGCAGCTATTGTATTACGTGAGAAAATGACAACTGATCTTGTCAGCCTGAGTCAATCTGACCTGGAAGGAAAACCACAACAGCAGAATCAGCCAAGTCACTGGATGATTCTCTCCTGACTGGGCAAGGTACGGGAAAGATGTCCAATTAATAATGTTTGGCAATGCCTGTGATCTATGTAATTGTGATTAGTTATCACAGCAATTTATAGCACTAAAAATGAACTATTGCACATAATGTAGCCCAGTTTTGTAAAGAGAGAGGATTAGTCTTTTCCCTACAGATATCCCTAAATGCTAAGGATCCTGATAGGATGTGTAAATTAGAAGAGGCATTACAGAATCTATAAGGATGTACATTTTGCTGCTGAATAGCTTCAGCATATGAATCCAATCCACGTAGGTTTTCATGTTTATAGCATATATGTACAGTACAGACCAAAAGTTTGGACACACCTTCTCATTCAAAGATTTTTCTGTATTTTCATGACTATGAAAATTGTAGAATCACACTGAAGGCATCAAAACTATGAATTAACACATGTGGAATTATACATTACACTTTACAAAAAAGTGTGAAACAACTGAAAATATGTCTTATATTCTAAGTTCTTCAAAGTAGCCACCTTTTGCTTTGATTACTGCTTTGCATGCAGAAAACGTGAACGGCTGGACTCTACATGCCTAATTCCCACCGTGAAGCATGGACGAGGTGGTGTGATGGTGTGGGGGTGCTTTGCTGGTGACACTGTTGGGGATTTATTCAAAATTTAAGCGTTGAGCGGTCCAGCTCACCCCAAACCATCTCAATTGAGTTCAGGTCTGGTGATTGTGGAGGCCAGGTCATCTGGCGTAGCACCCCAACACTCTCCTTCTTGGTCAAATAGCCCTTACACAGTCTGGAGGTCTGTTTGGGGTCATTGTCCTGTTGAAAAATAAATGATGGTCCAACTAAACGCAAACCGGATGGAATAGCATGCTGCTGCAAGATGCTGTGGTAGCCATGCTGGTTCAGTACGCCTTCAATTTTGAATA
>JARQOD010000005.1:258835589-258995339 GCA_033576555.1 Oophaga sylvatica | reverse complement strand
AGGCAAGTGGATGTAATATCTTTTACCCCTAGTTTTAATAATTTTTATAGCCAGTGGCGTAACTACAAAGTTAGGGCCCCGGTACGAACATTCAAATGGGTCCCCCCATGCCAAAATATTTCCACCCAAATTCACATTTTCCCTATTCATTTCGCACACTATAGCTTTGTTGCAATGTTGTAGTTTGACCTCAGTAGCATAACTATCCGATGCCCTATCCTGGTATATATTTGTCCCCCGTACTGCCATTGTTCTGTAATGTATAAAAGAAAGTAAACCATTATACTCATCACGGGCTTACATATATGGATCCCCATGACTTCTAAGAAGTATAATGCACACCCATAGTCCTCCATATAATATACTGCACAGTTCATAGTCATTCATGTAGCATAATCAAATGCACCTCCATAGTCATCCATAAAGTATAATGCACACCACAGTACTTCATAGTAGTATTATGCACCCCATAGTCATATATAATGTATTGCAGCAGCCCATAGGAGTACAAAATGCAGCAGCCCCATAGCAGTATAATGCACCCCCTTCCCCCCCTACCCACCATAGTAGTATAATGCACCCCCATACCCGTATAATGTGCCCCATTACCGCGGCTTTACAAAAAAATAAGTTTTACCTGGCCGAGCTCCAGCAATGTCCTTACCCATGATTCGGCTGAGGCGCGCAGCATCGTTCCGGTGTATGACAGTGACGTTATATGTCGGCAACGTGCGTGCTGAAGTCAGCTGCTGGCCTGTGATTGGCTGGTGGCTGTTAACTGTTGCCAGAGGTATATCTAGGTTTTCTGGCCTGTCCTTGCGCCACCTGCATCCCCTGCCTTGCTCTGCACGCATCCCCTGCGTTGTTCCGCCTGCATCCACTGCCTTGCTCTGCCTGCATCCCCTGCCTTGCTCTGCCTGCATCCCCTGCGTTGTTCCACCTGCATCCACTGCCTTGCTCTGCCTGCATCCCCTGCGTTGTTCCGCCTGCATCCACTGCCTTGCTAATCCTGCATACCCTGCCTTGCTCTGCCTGCATCCTCTGCGTTGTTACGCCTGCATCCCCTACCTTGCTCTGGCTTCTGGAAGGCCACAGGCTGGAATCAGTATATGGTTGTCCCAAGTGAAGTAATGGTAGTGAACCAAGGAGCCGACAGCTCTCTATTCTGCTACAATTGTCAAGAATATCCACTTTTTGAGATGACGATACTGTTATGAGTGTTGTCAGCCCACCTATCTGGCATTTGCCAGTATTTCCAGATGACCAGTCCGTTGTTGACTGGAATCGGATTGGCGGTCATTGAATGGAGAAATGACAGTGACGCAGATGACAAATTGGATGGTATCTACAGTGCGCAGGCGCCGGACTTCTCTGACCTTTCCCGGTGCCTGCGCACTGCAGTACTCTGCTCTGCCCTCACCAGGGCAGAGCAGTGCGCCTGCGTAGGAGCCACGACGGGACGGAAAGAAGAGGCCGGCTTCACTACAAGATGGGAGGCCCCGGACTGGACCGCGACACCCATCGGACCCGACCGGACTGCGGAACGCCCCTGGGTGAGTATAATATAACTAATTTTTTCTTCTCTTTCAGGTGACATCGGGGGCTTATCTACAGCATTACAAAATGCTGTAGATAAGCCCCTGATGGCTGTGGCCCTATCCCATAGGGCAAAAATGGGTGACAGATTCCCTTTAAGTGACAAATCACTGGAATCAGCGTCTCTGTCCCTACATCATGCTACTCTCAGTGTACATAGCAAAAAGTTGCTGACAGATTCCCTTTAAATTAACAAACTCCAATTATTATCATATAATAAAGCCACTAAAATATCTTCTCGGTCACAACATGCATATTTAGCTAGCAAATTAATATACATTAAAAAAAAATCAATAACACGATCACAATGAATAATCACAGAAATAATAAGAAACTCAATAAACACAATGTATCCAAATCTAAATAATGTTCCAGACAGTAAAACAATACATAAATCAAAAAATCAAGAACATGATTGTTAATTACAACAGCAATTAATGATGGAAATGTAGGGAGTGATAAAATGGTATACCCATATCTTAGCAGACCAAGTATTAACCTAGGTGACATTTTGACTTTATAGATACCCGCCAGAAAGAAAAGCTAGAATACATACAGATAAATATATGACAGTTATGTTGCAGAGCAGCATTGCATTTTACCCTCATTCTCCATCATTAAAAGGTACATAATACAAGCTGTCTACTATTATACTACTATTATGGCATTTGACTACAGTGAAAAGTTAAATTTACCTTAAAGGTCTCATATTCTTTTTGAACGTACTTGAGTTCAAGGTAAAACCAGTCGAATACCTCCACATAGCTCTCATTGACAATGTGCTGTATCCCTTGCCTTTGGCTGACAATAGAAAACCTGCAGAAATAAAAGGAATATTTGAACTCTTATATAGGTTACTGATCGAAAAAAAAAACATAACCAACCACATAAGTTGTGAGTGATTATTTTGCATATTAGTTGGATATACATATTGTGCAATTTTTTATAGTTTCCCCTAATGATTTTAAGACCTTGACCTCCAAATGTTCATATGAAGGGGTAATCAAACTTTAGGGAATTTTCACATGTAGGTCGGAGTCACACTTGTGAGAAACTCGCACGAGTCTCGCACCTCAATGACCCAGCAAAGTTCAAAGCAAAGTCTCTTTAATGTTCAGCATACTCACAAAACAGAAAGCAAATATGATCTTCCGGATCACAGCTGGGAAACAAGACAGTCCACATCCGGATCGCAGCCGAGAAACAAGACAATCCACCTCCGAGACAGGTGCCGTGGGCAACTGTGCTGCCATGTACGCTGCGGGTGCCAGACCTTTTGGCTCCTCTTGACCCTGTGTTTCCTCACACAGGTAGAGCTCTGCAGAGCTTTCTGCTCTGCACACTTGCAAAACCAAACTGACGCACCCAACCCTCTGCTTCAGGGGTTTTTACAAGGAACCTATGGAAAACCTCTCCGGGAAGGAAATGGACTGCCCCACTATCATCCTGTAATCCATTTCAAAAATAGAAGACCACAGCAGGTTTTCTTAAATCTGCCTTGGACAAATAACTTGCCCAAGACAAACACTTTTATTTTGCATTACAATCACAGCTATGCCTGTGACTGCAATGCACTCCCACGGTCTCAATATGCCTCTGTGCGCATCCTGGTGGGGAGACACATAGCGACCCTCGCATATGACACCGGTCACTTCCTTACATACCCCCCTACTCTGTTCAAACTTGTGGGGTTGAACACTTGTCCCTATAACTTGAGGTCTGTGACAGGGCATCCGCATGTCCCTGTGACTTCCCCGATGCTCCACTGAGAAACCAAAGTTTTGTAGGGACCGGAACCATCAGGTGACTCGAACATTCCTCCCCTTTGTGTTTCTCATCCATGATTTGTTACATGACCAACCACCTCCCCGTTCTCTGTTGTAGAAGACACGCCCACTTTCCTGACTGACAAGACTTAGACCAGTTTTGGATGGCCTCGACTTTGTTTACCTGGGGTTTGCTAACCCCGAAGCCGATCCCGTAACCTAAGTGCCAGGCTTCTAGCACTCAGTACTGTTTCTTTTGTACCCTTACCTGGGGCTCAGTGACTATGTCATGCTGGATCACCAAGGTCCGCCCAGTGGGTACGACCGGAGTTGCCTCCGTGACCAAACATTCCCGGTTCCTCCAGGCTTTTTTTTATATGTGTGTCTCTGTGTTGGACCCTGGAGCTGAGCTGTCCCAAACTTACCAAAGGACATTTCCAGCTCGGGGATCAGTAGGGTCTACTCGACCTCTCCTGCCAATACCTCTAGGGAAACCTATCGGGTTACAATCTGTCCCTAAGTTGGCAACCCCTATGTCAGGTATCTTTGACTCGGGATCTTCAGGTTCTGCGCCCGGAACAACATATACCTTGGGAGGGTTAACCCTGGTCTCGCACAGAGAGCAGAATAGGGGCAAGTCTATCCCCCCAACACAGTCCCACCACTCCCATCACATGTTTGATGTCTCCACATGATGTGGAAAAAGTAACCTCCGCGGTCGGGTACTCCCGGTGTTCTCCATGTATACCCATCTGTTATGATTTGGTAGCTGAGGAGAGCAGGCAAAAATGGAAATACACCAGAGAGGTTGGAATCTATGGGATTGCAGTACCCTGACTAACCACCACAACTAAAGGCAGCCGTGGAGCGTACCTACGTTGGTCCTAGACGCCTCGTCACAGCCTGAGAAGCTAACTACACCTAAAGACGAAAGAGGAAAACTATCTGCCCCGGAGCAGATCCCCAAAGAACATAGAAAGCCCCCAAACATGTAATGGTGGTTAGACAAGAGGAAATACACAGACACAGACAGAAAATAGTATGAGCAAACGTTGGGGCCCAAACTTCCTAAATAGAAAAGGATAGGAAGGACACTTACTGCAATCCCAAAAAACCCTGAAAAGTACCAACACTACTAATTACAAAAACACCTGAGATCACACGACCTCTACCACCTAAATTACTTCTCTGGTGTAACAAAACTAAACAGCAGCCACTGAAAAAACTGGAAAAGGCAAATGAACAAACAACAGTGGCTGAACTAAACTGAGAGGAGCACAAGCCCCCGGAGGGACCCGCAGACCCCCACAGAAGTGCAGGACAAAATGCAAAAAGCAAGCACAAAAAACTAAAAGAAGAAAATGTCTTATCTGTTAGCAGAAGATGCAGGCACGAAACAGCAAGCTACAAAGTGAACAGGAATCAAAGATGAGACCAGAACAATTGATCACCGGCAACCCTGATGGGAGGGAACCTCCCTTATATAAGACCAGTCAGTAACACCTGATCGCCAATCTTCATTGGATAGTTCAGTACTGTTTGTATCCACCAGAGGGAGCTTCTGCTCAGAATTCATTTCTAGCACATTCACAACAGTACCCCCCCCTTGAGGAGGGGTCACCGAACCCTCATTTGAGCAACCAGGTCGGTCAGGATGAGCTCTGTGATACGCACGGATGAGTCTCCTAGCATGGATGTCCGAAGCAAACACCCAAGAATTGTCCTCCTGACCATAACCTCTCCACTTAACCAAATACTGGAGTTTCCGTCTAGAAAAACGAGAATTCAATATTTTCTCAACCACATACTCCAGATTGCCCTCAACCAAAACAGGGTCAGGAGGCACAGCCATAGAACCACTGGCTCGACAAACCTCTTCAATAAGGACTTGTGGAACACGTTATGGATCTTAAATGTCCCTGGAAGAAGTAAACGAAAGGAAACAGGATTAAGAATCTCCATGATCTTATAAGGTCCAATGAACCTAGGCTTAAACTTAGGAGATGCAACTCTCATAGGGATATTTCTTGAGGACAACCAGACCAAGTCCCCCACTTCAAACCGAGGACCATCAGTCCTATGCCGGTTGGCAAACCGCTGGGCCCTCTCCTGAGAGAGGGACAACCTCTCCACTACCTGGTCCCAAATCTGCTGCATACGCTCCACAACAGAGTCAACACCTGGACAGACAGAAGCCTCCGTCTGTCCTGAAGAAAATCGAGGATGAAACCCAAAATTGCAGAAAAATGGAGACATCAAAGTGGCAGAGCTAGCCCTATTATTAAGAGCAAACTCAGCCAAAGGCAAAGAAGAGACCCAGTCATCCTGATCAGCAGACACAAAGCATCTCAGATAAGTCTCCAATGTCTGGTTTGTTCTCTCAGTTTGTCCATTGGTCTGAGGATGAAAAGCCGAGGAGAAAGACAATTGAACACCAAGTTTAGAACAAAAAGTCCTCCAAAATCTGGAAACAAACTGGACTACTCTGTCAGACACAATGTTCTCAGGAATACCGTGTAACCGAACCACGTGCTGAAGGAACAAAGGCACCAATTCAGAGGAGGAAGGCAACTTAGGTAATGGCACAAGATGTATCATTTTGGAAAACCTATCACAAATCACCCAGATAACGGTCATTCTCTGAGAAACAGGGAGGTCGGAAATGAAATCCATAGAGATATGGGTCCATGGTCTCTTGGGCACAGGCAATGGCATCAACAAACCACTAGAGCGAGAGCAAGGCTTGGAGCGAGAGCAAGTCCCGCAGGACTGCACAAATTCCCTGACGTCACGAGACAAAGTAGGCCACCAAAAGGACCGACTAACCAAGTCTCTGGTACCAAAAATTCCGGGATGACCGGCCAATGCGGAACAATGAATCTCAGACATCACACTCTTTTTCCACCGGTCTGGGACAAACAATTTCCCAATAGGGCAGCGCTCGGGTTTATCCTCCTGACACCCTTCCAGAGCCAGTCTCAAATTGGGCGAGATGGCGGAAAGAACTACACCCTCTTTCAAAATAACAGCAGGATCAATAACTCAGGAGAGTCCGCAAGGAAACTCCTCGAGAGGGCATCCGCCTTAACATTCTTAGTGCCAGGAAGAAAGGAAACCACAAAATTAAAACGTGTGAAAAACAAGGCCCACCTGGCCTGTCTAGGATTAAGTCGCTTGGCTGATTTCAGATAAACCAGATTCTTATGGTCCGTGAGGACCACCACCTGATGTTTGGCTCCCTCCAGCCAATGTCTCCACTCCTCAAAAGCCCACTTCATGGCCAATAACTCCCGATTACCCACGTCATAATTACGTTCAGTTGGAGAAAATTTTCGAGAGAAAAAGGCACAATGGTTACTTTTAGAGGTCTCTGGATCTCTTTGGGACAAAACGGCACCTGCCCCAATTTCAGAGGCATCAACCTCCACCTGAAATGGCAGAGAAACATCAGGCTGCTGTAGAACAGGAGCAGAAGTGAATCTCTGCTTAAGTTCCTGAAACGCAGAGACTGCCTCAGGAGGCCAATTCACCACATCAGAACCCTTTTTGGTCAAATCAGTCAATGGTTTAACAATAACAGAGAAATTACCAATAAATTTACGATAAAAATTGCCAAAACCCAAGAATCTTTGAAGAGCCTTTAATGAAGTAGGTTGGACCCAATCACAGATGGCCTGAACCTTGACCGGGTCCATTTCAATAACAGATGGGGACAAAATGAATCCCAGAAATGAGATCCTCTGTACGCCAAAAAGACACTTTGATCCCTTCACATACAGAGCATTCTCTCTCAAAATCTGGAACACAGTCCGAACATGTTTCACATGAGAGTCCCAGTCATTGGAAAAAATCAAGATATCATCCAAATAAACAATCAGAAATTTATCCACAAAATCCCTGAAAATGTCATTCATGAAGGACTGGAAGACAGAAGGAGCATACTAGGTACTCAAAATGCCCCTCTGGGGTATTAAATGCCGTCTTCCATTCATCCCCGTGCTTAATGCGAATAAGGTTATATGCCCCCCTGAGGTCAAGCTTGGTAAACCAAGTAGCACTTTTCACCCTGGAAAACAGGTCAGAAATCAAGGGTAACGGATATTGATATTTCACAGTGATATTGTTCAAGAGACGATAATCAATACACGGCCTTAATGAACCATCCTTTTTGGCCACAAAGAAAAAACCGGCACCCAAGGGTGAAGAGGATGATCTGATATGACCCTTCTCCAATGACTCCTTGATATAAGACCGCATAGCGTCATGTTCAGGTACAGACAAGTTAAAAAGGCGACCTTTAGGGAATTTACTACCAGGCACTAATTCAATAGCGCAGTCATAGCTCCTATGGGGGGGCAAGGATGCAGATTTACTTTCGCTAAACACATCAGAAAAATCAGTCAAAAAGTCAGGAACATCCTGAGCCTGGGGGGAGGCAGAAAAAACAGGAGTGTTGGTATTAACACATTGGCAGCCCCAACTGGTTACAGACACAGATTTCCAATCCAAAACAGGATTATGAGACTGTAACCAAGGGAAACCCAGTACGATAATGTCATGCAGATTATACAGCACCAAAAATTTGCAACTCTCCTGATGATCAGTTCAACCCTCATTATCACCTGAGTAGAGAACTGAGGTTTATTCTCAGCCAAAGTGGTAGAATCGATCCCCAGTAGGGGAATAGACTTCCGTAGGGGTATCAAGGGAAACCCACAACGTTTAGCAAAATCAAAATCCATCAGGTTAATAGCTGCTCCCGAATCAACAAAAGCCTGAGCAGAAAATGTGGACAGGGAGCAAATCAGGGTAACAGTCAACAAAAATTTAGTCTGAACACTACCCAAGACAACTGAACGTGCAAAACGTCTTCCCCGCTTAGGGCAGACTGAAATAGCATGAGAGGCATCACCACAGTAGAAACATAACCCATTGCGTTTTCTAAACTCATGACGCTGTGCCCCAGAAGCCACTCTATCACACTGCATGGGTTCAGAAGCTGGTTCACAAGGCAACACTGTTCCACGCATACCTCTACGCTCACGCAAACGTCTGTCAATTTGAATCGCTAATGACATAGAATCATTGAGACCAGAGGGGACAGGGAATCCCACCATAACATCCTTTACATTCTCTGACAGACCCTTCCGAAAAAGGGCTGCCAAAGCATCGTCATTCCATTTGGTCAGGACTGCCCACCTTCGGAATCTCTGACAGTATAACTCAGCGTCCTCAAGCCCCTGATTTAATGCCAACAAGGCTTTTTCAGCGTGATCAGTGACATTAGGCTCATCGTACAATAACCCCAGAGCCTGAAAAATGCATCAACATTACTCAAAACAGGATCCCCAAGTGTCAGGGAAAAAGCCCAATCCTGAGGATCGCCGCGCAGGAGAGAGATGACAATTTGAACCTGCTGTGCTGCGTTCCCTGAGGACTTAGATTTCAAGGCAAAAAACAACTTACAGTTATTTTTGAAATTCAGAAATTTAGCTCGATCCCCTAAAAACAAATCTGGCATGGGAATCCTAGGTTCCACAACAGGCAACCCTGCAAGATAGGTAGCAATACTCCGAACCTCAGTGGCAAGCTGATCCACACGGCCAGACAACTGTGCAAACTCCATTGAGAGGAAAAAAAAATCCTCCTCAGCATTCAGAGAAACAGAGGGAAAAAAATAAAAAATCTCTGACAACTCTGACAATCTTCTTTCTTTAACACTATTTTTCCCTTCTGTGAGTACCATACAAATATCAGTTTTTGGGCCGGTGATACTGTTATGATTTGGTAGCTGAGGAGAGCAGGCAAAAAAGGAAATACACCAGAGAGGTTGGAATCTATGGGATTGCAGTACCCTGACTAACCACCACAACTAAAGGCAGCCGTGGAGCGTACCTACGTTGGTCCTAGACGCCTCGTCACAGCCTGAGAAGCTAACTACACCTAAAGACAGAAAGAGGAAAACTATCTGCCCCGGAGCAGATCCCCAAAGAACATAGAAAGCCCCCAAACATGTAATGGCGGTTAGACAAGAGGAAATACACAGACACAGACAGAAAATAGTATGAGCAAACGTTGGGCCCAAACTTCCTAAATAGAAAAGGATAGGAAGGACACTTAATGCAATCCCAAAAAACCCTGAAAAGTACCAACACTGCTAATTACAAAAACACCTGAGATCACACGACCTCTACCACCTAAATTAGTTCTCTGGTGTAACAAAACTAAACAGCAGCCACTGAAAAAACTGGAAAAGGCAAATGAACAAACAACAGTGGCTGAACTAAACTGAGAGGAGCACAAGCCCCCGGAGGGGACCCGGCAGACCCCCACAGAAGTGCAGGACAAAATGCAAAAAGCAAGCACAAAAAACTAAAAGAAGAAAATGTCTTATCTGTTAGCAGAAGATGCAGGCACGAAACAGCAAGCTACAAAGTGAACAGGAATCAAAGATGAGACCAGAACAATTGATCACCGGCAACCCTGATGGGAGGGAATCTCCCTTATATAAGACCAGTCAGTAACACCTGATCGCCAATCTTCATTGGATAGTTCAGTACTGTTTGTAACCACCAGAGGGAGCTTCTGCTCAGAATTCATTTCTAGCACATTCACAACACCCATCACCTCCACTTTCCATCCTTTGGGGTTGTCCTCAGCAACAAGGGACTCATGGACCAAAATCACTATGCTCCCCGAGTCTAGAAGAGCATCCGTTTGGTACCCATCGACAAGTACCTGGGGTTCGCTGCCGGCAGTGCTTGTAGTGGCGGCACAGACTGGCTGAGCATACATAGAGATATGGCGAGTATACCCACAGTCCATAAGTTCAGATGTCAGGGGGAAGTTGGCAACCACATTTCTGGGCCCTTGACACAGCCAACACTTAATAACTGCGGCACGACTAGACCTTGGGGCCGCTTTATGTTACCCCTTCATAACTGGCACGGTCCTGGTTAGCTCCAACCAAGGGTTGTGCACTTTTCCCAGGCTCTTGGGCTGGTAGGGCCCAACGAGACAGCCGAAGTGGAGCAGTTTCCCGTACAAAGTTCTGAGTGTCTCTAAACCGCTCAACCAGTCCAACCAGCTGGTTCAGTGTTCTCGTGACCCCTTGTCCCACCCATCACTGTATGGCTGTTGGCAGGTCTCTCACCAACAAGTCTACCACCACCCTCTCTACCATCTGGGCTGGGGTCAAGTTCGCAGGCTGAAGCCATCTCTTTACCAGCTGCAACAAATCATAGGCCAGAGACCAGGACTCTGCAAAGGACCACTGGTAAACATGCTGGGCCCACACATACGTATTAACCCCCCAGTCGGGCAAGGATCTCACCTCTCAGCTTCTCATAGACCAGTCCATCCTCTCAACTGAGGTCCAGGTAGGCATTCTGGGCATCTTCCATCAGGAAGGGGGCCACCACTTCAGCCCACTGTGACACTGGTAGGCTCTCCCACTCAGCTGTGTGCTCAAACACCGTGAGGAATGCTTCCATATTGTCCTCAGGACTCATCTTCTTCAGCGCCGTCTGGATTTTGTACCGGGCCTAAGAGCGGATCGGGGTCACTGTTGAGGGTGCCTCTCACAGGGCCGCAATCTGCTGCAAGATCAGCTCATTCGTTTTCTGCTGCTCCTGATACAGTAGCTCCTGCTGCTGCCACTGCAACTGCAGTTCCTCTTGCTGCTGCAGCTAAAACTATAACTGTTGCTGCTGCTGCTCCTGTTGCTGCTGCTGAGTGAGGACCAACTGCTTCAAAAGCTCCTCCATTTTGTCTGCAGGCTTGAGCTATAGCATTGCAGGCTTAATATGCAGCATGCTTTGGGGTATGCCTCAGTTCACACTGCCTGCATTCTCCACCATATATAGTGCAGCGGTATCCACACTGTGCAGTGATGAGGCAGTGACCCAGCAAAGTTCAAAGCAAAGTCTCTTTAATGTTCAGCGTACTCACAAAAAAGAAAGTAAACATGATCCTCCAGATCGCAGCTGGGAAACAAGACAGTCCATCTCCGAATTGCAGCCGGGAAGCAAGACAGTGCACCTCCAAGACCAGTTGCAATGGGCGACTGCGCCGTTGTGTATGCTGCAGGTGCCAGGCCTTTTGGCTTCCCTTAGCCCTGTGATTTCTCACACAGGTGGAGCTCTGCAGAGCCTTCTGCTCTGCACACTTGCAAAAACAAACTGACACACCCAACCCTCTGCATCAGGGGTTTTTACATAGAGCCTGTGGCCGTAGGCCACATGGAAAACCCAGCCGGGAAGGAAACGGACTGCCCCACTACTATCCTGTAGTCTGTTTAAAAAATAAAAGCCCAGAGCAGATTTTCTTAAATTTGCCTTGGACAAATAGCTTGCCCAAGAGAAACATTTACTTTTATTTTGCATTTCAATCAGAGCTATGCCTGTGACTGCAATGCACTCCCACGACCTCAATACACCTCTGTGCGCATCCTGGGGGGGACACATAGTGACCCTCGCATTTGACACCGGTCACTGCCTCACAAACCTCCCAAAAAAAAGTCTAAGTTTAAGATATTGTACCTTTAGACATAGTCTGTGGATATGCTATAAATTTTGGGTTGATGTGGCTCCCATCTCTTGGATTCACATCCATCCCAGAACAAGAAATAAATGGAGAGAATTAAGCACATTTTCAGACTTATCTACATTATTCATTCTCTGCCTGGATGTGGAACCCTAGTACTGAAATGAAAACCCTGGGGGAGAATTATTAGAGCCAGGTCTTTGCTTTTTGTACTTTATGGCTGTCTTAATAAAAAGCACATTGGTATGCCTGATTTGCTAAGAGGTGAGAGCCTCAGGCGTATTGCTTGCTGTATGTGCACAAAAAAAAACAGATTTGCAGTAAAATTTACACCACTATCTGGAGTAAATGATAGGAGATTTGTCAGGTTGTGACTCTACACTCTTCTGCTCCACAGATATTTAAGAATTGCTATGAACAGTGAAGAATGTTAGAATAAAAAGTCCCAAACTATGGTGAACATATGGCGTGCATCATCATTTGCTACTATTTGAAGCCAGTTTCTGGCGTCAATGCAGTAATTAATGTCCACTACTGTTTTCATTACCTTTTCATTTTAAATTGTCATGTGCCTATGGTATATAAAAGCAAAGCAAGCAGCACAGTATAAGCCTCTTTTTATTATATAATGTATTATGCCATTTCAGCACGTGATAGAGAATTGCTTTTTCTCTCAGTGATGTATTACTACCCATGGTAGAAATGACACCACCATTATTCATGACATCTTCCTAGCAATACTCAAGGGCTGTAATTTTTTATACAATACAATTGCAGCTCCCTCTGTTATCACAAGATTAAACAGCAACCATAAGTTGAAAAGAGGGGTAAAACAGATTTGAAAATTTAATAAAGTTGAGACCCCACTTTGCACAATTCACAGTAGTTCTATTCTCTCAATAATGACTATACAAATATGGCTGATTTACATTGAAAGTAGCATAAAAGAGTCATAATCAGCATAGCAATAAGCAGCTCATAGTAATACACCACGTACTGTAGCACAACAATCATACAAACACTTGGTAATTTTCAGAGCTCCCATAGAAATTAATGAGTTGTGCATATACATGTAAGACGGTGGTGAATAGAAGACACATTCAGTCAACATCGCACAGCATCTGCAAGTAAATTCTGCCATCAGTTGGTTGGACTAGATAGACAGGAACTAAAGGACAGAGAGTATGTTACTTGAAGGGAAGAATTCGAAGGGGACGCTGGGTCAGGTCACAGCTGTGGCCCTGTTGTTAAATATAAAAGGTCAGGGATGCAAAGTACAGTTCAAATGGCACCAAGATGTGATAAGGATAGGACATGTGAACAGTGGAATGAGTTCATTGTTATCTCTGCAGAGGAACTAACTGAGAGAGACTTGATCACAGGACGGGAGACATTGTACAGAAGTACGGAAGTACTGAAGACCAGTCTTCGCAGGTCAAGCACCTAAGGCCAGATGTTGATCTTCAAACAAGGAGGAATGCCTGTCGTGCTTAAAAGAAGTTCTGAGTGAATCGAGCCATTATTTCCCGTGTAGATGTATGGTACAGGATGTTGACCGGGATTGGGATTTAGAGAATACAGACGGTCAGGGTGATGAAAACATTGTGTATCAATAAACTCTTTTATCTTAGACTTAAGGCTGAAAGTTAGGGTACTGTCACACTCAGCGACGCAGCACCGATCCCGACAACGATACGACCTGGCAGGGATCGTTGCTGCGTCGCTTTCTGGTCGCTGGTGAGATGTCAAACAATCAGATCTTCCCAAGGACGCAGCAACGATCGTGACCTGTAGCGACCTGTGTAACAATGTGTCGCCTATGTGTCTCAGTGCTGAGTCGCTAGCGAGATCGTTGGTAAAAGGTGTCAAACACACCGATGCATGCTACCCAGCAGGATCTCAATGACCAAAGAAAGGTCCATTCATTTCTGATAGGACCAGCGATCTCACAGCAGGGGCCTGATCGCTGGTAAGTGTCAAACATAGCGAGATCGCTACTGAGATTGCTGTTGCGTCACAAAACTTGTGACTCAACAGCGATCTCGCTAGCGATCTCGCTTAGTGTGACGGGGGCTTTAGAGTAAAGGCTAAGCATTTCCCATTAACTGTTGTTTGACTGTGAGATAATAAGAACAGTGTATATAACAGAATGCTGATTGTTACCTATCATATCGTGCTTACTTGTATGCACACATACACTCCCAGCTCCAACATAAGTTTGACTTGAGTCAAGAATGCTTCTCGGCATACCTCTGGTATTCTACAGGGTTTAAAGTTTATTTTCTTACCTGGTTCGGTAACTATATCATGTTTTATTAGATGGGTATTCCCAGGCAAATCAGAGAACTTTATTTTGTTGCTCTGTATGAATTGTTGTTCTTTATGTTGTTGGGCCGTTAAAGGGCATCTCCTAGTTTCACTGCTGGAACCGGTTGTTGTAACATACTATGCTTAAGCCCGGCAGCCCCCAACGATTCCTTGTCATTCCAAGGTTTAAGTAGACTAACATGATACAGCTGGTACTGTTTACATCTTCATGCTTGATGTACCTTATAATCTACTTCTCCAACCTTCTGTACTACCTCATATGTACCCTACCACTTCGACAAAAGTTGCTTACAACTGTCGGCACTAAGACCAAGACCCTATCTCCTGGCTTTAAGTTTCTGATTTTGGCCACCTTGTTATTCACTCGGATTTGAACCTCTTGGGCGTTCTGCATGTGCTTTCTGACAATAGGTTAAACACTTTTTCGATTCGCTATGTGTTCAATAACACTTCTATACGGAGTAGTCTTAGCTACCCCTGTTTCTTTGGCTATATCCATCAGATCTCTTGGGTGCCTCCCATACACTAACTTAAAAGGTGAGAAATCAGTAGTAAGTTACATATGGTAAATGATAATCACAATCACGTTCATCTTTTTTCACTACCTTTTTTAACATGTGCTTCAGCGTCTTATTGAACCTCTCAACTAGTCCATCTGTTTGAGAATTCGGCTCAGCTCCTTCATTACCTTTGACATGAAGGATGCGCCTTGATCAGAAAAGATTTAGTTTGGAATCCATGTCTAAGAAAACATAAAAAATAACTCACGAGTGATACTTTTGGATGCAGTATTTCTTAGGGGAACCGCTTCACGCGCATGGCATAATCTACTACAAGGATATACTAGTGCCCTCTAGCTGATATTATTATTTGCCCCACAAAAATCATCTCAATCCTCTCAAAGGGTATTTCAATCATGAGAAGTACTAGTGGGCTGCAAAAATGGGTCACGGGCACAGTAATTTGGCATATGGGGCAGGACTTACAATAATCCTTAATCTCCTTGTACATCCCCTTCCAGAAGAACCTCCAGAGAATCCTCTCCTGGGTCTTCTTGGTCCCCAAGCATCCCCCTAGAACATGACTATGAGCCCTATTAAGCACTCTGCACTGATAAGCCTTAGGAACCAGCAATTACTCAATGATTTCCAGATCTTTCTTGACCACTCTATACAATAGCTCATTATTTATCACAAAGTGGGGAAACCATTGGTCAGCTCATGGATATTGGGAAACTCCATTAACGACGACAACATTCTCCACTGCATATATAATGGTGTCATCGTTCAATTGAGCCGTACCAAACTTATCTCGTGTTTCCTCTACCTCAAGTATCACTGGGGAATCAGGGAGAATTTTGTTTTCTCTAGGGAAGACCTGCAATGAATTTTCACCCTGTTCCTCTGGGCCAGTTCTGAGAAAACCCTCAGCAACCATACCTTTCCCTCACAACTTCTAAAACAAGGGAAAAATCATGGCCCAAGATTGCGTTATGCATAAAACTTTACTACCCCCACTTCATAGTCCATTATCCCATATGATGTCTCTATTATCACAAGGGCTACAGGATACATTTTGGTGTCACCATGGTGTGAAGGATCTGTACCTCGCCAATATTACGTCAGCTGAGGTCTGCAGCTGGAGCTGGAGTTGGAGCTCAAGCATTTGTCGTTGCTGCTCTCACTCATGCTGACAACCTGCAGCTTTGTGATGTTCTGCCATCAGGGTCTCGTAGGTGGCCTTTTTTCCAGCCTGGAGACTGGCCACAGCAACTTGCATGAGGGCATCCGAGCCTGCCTGGCTGGGGTGATGGGTGGATTGTGAGCGTCCCACTGCGGGACTGACTGCCGGTGACCGCTTCTTGGGAGCCTGGGCTGCACTCCTAGTAGTATTGGCTATCTCTCTAGCTCTGCCCCTGGTGCCATTGGACATCCTTGCAATCCATGGTCACTGACACAGAGCTGCAACCTGATGCACCACACACCTTACAGTATTTGTACTCAGACTGTCTAATGCTGAGCTGATCTTAAACACTCCAGCAGCAAAAGCTATGCTGGTAGTCTTTAGTGTCTATGAGTATGGGTCCCATACTCACACACTATTATCTCAATACCACCACGCTGCCACACACCTCGCCACCCCGCCTGACATCAATATTATGTCAGTGGGATCACATGGTAGGGTTTTCCCACTTGTACTAACGTGACATTCTGCACCCCCTGTGGACACAAGGTCAGATTGGTGCAGTTTTACACAGACATTTCCCTGTCCACATGGGATCAGGGAGGCAAGGGGGGTGAGAGGATGTGGCCCACGCAGTCACTGACGTGGCACGACACTCGCCCAAAACCCTGACAGGCTGTGAGGCCCCTTTCACTAGCACCAGTGAAACAGCACCTGGTCAGCCCAGTAGGACTGCCACCAGTTCTTCAGTCGACACATGCTTAGTCCATTAACAGGGTTATATCTGGCCAGCAGAAACCCGCCCCCCATAGCATGGAAAATTAAACCGAGAAACGGACGTGTGGATTCGTAGATTGAGATAAAAGAGTAGCCCAGTGCTAAATTATATATTTAATCGCCTTAAGGGCACACTAGACATTACACTGTATACACAATGGTTATACATATATAATGGTCAGATATGGAAATACAGGGCATAGTACAGAAGACATAAGCCGATGGATCATGTCAATTACTGGTGTGACCTCCGACCATGTGTGTGCTGCACCTCATGGGGCATTGGCTTCCAGCTGGGTCCAAGGTCCTTCATAGCACATGAATTACTCCCCGCTCAAAGTGAACCGCATGCATCAGAGCGAGAGAGACAAACCACATGACCTAACACTAGCTTTTATCCACTTTCGGTCACTCCCTCATGCCCTATGGGCTGAACCTTAATCCCCTCCCTGGAGGTTTGTAGCTAAATCTCCCAGAACATAGGAAAAATCATAACTCCTTTATGGACAGTTCAAGGGCGGCGGTTCTGGCCCCTGATATGCGTTAAGAGCAAGCACATCTTCAATATCTGGCTTCTAGTAGTTGTTCTACACGTGGTCAAAATTGTTGGTACCACTCGTTTAATGACAGAAAAACCTTCAATGGTCACAGAAATAGCTTGAATCTGTCAAATGTAATATTAAAAAATTTTAAAAAATCTATGAAAACGATCAAATGAAAATCAGAAATTGCCTTTCAAACATGCTTCCACAGAATTAAAAAAAAAAAAAACTCATGAAATAGGCCTGGACGGACAGAAATGATGGTACCTCTGAAAATAATGTGACAAAAGGGACATGTTAAATCTTGGTGTGTCCACTGATTAACATCACAGGTGTCTATAATCTTGGAATCAGTGAGTGGACCTGTATAGAGGGCTACAGATACTCACTGTGCTGTTTGGTGACATGGTGTGTATCACACTCAACATGGACCAGAGGAAGCGAATGAAAGAGTTGTCTCAGGAGATTAGAAAGAATATTATAGACAAACATGTTAAAAGTGAAAGTTATAAGACCATCTCTAAGCAGCTTGATGTTCCTGTGACTACAGTTGCACATATTATTCATAAATTTAAGCTCCATGGGACTGTAGCCAACCTCCTTGGACATGGCCGCAGGAGGAAAATTTATGACAAATCAAAGAGACGGATAATACGAATGGTAACAAAAGAGCATAGAAAAACTTCTAAACCGATTAAAGGTGACCTTCAAGCTTAAGAAACATCAGTGTCAGATCACACCATCCGTCGTTGTATGAGCCAAAGTGCACTTCATGGTAGACAACCAAGCAGGACACCATTGTTGGAAAAAAATTCGTAAAAATGCCAGACTGGAATTTGCCAAACTACATGTTGACAAGCCACAAAGCTTCTGGGAGAATGTCCTATGGACAAATTAGACAAAAATTGAACTTTTTGGCAAGGCACATCAGCTCTATGTTCACAGATGGAAAAATGAAGCATATCAAGAAAAGAACACTGTCCCTACTGTGAAGAGGAAAACATTGGACTATTTTGAAGTAGAATTCTATGAGCCCTGACCTAAATCCTATTGAGCATCTTTGGAAAGAACTAAAACATGCCGTCTGCAAAAGGAAACCTTCAAACACGAGACAACTGGAGCAGTTTGCTCTTGAGGAGTGGGCCAAAATATCTGTCGAGCGGTGCAGAAGTCTCATTGACAGTTACAGAAATTGTCTGATTGCAGTGATTGCCTCAAAAGGTTGTGCAAAAAAATATTAAGTTAAGGGTACCATCATTTCTGTCCAGGCCTATTTCATGAGTTTTATTTTTTAAAAAAATTCTGTGGAAGCATGGTTGAAAAGCAATGTATGACTTTCATTTGTTCATTTTCATAGATTTTTGATTTATTATTAGCTTTGTCAGATTTCAGTTATTTCTGTCACTATTGTTTGTATTTCTGTCATTAAACAATTTTGACCATGTGTGTATGTATCTCCATATTCCTGGTGCTAAATCAGATCAAGACTCTGAAAGGGGTCTGGTCTGGGGATCTCAGAAATATACATGATGTATTGCTAGGACGTATAGTATCCCCATAACTCCTTATGGAATCATAGCTGACTTATCAAAGCAATTTACAGTGGGTACGGACAGTATTCAGAGCCTTTTACATTTTTTCACTCTTTGCTTTATTGCAGCCATTTGATAAATTCAAAAAAATTATTTTTTTTTTCTCATTAATGTACACTCTGCACCCCATCTTGACTGAAAAAAAGCACAAATGTAGAAATTTTTGCAAATTTATTACAAAAGAAAAACTGAAACATCACATGGTCATAAGTATTCAGACCCTTTGCTCAGTATTGAGTAGAAGCACCCTTTTGAGCTAGTACAGCCATGAGTCTTCTTGGGAATTATTCAGCAAGTTTTTCACACCTGGATTTGGGGATCCTCTGTCATTCTTCCTTGCAGATCCTCTCTAGTTCCATCAGATTGGATGGTGAACGTTGGTTGGCAGCCATTTTCAAGTCTCTTCAGAGATGCTCAGTTGGGTTTAGGTCAGGGCTCTGGCTGGGCCAGTCAAGAATGGTCACAAAGTTGTTCTGAAGCCACTCCCTTGTTATTTTAGCTGTATGCTTAGGGTCATTGTCTTGTTGGAAGGTGAACCTTCGGGCAAATCTGGGGTCCAGAGCACTCTGGAAGAGGTTTTCATCCAGGATATCTCTGTACTTGGCCACATTCATGTTTCCTTCAATTGCAACCAGTCGTCCTGTCCCTGCAACTGAAAAACACCACCACAGCATGATGCTGCCACCACCATGTTTCAATGTTGGGATTGTATTGGGCAGGTGATGAGCAGTGCCTGGCTTTCTCCACACATACCGCTTAGAATTATCACCAAAAAGTTCTATCTTCGTCTCATCACCACCAGAGAATCTTATTTCTCATACTCTGGGAGTCCTTCTGTTATGAACTGCTACAAGCACTAAGGAAAGATGGAAATTCTGTCCCTACAATAGAACTGAGCTGGATCCCTACGATGTAACGGGAACCTGATCCTGCGACCAGACCCGCTAAAGTCCTCAGCTAGTCTGAACGAAGACCTATAGTTGCGAGGGAGGAATCCCTACAAGATCTAGGGACTGGGAGAAAAAGTGGACACCTCCTAACAGAAATTGTAGCAGGGATAATTAAACAGAAAACAAATTACTACGAGATCCTAAGATCAAGCAAAACTGACTGAGTAAGGCACCTAAGCACCCGGCTAGCTTAAGAGTAGATAATACAATGAAGTCCAGCACAGCCAGAAGGGCGGAGCCAGACTAAATAGGGAAAAAAGGTCATGTGACCAGCAAACTGAAACAAAATCTAACAAGAGGGTTCTAACAGTACCCTCCCTTCTAAGAGGATCCTCCGGATCCCCTAGGACTTAGGCTTATCCGGAAACCTCTTGTGAAACGCTCTGACAAGTCTAGACGCAGAAACACCATCCGCCCTCACCCATGAGTTATCCTCGGGTCCATAACCCTTCCAAGAGACGAGGTACTGCAAACTCCCTCTATACCGTCTAGAATTTAGGATGCGGGAAATCTCATATTGCCCGTCCTCCACCACCAGGGGAACAGTGGCTGAGACGTCTCCATCTGAGACCTCAGCTTTTTTCAAGAGAGAAACATGAAACACCGGATTAATCATCCAGGAGGTAGGAAGCTCCAACTTAACAGCAGATTGAGTAATAACCTGAAGCACCTTAAAGGGCCCTACAAACTTGGGACCCAATTTCTTAGACGGAATCCTCAAGTGCAGATTCTTAGAGGACAACCAAACCATGTCACCAATAGCAAACAAAACCTCTTGTCGTTTTCTATCAAAATACACTTTGGATCTTTTGTTAGCCTCCTGAAGATTACCACGCACATCAGTCCAAACTCTCTCCAAAACACCAGAAAAATTCTCCTCTTCAGGTACAGCCAATCCCAACTTGGAAAATGACCCAAAAGACGGATGTCTCCCAGTACAACAAAAAAAAGGCGAACAACCAGCAGAAGCGGATGTATGGTTGTTAAGAGCAAACTCAGCAAGTGGCAGAAACTCAGACCACCCCTCTTGATTATCAGTCACAAAACAACGCAAGAACTGCTCAACATCCTGGTTTTTCCTTTCTGTCTGGCCATTAGACTCAGGATGATATCCGGATGAAAACGACAAATGAACTCCCAACCTGTCACAAAAAGCGCGCCAAAAACGAGCCATAAACTGAGGTCCCCTATCGGAAACAATGTCAGTAGGAACGCCATGTAGTCTGACAATTTCCTTGACAAAGGCCTTAGCGAGAGTCTTAGCGCAGGGCAATTTGACGAAAGGAACCAAGTGACACATCTTGCTAAAACGGTCCACGACCACCCAGATGACAGTGAAACCCTCAGAGGGGGGAAGGTCAGTAATAAAGTCCATAGCCAAATGTGTCCAAGGTGCACTAGGAACCTCCAGAGGGCAAAGCAACCCCGCAGCAGGAGTATGTGAAGACTTAGATCTAGCACACACAGTGCATTGACGCACCCACTTAATGACTTCCTTCTGCCATCCAGGCCACCAAAAGCTGCGACCCACAAGTCTCTTGGTCTCAGAGATTCCAGGATGACCTGCCAACCGAGAGTCATGATATTCAACAAACAAATCTCTCCTCAGGGTACCAGACACAAACAACCTCCCATGTGGCGTATTAGATGGGGCATTCTCCTGTGCTTTAAGAATCTCATCTTCCAACACGGAGTCCAAAACAGCAATAACAACCCCCTCTTGTAAAATGTTCTCCTCCTCCTCAGTGACCACCATAGGAGAAAAGCTGCGAGACAAAGCATCAGCTTTAACATTTTTAGTACCTGGGATGTAAGTAACGGTAAAATTAAACCGTGAGAAAAACAGTGCCCACCTAGCCTGACGGGCATTCAAGCGTTTGGCAGCATCAAGGTAGATCAGATTTTTATGATCGGTGAAGACCTGAACGGGAAATTCCGCTCCCTCCAAAAAATGACGCCAGTGTTCAAATGCGAGTTTAATTGCCAACAATTCCCGATTACCGATATCATAATTTAGTTCAGACTCAGAAAATTTCTTTGAAAAAAAAGCACAGGGATGTACTCCATCCGTCTTTTCCTGAGACAACACAGCACCGACCCCACAGAAGAAGCATCAACCTCAACCAAAAATGGTTTAGTCACATCAGGCTGCGTAAGGATGGGAGCAGAGCTGAACCTCTCCTTTAGCAACACAAAAGCCTCAATGGCCTCAGTAGTCCACTGAACCGCATCAGCACCTTTCCTGGTGAGATCGGTCAGTGGTTTGGCATTCACAGAAAAATGTTTAATGAATTTTCTATAATAATTGGCGAACCCCAAAAACCTCTGTATTGATTTCACACCAATAGGTCTAGGCCAATCCTGCACAGCTTTCACCTTCACCGGGTCCATCTCAAAACCTTCACTGGAGACAATGTAGCCCAAAAAACTAAGTCTCTGTACAGCGAACTCACATTTTTCTAGTTTGGCAAAAAGTGAATTATCACTCAGTAACTGTAATAATTCACGCACACTCCTCCAATGAGACTCCAAATCCGGTGAATAAATCAAAATGTCATCCAAATACACAACCACACTTCTGCCGATCAAAGGTCTAAGGATGTCATTAATAAGATTCTGAAAAAATGCCGGAGCACTGGAAAGCCCAAAAGGCATGACCAGATTCTCAAAATGACCCAGTGGAGTGTTAAACGCAGTCTTCCATTCATCACCCTCCTTCATGCGCAACAAATTGTATGCCCCTCGAAGATCAATTTTCGAGAACCACTTGGCCCCCACTAACTGATTAAACAAATCAGGAATCAATGGCAGTGAGTAAGGATTGCGTACAGTAATCTTATAATTCTCACGAAAGTCTAGACAAGGCCGTAAACCGCCGTCCTTTTTTTTAACAAAAAAAAATCCAACCGCCACAGGAGATTTTGAAGGCCTAATGTGACCGGCGGCCAAGCTTGTCTGTATGTATTCCTCCAAAGCCTTTCTCTCAGGAATAGTCAAATTAAATAAACGACTTTTAGGAAGAGTCGCTCCAGGGACAAATTCAATTGCACAATCATAATCTCTATGAGGAGGCAATACCTGCGATTCCTTATCAGAAAAAACTTTCCAAAAATCCTGAATAGGTACAGGTAACTCCCCCTTAACTACAGCAGCAATACGCCCGTTACAACACTTGTCATAACAATTAGGACTCCAGGACTTAATTTCATTGGTAGACCAATCCAGTACCGGATTGTGCAATTTTAACCAGGGTAACCCCAAAATCACCGGTGAGGGCAAATTATTCAAAACTACCAAATCCAAATTCTCTTGATGAACACCATTAATAGTAAGAGGAAATTCACAGATATGGTGAGTAACATTTTTCAAGGGAGAGCCATTCATAGACACCACATTAATAGGGGAAGACAGAAGTTTGGGTTTTAATTTTAGTTTTTCCAAAAATTTCCCATCAATCACATTGAGAGTTGAACCACAATCCACAAATACCCGAAACTCCATTAATTCCTCCTCACCAGCAGTGGTAGCAGAAAGAAAGACACCTTTATTGTTTAAACAGGCTATACAGGCGAAACTGACCTCTTTTTTTTTTCTCTTTATTCATACGAAGCGCACAGTTCTTAATGAAATGGTCAGATTTACCACAATAGAAACACAAGCCCTCAGCAAATCTGCGTTCTTTTTCCCGAGAGTGAGGTGCCATTGCTCCAATTTCCATCGGCTCTGCAATGTCAGTACAGTCACTCTCCAAACTTGGAGATGACAAGGCAGATTTACTCTCATTAACCCTTGCACGCAGTCTCCTATCCACCCGTATGGCTAATTGCATAGCCTCTTGCAAGTTACCAGGTATAGGATAAGCAATCAGCAAATCTTTAACCCTTTCACTTAATCCTGCAAGAAATAAACTTTTCAAAGCTGAATCGTTCCAGCCCACCTGAGTGGACCACCTTTGGAAGTGAGTACAATATTTTTCCACATTACCTGATCCCTGTCTCAAACGTCTCAATTCTGTCTCAGCTGATGAAACACGATCAGGATCGTCATACAATAACCCCAAAGCAGAAAAAAAACTATCCACTGATCTAAAGCATGGATCACTAGGCTGCAGAGAAAAGGCCCAGTCCTGAGGTTCTTTGCGCAAAAGTGACATTATGAACCCTATACGCTGTGATTCATCACCAGAGGATCTGGGTCTCAAACGGAAATACAACAAGCAAGCATTTTTAAAAGAAAAAAAATCTTGTTGTTCACCGAAAAAATAAATCAGGCAAACGTACCTTTGGCTCCACGAAATGTGCTCCAGAACAACTACTCACGTGTTGCTGGATTTCAGCCACCTCCAGAGAGAGACCCTGCAGGCGTTGAGCCAAATCCTGAACCGACACCATGATGGAAACAGAAAATCTTTCCTTAGAGTTTTTTTTTTTTCTTGGCTGGACTTACTGTTATGCTACAAGCGCTAAGGAAAGATGGGAATTCTGTCCCTACAATAGAACTGAGCTGGATCCCTACGATGTAACGGGGAACCTGATCCTGCGACCAGACCCGTTAAAGTCCTCAGCTGGTCTGAACGAAGACCTATAGTTGCGAGGGGGGAATCCCTACAAGATCTAGGGACTGGGAGAAAAAGTGGACACCTCCTAACAGAAATTGTAGCAGGGATAATTAAACAGAAAACAAATTACTACGAGATCCTAAGATCAAGCAAAACTGACTGAGTAAGGCACCTAAGCACCCGGCTAGCTTAAGAGTAGATAATACAATGAAGTCCAGCACAGCCAGAAGGGTGGAGCCAGACTAAATAGGGAAAAAAGGTCATGTGACCAGCAAACTGAAACAAAATCTAACAAGAGAGTTCTAACACCTTCATGCGTTTTTTAGCAAACACTATGCAGGCTTTCATATGTCTTGCACTGAGGAGAGGCTTCCGTCGGGCCACTCTGCCATAAAGGCACAACTTGTGGAGGACGACAGTGATAGTTGACTTTGAGGAACTTTTTCCCATCTTCCTACTGCATCTCTGGAGCTCAGCCACAGTGATATTGGGGTTCTTTCTTACCTCTCTCACCAAGACTCTTCTCCCACGATTGCTCAGTTTGGCTGGACAGCCTGGTGGTCCCAAACTTCTTCCATTTAAGGATTATGCAGGCCACTGTGCTCTTAGGAACCTTGAATACAGCAGAAATTCTTTTGTAACCTTGGCCAGATCTCTGCCTTGCCACAATTCTGTCTCTGAGCTCCTTGGCCAGTTCCTCTGACCTCATGATTCTCATTTGGTCTAACATGCAATGTGAGCTGTGAGGTCTTATATAGACAGGTGGGAGCCTTTACAACTCAAGTCCTATCAGTTTAATTAAACACAGCTGGACTCCAATGAAGGAGTAGAACCATCTCAAAGAGGATCACAATGAAATGGACAACATGTGACTTAAATATGAATGTCTGAGCGAAGGGCCTGAATACTTATGACTAGAATTGAGCGAAACAGGTCAGTCAGATTCATAAGTCGTTGACTTTTGCCAAAGTCGGGTTTCGCAGACCGAAACCCAACCATAGCGTTAAGTCAGCCATGCGGCAAAATGAGCGCCAAAGTCGGATTTCCCAGAATGCTTGCAGGTGCCTTTTTTTCAACCAATGAGCAAGGACGTACACTGTGGGCAACGAGATGACATGTGCAGCTTCCACCACCATCGTAGAGAAGGGCATTGAAGGTGATTGGCTTGCTTTGGGGGCCGTCATAGTGTCTATAAAAGCCCTGACTGACGACTTCCATTTTACTTCTGCCGATCTTAACAGTATGGAGAGGTTGCTGTTTATCAGTAGGGAGAGAGTTAGGGCTGGAAAGAGAAGTTCTTATGTGCTTGTGCTGATAGCAATTGTGCTGTACAGTTAGTGTGCAGTGACAGGGGAGGATTTTTTTGTGTGCAGCAGCGCTGGTTATTAGACTGCCTGATAGCTGTATTGCTGTATGTACACTGCTGTGCAGACTGCTTTTTACACAGAACTAATACTTTTATTCTTCTTTTATGCACAGTTACCGACCGTTCATTTTTTCCCACACCGTATAGAGCTGTACGCTCCTCACACACTACCGTGTATCGGCTGGTATCACGGACAAATACATGCTGACTATCTGTGTGTGACTCCGGAAATAAATATGGAGATTTAAATTTTCCACTACACCGTATACAGCTGTACGCTCCTCATACAGTAACGTATATCTGCTGTTTGTATTACGATGAAATCCATACTGAGAGAGTGTCTGTGTGTGACTCAGGAAATAAATACGGAGATTTAAATTTTTCCCTACACCGTATACAGCTGTACGCTTCTGATACAATACCGTATATCTGCTCTTTGTATTATGGTCAAATCTATACTGAGAGAGCGTCTGTGTGTAACTCCGGAAATACATACGGAGATTGAAATTTTTCCCTACACCGTATACAGCTGTCCGCTTCTGATGCAGTACCGTATATCTGCTCTTTGTATTACGGTCAAATCCATACTGAGAGAGCGTCTGTGTGTGACTCCGGAAATATATATGGAGATTGAAATTTTTCCCTACACCGTATACAGCTGCACTATCAGGATGCAGTGGACCCATATAGTTAAGATGGTGGCAACACAGGTGCACAGGTTGGGAGCGGTTGTCTTATCGGTATATTTGCACCTGTGTTGCCGCCATCTTAACTATGTGGGTCCACTGCATCCTGATAGTGCATTTGTTTGAAGGTCTGGGCAGGTGAGCACCATGTAAGGTGGAATAGTATGCGGGAAGGGGCACGTGAGTTTCTTCAGGGTCAGAATCTGGCTCAGTAGACTGCGAGGGCAATGCAGCGCTCTAGGTGAATGTACCAGCAGAATCATATAGCACTGGCTGTGTATCAGGGCACTCCATGTCATATTCATGCATTTGTTTGAAGACCTGGGCAGGGGAGCATCTCTGCCTTTTTGCTGTATTTTTTGAATTTTGGGAGGATTTTTAAGTCCTCTTTTTGTGCTATTGCTGTTTAGTGTAGGGACTTATAAGCGTGAGGATCCGTGAAGAGGATTACAAGCTTACGTATTTTGGCCAAAATATCAACTAATACCTCACATTTTTTATGTGTTTTTTGCACTTTATTTTTCAGGGTGCAGTTGGGGCCCATTTGGTCTTGCAAACTGTGGTGTCTGTTCACATGGGATGCATTTTAATAGCGCTGGGCAGCCCGCCTGATCTAATAGAAGGGTGTAACTACTAGGCTGTTTGGCTGGATGCTGTGCATTGCCATAGTGTGAACAGCGCTGCATACAAGTCTTCATTGTGCATCAATATAATAAGCAGCCACCCCTTCCATGGATTGGTAGGTTGTGAGCGGTTGTCTTATCGGTATTTTTGCACCTGTGTTGCCGCCATCTTACCTATACAGTATGGGTCCACTGCATCCTGATAGTGCATTTGTTTGAAGGCCTTAGCAGGTGAGCATCTCTGCCTTTTTGCTGTATTTTTTGAATTTTTGGAGGATTTTTAAGTCCTCTTTTGTGCTATTGCACCTTACACGGTGACACATAGGAAGGTGTAGATGAAATTGAAGAGGCGGTGATGGATGACCCAGTTGTTGACCCAGATTGGCATCCATTGGGGGAAGAGGGTGCTGCTAGCAATAGCTCAGAAGAGGAGGAGGATCCCCAGCAGGCATCGACATTGCAGCCGCGGTTATCTGGCAGGCCCGCAGCAGTCCAAAAACGAGTTAAAAAAACAAAAAGAGTTGCAGGACAGCTTGGCCAGACTGTCAAATTAGCACAACGTGCAAACCCTGAAAATTTATACCATAGTAGGAAGAGTGCAGTGTAGCACTTTTTTGACCAAAATCCTATTGATGAGGCAAAGGTTATCTATAAGAAGTGCGGAAGGACCTTTAGCCGAGGGAAAATCTCCGAAATTTGAATACCAGTTGCATGCTTAGACATTTAAACACCATGCACTTGCAAGCGAGGACGGACTACAAAACCTCAGGTAGCACACGTACACCTGCTCCGACTGAAGGTAGCCAGCAATGCTACATCGCTTCCCCCACTGTAAGCCCACCGGTTAGCACACCACCAGCAAGAAATGTTGAGGTGTCGTCGCAAGGCCAAAGCAGTCAGGGAATCACAATGTTTTTCCAACGAAAGACTGCATCTAGGCCATCACCTCCACCACCACCATCACCAAACCCCTCTCAGTCCGCCATGTCCATGGCTAGTTCCACCATATGCAGCTCTCAAGTCCAGCTCACCCTAGCAGACACTATGAGAAAGACAAGAAAGTACTCATCCTCTCATCCGCGTACACTGGCTTTGAATGCCTACATTGCCAAACTGATCTCATTAGAGATGATGCCTTTCCCTTTGGTTGAAAACGCAGCGTTCCGAGAGCTCATGGCCTACGCTGTCCCACGCTATGACCTACCCAGTCAGCACTTCTTTTCTAGAAAAGCCATCCCTGCCCTCCACCTGCATGTGAAAGACCGCATTGTCCATGCACTCAAACAATCAGTGAGTGGAAAGGTGCACCTCACAACAGATGCATGGGCCAGTTGGCATGGCCAGGGCCGTTACGTGTCCATCACTGCGCACTTGGTTAATGTGGTAGATGCAGGCTCCACAGGGGACAGTGGCGGTGGGACAGTGCTGCCTAGCCCACGGTATAGGCAACAGTTGGCTGTAGGCTTTCGACCCTCCTCCTCCTCCAGAAGCGAAAGCTCGTCGACAGAGCGCAGTCGCACGAGCACTCCATCCGCAGCTGCCAGTGTTGCGCACAAGGTGTCCCACTATCGAACAGCTAGTGGTAAGCATCAGCAGGCTGTTTTAAAGATGATGTCTTTGGGCGACAACAGACACCCCGCGGAGGTACTGTCCGACTACTTCCAGCGAGAAAATGAGTCATGGCTGGGCAGTCTACATCTTGAGCCAGGCAAGGTAGTCAGTGATAATCGACGTAATTTTGTGGCCGCCATAGCCCTGGCAAAACTCAGACACATACCTTGCCTGGCTCACACCTTGAACCTGGTGGTATAGTGCTTCATAAATAATTATCCGGAGTTACCAGCCCTGCTCCATAAGGTGCAAAGACTGTGCTCGCACATCCGTCGCTCGCCTGTAGACTCCAGTCGTATGCAGAGGCTGCAGCGATCGCTCCACCTCCCCAAGCACCGCCTAATCATAGACGTTGCAACAAGGTGGAACTCCACCATGCACATGGTTGAGAGGCTGTGCGAACAGAGGTAGGCTGTAATGCATTTGTGGGAGGATACACGGGCAGGCAGTTTGAGGGCAGACATCGCGTTGTCGGGTGTGCAGTGGTCAAAGCTGAAAGACCTCTGTAAAGTCCTTTAGTGTTTTGAGGAATGCACACGGCTGGTAAGCGCAGATGACACCATCATAAGCATGAGCATCCCACTTATGCGTCTGCTCATGCAAACTTTGACACACATTAAGGATCAGGCGTCTGCAGCAGAGGAGGAGGAGGAGGGAAGCCTTAATGACAGTCAGGCATTGTCTGCTCAGGGAACTGTCCTGGACGAGGTGGAGGAAGAAGAGGAAGAGAGGGAGGATGAGGGGGATGATAATTTTGGGGAGCAGGAAGCTTCTCAGGGGCAAGAGAAAATGTTGGCTTGCCAAGGGCAGGTACAGGGTTTGTACGTGACTGGAGGGATGTAGATTTGGCAGAAAGTGCTCCTCCACCCACCACTGTCAGTGCATCATTGACACCTGGAACATTGGCCCACATGTGTGATTATCTCTTGCGGATCCTAAAAAGGATCCCCAAATTGCCAAAATTATGAAGGATGACGACTACTGGTTGGCCAGCATCCTCGATCCACGCTATAAAGGCAAATTACAGAACATCATGCCACAGGAGAACCTAGAGCTAATATTGGCGAACAAACAAGCAACTCTGGTAAACCGTTTTTTAGAGGCATTCCCAGCACACAGCAGCGGTGCAGGTTCTACCACGAGCCCTACTGGGCAACATGGAAGAGGTGTTCGTGTTGCACACAGCTGAAGTGGCGTTGGAGACAGGGGTTTCATGACCATGTTGTGGACTGATTTCTCGAGTACTGCTCACATGACCAGTAATACTGAATCGATTGCAACAGACAGGAGACAGCAGTTGTCAACTATGGTTCAAAATTACCTCTCCTCCCCTATCAATGTTCTCCCTCACAGTTCATTCCCCTTTGACTACTAGGCCTGTAAACTGGACACCTGGCCTGAATTAGCACCATATGCCTTACAGGAGCTCGCTTGCCCTGCTGGTAGTGTGCTATCAGAAAGAGTCTTCAGTGCTGCTGGATCAATCTTGACAGAAAGAAGGACCTGGCTGTCGACCCAAAATCTAGGAGATCTCACCTTCATTAAAATGAACCATGCCTGGGTTTCAAAGGATTTTGTACCACTTTCCCCTGATGACACATAGGTTGCCAGCCAAATGGCTCGCTTTGTCCTCTTCTTCCTCCGACTTCTCCAAATCCTCCATTTGCAGCTGCTAAACGTCCAGCCTACACCTCAACATATGCCAGTTTTAACACCTCCCTAACTGGGCTGTACCCCCCCCCCAGGGCCAGCGTCAGCACCTGGCGCACCCGGGCAAGTGCCGGGGCCCTGAGCAGGTGGGTGGGCCCACTCGCCGTCAGAGACACCAGTGTACTATGAGGTGCACTGTGCCAGTGCCGGTGCTGACGAGAGGGCATCCCCCTGATTGCTCAGGGCCCCAGCACTTCCAATACTTACCTCTACCTGCTACACCGCTGTGACATCTTCCCCATTTCCTGACAGTGACATTCAGGTCAGAGAGCGCGATGACGTCACATCTGTTGTGCGCCCTCTACTTGAACAGTCACAGTGCAGAGAGCTGGAAGATGGCAATGCTGAGGAGTCCAGAGTAGAGCAGTGCCCAGGGAGGAGAGGCATTTCATTTTTTTTAATGTTTGGAGCAATATATGCGGAGCATTATACACTGGAGAATTATATATGGGGCCCATCATACACTTGAGCATCATAGATAGGGCCCATTATACACTGGAGCATTATATATGGGGCCCATCATACACTGGAACATTATAAATGGGGCCCATCATACACTGGAGCATCATATACGGAGCCCATTATACACTGGAGCAACATATATGGGGCCCATTATACACTGGAGCAACATATATGGGGCCCATTATACACTGGAACATCATATATGGGGCCCATTATATACTGGAGCATCATATGGGGCCCATTATCTGTGGAGCATTATATAGGCCCATCATACACTGGAGCATCATCCATGGGGCCCATCATATACTGGAACATCATATGGGGCCCATTATATTTGGCGCATCATATGGAGCACATCTGGGGCCTATTCTGTATGGAGCATTATATATGGGGACCATTATATATGGAGCATTATATGGGGCTCATCATACAGTGGAGCATCATATATGGGGCCCATCATATACTAGAGCATTATATAGAGTTCATTATTTATGGGGCATCATATAGGGCCTTTTATATATGGAGCATCATATGGAGCAGATATGGGGCCTATTCTGTATGGAGCAATATATGGGGCCCATCATATACTGTATGGAGCTTTATATGCTACTCATTATACTGTATGGAGCAATATGTGGGGCTCATTATACTCTATGGGCACCGTCCTATACTGTATGGCACATTATATGGGGACCATCATACACTGGAGCATTATGTGGAGCTCATCATATACTGAATGGAACATTATATGGGATCAATTATGTATGGAGCAATATATGGGGCTCATTATTCTGTATGGAGCAATATATGTGGCTCATTATACTGTATGAAGCATTATATTGGGCCCACTATTCTGTATGGAGCTTCATATATGGGACTCATTATTCTGTATGGAGCAATATATGGGGCTCATTATTCTGTATAGAGTAATATATGGGGCTCATTACTCTGTATGGCGGACTATGTGGTGCCCATAATACTGTATGGAGGACTATACTGTCCGGTTTTTGAGCTATTGTAGAATTTACAATAGATATCACTCATGTAATGTAAGAAATGAAGTATTTGGCATTGTACTATACCTATATTTCTCTGCCGTATCGGAGCATCATGAATTGTGGTATGTGTTAAAGAGGCCCACTGAGACTTTCGCCCAGGGCCCATGAAAACCTGGAGCCAGCCCTGCCCCCCCCCACAACTTTACCCAAATAACCCCCAGTTTTCAATGCGTTACTATTATTATAAAGTAAATTAAGGTTGACAAGCTTAAGTAATAAGAATTGATGTCGTTGGCATTGAAATGGGCACTGTAGGTGTGTTTACTGTCCTCCACTCACTGCCGACTTTTATTCCCCATTGACTTGCAGTAGGGTCGGGTTTCGGTCGGAACACCGACTTTTGCCGATAGTCGGCCGATTTCGTTCGACTCGACTTTTGATAAAGTCGGGTGGTCCGAAACCCGACTTGACCCCCCCCGAGGCAAAGTCGCTCATCTCTACTTATGATCATGTGATATATCAGTTTTTCTTTTTTAATAAATTTGCAAAAATTTCTACGTTTCTGTTTTTTTCAGTCAAGATGGGGTGCAGAGTGTACATTAATGAGAAAAATTTTTTACATTTTTGAATTTACCAAATGATGCAATGAAACAAAGAGTGAAACATTAAAGGGGTCTGAATACTTTCTGTATCCACTGTAGACCGCATGGTCCACATGGCAGCAAGCCTTTTGTTCTGCTCTGAGCTGGTCAATGTGTGAGGTCTGTTATTCACAGCCCATTAACTCTCGACCCCCCCTAACCCTGCCTCCTGTTAGGTGTTCTGTTACAAAGGAGAAAAGGATAGGGACTAATATAAACCCATATATATCTATAGTAGCTAAGCAAACTGGGAACTAAAAAATAACTTTTATTGAACTTTTAAAAAAATCACCACAGACAACATATAGCGAAAGGTGCAACATGCAAATGTGCAAAAAAATGGATGCAGCATCCAAGATACAATAAGAAAGTAACATTCTCCCAGTAACATTCACTACAGAGACCGTTGTTCCGGCTTGCTTAATACTGAGCTCTGTCAAAAAGGTTTCACCTCAAAACATACATTGAAGGAAATAATTATTTGATCTCTCGCTGATTTTGTAAGTTTGACCACTGACAAAGATATAATTTCTTTAATTTTAAGGGTAGGTTAATTTTAACATTGAGAGATAGTATATCAAAAATAAAATCCAGAAAATCACATTGTATAAATTATATAAATTTATTTGCATTTCGCAGTGAGAAATACGTATTTGATCTCTCTGGCAAACAAGACGTAATACTTGGTGGCAAAACCCTTGTTGGCAAGCACAGCAGTCAGACGTTTTTTGTAGTTGTTGATGAGGTTTGTGCACATGTCAGGAGGAATTTTGGTCAACTCCTCTTTGCAGGTCATCTCTACATCATTAAGATTTTGAGTCTGTCGCTTGGCAACTCGGAGCTTCAACTCCCTCCGTAAGTTTTCTATGGGATTAAGGTCTGGTGACTGGATAGTCCGCTCCATGTCCTTAATGTGCTTTTTTTTTAACCACTACTTTGTTGTTTTGGTTGTATGTTTTGGGTCATTGCTTTGAAGGAAGACCCAGCCACAACCCATTTTTAATGTCCTTGCGGAAGGAAGGAGCTTGTCCAATCAGGATTATACGATTGGCTCCATCCATTCTCACATTAATGTGGTGAAGTAGTCACAAAGGCCACTGCTAAGAACTTAATTTGTTGGAGATATCACGGTCCGGGGCACATAGCTGTTCGTTGTTCTATGTCCGTCGAACAGATGGACTACAGCATGGGAAGTGCTGTTCGTATTATACCTTTCCAGCCTGCCGTGTGGACTATAGGCCCATCGAGGGGCCACAAGTATGTTCCCTGACAATAAATAAGGTACTGGTGTCAGGACTCTTGGACTAGGGTAGTTTGGAATCACTCTCCCCCACCAATTAATCCCCGGGAAAATCGTGGGCGTCCGCTATATTCATGGGGATGCCAAAGACTACCCAGCTGCTAGAGTGTCTATAAAAACAAACTGTGGCTCTGTGTCCTATGAGGTTGAAATAGCTAAAGATCTACACTTTAGCTTGTTCTGGAACTTATAGTGAAAAGCGGAGGAACCAAGTTACTCAGATAGGAGCCGGTTTAACCATGAAGAATCCCCATCACAGCCGGAGGAAGATGAGTTCCTCTGTGTCCTTGGTGGAGACTAGGACGAGACAGTGACCAGTAAGGCCAAGATTCCTGAGTTGGGGCTTCTGGGGGAATTTTGGGAATGCTCAAATAGAGGACCTTACCTTAAAAACGGCTTGGGACACTGTTACTGTGATCAATGGGGTTGCCCAAGAGTCAGGGACCGACACAAGATTTTCCTATTTTGCAGTAAATGAGAATCTGCTATATCAGGTCACTAACCTGAAAGGGAAAGTATTAGAGAAGCTGTTAGTATCGGGACCCTATAAGCGTAGGGTACAAGACCTGGCCCATTCTCATGTCTTGGCTGGGCATCTGGAAGTAGACAAAACCTGGGACTGAGTACATCAAAGATTCTACTGGCCCGGGTGTCACCAAGACATTGTAAATTATTTGCGGTCCTGTCTTACCCGTCAGATAACTGCTCCGGTCTCCCATTCTACAGTCCCCTGGTGCAGTTACCCATTATAGAGGTTCCATTTCACCGGATTGCCATGGAACTTGTCGGGCCCCTATTTAAGTCTGCCAGTGGCACCAAATATCCTGGTAATCAAGGACTATGCAACACGGTACCCAGAGTTAGTTTATATCTTCTCCCGGACAGGATAGAAAAAGCTGTGTTTCGCCAACTACAAGGTCCACCAGCCAAGGAGAAGAAAGCCGTATCAAGTATACCACATCAACCTTATTAAACCATGGCAAGACAGGAAATCAGTAGAAGCTACTTTCCTGGGGGCTAATCCTGAAGCCAGGGTTGAGGATGTCACAGTGGCAAAGACACTGTCACCTGCCCAGAAACAACAGTTGCAAGAACTGCTTCAGTAGAACCGGAACCTGTTTCCGAAGTTGCCAGAATGTACGCAGGTTGTTGAATATGAAATCCTGATGGAACCACATGTGCAAGTGAATCAAAAGTCGTATAGAATCCCCAAAGCCAGCCGTGAGGTGATTTCGAAGGAGGTGAGGAGAATGTTGAGACTGGGCTTCATCGAGGAGTCAGAGTGGTTGGTCCAGCCCCATTGTCCTTGTCAAGAAGTCTGATTTGGAATTGCCAGGATGTACCCAGGTTGTTGAATATGAAATCCTGATGGACCCACATGTACAAGTGAGCCAAAAGTCATATAGAATCCCCAAAGCCTGCTGCGAGAAGATTTCAAAGGAGTTGAGGAGAATGTTGAGCCTGGGCTTCATCGAGGAGTCAAAGAGCGTGTAAGGATTCCGGATTTTCCATTGAGCCTGTTTGCCCTTGTCCAAGATGGAGTCTTGTACTTCGCCCTGTCCTGAAACTTTCTGTCTGTCCTGCTATTTAAGTCCGGGTTGGGTGTTCCTCCTTGCCTGAGTATTTTGTTGCTGTTGGCTCCTGAGCTTCTGCCTGCTTGCTTCTGGACTCCCTGCTGCTGATGCTCGTTACTCGGTGCTCTACTTCTCCACGTTCAGCTGCCTTCAATTCTCTGTGTAGCTCCTTGATCCTGACCTGGGTTACCTATTGTCCGAACTTCTAGTGAGGAGCTACTCGCCTCTGAACTGCTGTGGTCAGTAAGAAACTCTGACATCATTATCTCTTCTTGGACTGTGTCTGTTGTGCTGCGGTGCTGGACTTGTGCGGGATTTTCAGCCCAAAAGGTACATTTAGAGTCCTTCTCCTATTAACGCTCCACCTGTGTATTCCTCGACTTCCATGTTTAAGTGCCGTGCGCACTTGTGATCATATTCTTGCTGGACTCCCACGTTTAAGTGCTGTGTGCATTCTCACTAATATTATTGCTGGACTCCCACGTTTAGGTGCTGTGTGCATGCTCATAAATATTATTGCTGGACTTCCAAGTTTAAGTGCCGTGTGCACTCCTGCGTCAGATTACTGCTGGATTAGTTCATATTCAGTTTGCTGATCATTTCGATATTGTGCTCTGCACTTCGTTATTATTGCAGGAAAATCTCTGTTAGATTTTGTTCAATTTCTTACTTTGTTAAATACACTTGTTGCCTCAGCTTTGCTCTCAGTTTCATCTAATCCCACGAAATCAGATTCCATAGTACCCACATAATTGTTACAGAGCAGGTTGGTCCAGCCCCATTGTCCTTGTCAAGAAGCCTGATGGAGAGTGGTGTTTCTGCAATGACTACAGGAAGCTAAATAAGGTGTCTAAATCCAAGGCATATCTGATGCCCTGCGTCGATGAACTCATTGAGAGGCTAGGGTTCACCAGATACATCATTACCATAGACCTGATGAAAGGTTACTGGCAAATCCTTCTCTCTTAAAGTGCCAAAGAGAAAATGGCCTTTTCTACACCTGATGGTTGCTTCTCGCAGCCCTAGCTACCTTCCAGAGGGTCATGGACCAGATCCTAGCCCCTCACAGAAAGTATGCCGCAGATTGACTTGACAATATTGTGATATTCAGCCAGGATTGGGGAAGTCATCTGCAGTAGGTCCAGGTCATGCTGGATGCACTGAAGAAGGCGAGGTCTACCATAAGCTCAAAGAAGTGCGTCATGGGAAAAGAGGCAAAATACTTGGGCTACATCGTTGGAAGAGGTGAAATAAAGCCGAAAGTGAATAAGGTGGAGGAAATCCAAAATTGCATGCAACCGGTCTCCAAGAAACAGGTTCTGTCGTTTTTGGGAATGGCAAGATACTATCTGCGGCTTATCCTGAATTTCGCCATAATAGCCGCACCCCTGATCAACCTTCCTAAGGGCACAAAGATGTCAACGGTCAAATGGTTTCCTAAAACCGAGATGGCGTTCCAAGAGTTGAAGCTTGCCCTATGTAAGCAGCCGGTTTTGATCACACCTAACTTCAGTAGAGAATTTGTGGTCCAGACAGACACCTCAGAGGTCAGGTTGGGAGCTGTGTTGTCTCAAGAAGTAAATAGGGAGGAACATCCAGTCCTGTATTTAAGTAGGAAACTCTTCTCCTGTGAGAAAAACTATGCCATTACAAAAAAAGAATGCTTGACCATCAAATGGGCAATTGACACCCTGAGCTGTTAGGTCAGAAGTTCAGGCTAGTGTCAGATCATGAGCCCTGAGATAGATGAGGGAAAGGAAGGAGAAGAATGCCCGGGTGGCTAGATGGTTTCTAGGGCTATTGGACTTCAACTTTGATGTGGAGCACAGGCCTGGCAAGCTACACAGTAATGCAGATGCCCTGTCTAGACTTCCCTGTTTGGTGATTGAAGGTGCCAAAACTGTCGGCTTTGGGTAGGGGGGATATGTGACAAAGTCACTGGCAAAGTACTAGAGGGGAGATATGTAAACAGTGGTTGTTAGCTTCAGTGATATGAACCTACGAAAACGCTCCAGCACACTTAAGTGCTGAAAGCGGTTAATCGGCCATGTTTAGGGCTAGGTTGAATAAAGAACTGTAGAGAGGCTGGATTCCAGAGGATGAATATACAAACTTCTGGCTCATTCAGTATTGGATATGCCTGGAGGTGCAAGTTCCAGAGCAGTGTTTTCATGATAAGGAAAACTGAACTTTTTTGTTGTTTATTCCTGAGCAGGTGGATCTCTGGCTCAACATGGACTGTGTCATACATTATGTTTTTGATTTCCCATTAGGCCAGAAAGGTCGTGTTTGTTTTGTTAACGCTGCACTGGTTTATGCAGTACCTTTAATAAACCACAGGAAGATTTAAACTAACAGCATTCCTGTGTCTACCTTTACATGCAGCTGAGTGAGCTGATCTACAACAGACTGCATAGTATTCAGCATCTGCACCCAGGACATCAACTGAACAGTTCCAAAACTGCAGGGTAGACAAACCTTCTGGACTCCAACTGGTTCCCCGCAAACAATTCTCCCGCTTCCAGGAGCCTTCATTAAGCCGACATTTCATAGCCACAGCAAACGGCAACCCTTACTGTCCTCAAACCTTTATTTGTCACTCTGAAGCTTTTCCATCAGCCTTTTCTGTGTCTATAATGAGACGACCTCTCTCAGCTGAGCTGGTCAAGCTTCCAGCAAAACTTGTACTATAATGGGAGTGGGAGTGATGAGTCCCATCACTAGATCCTCCTCAACACTCAATAAAACCTGGCCCTGAGATATCTTAAATAAAACAGCACAGCTCCTAAGCTGCTGCACCAACAAGTATTACCCGGTTATAATATCTCACACAGCTTAACTTTCTGGGAGAGAAAGACAATCACACTACCACCACCATATTTTATTGCTAGTATGATGTTCCTTTTCTGAATTGCTGTTTTACTTCTACGCCAGATGTAATGGGACATACACCTTCCAAAAAGTTCAACTTTTGTCTTGTCAGTCCACAGAGTATTGTCCCAAAAGTCTTTTGGATTATCAAGATGTTTTCTGACAAAACTGAGATGAGCCTTTATGTTCTTATCGCTTAGCAGTGGTTTTTGTCTTTGAACCCTAATGCAGGCCATTTTTGCCCAGTCTCTTTCTTATTGTGGAGTCATGAACACTGACCTTAACTGAAGCATGCAGTTTTGTGGATGTTGTTGTGGGTTCTTTTGTGAACTCTTGGATGAGTCGTCACTGCCCTCTTGGGTAATTTTGATTGGACCGCCACTCCTGGGATGGTTCTCCACTGTTCCATGTTTTTGCCATTTGTGGATAATGGCTCTCACTGTGGTTCACTGGAGTCCCAAAGTTTGAGAAATGGCTGTATAACCTTTTCCAGACTGATAGATCTCAATTACTTTGTTTCTCATTTGTTCCAGAATTTCTTTGCATAGCGGCATGATGTCTAGCTTTTGAGGAGCTTTTGGTCTACTTCACTTTGTAATGCAGGTCCTATTTAAGTGATTTCTTGATTAAGAACAGGTGTAGCAGTAATCAGACCTGGGTGTGGCTAGGGAATTTGAACTCAGCTTTTCAAAGATGTGATAAACCACAGTTAAGTTGTTTTGAGGGGGTATAACTTTTTCACACAGGGCCCTGTAGGTTTGGATTTCTTTTTCCCTTACTTATAAACACAAAATGCAGTTTTTGAATGAAGGTCTTTATTACTGTTATCTTTATTTAACATTTAAATTTGTTTAGTGATCTGAAATATTTAAGTGTGACACACATGCAAAAGAATAGGAAATCAGGAATGGGGCAAACACTTTTTCACTCAACTGTATATAATATATATATATATACAGTTGTGCTCAAAAGTTTACATACCCTGGCAGAATGTATGCTTTCTTGGCCTTTTTTCAGAGAATATGAATGATAGAACCAAAACTTTTTTTCCACTCATGGTTAGAGGCTGAGTGAAGCCAATTATTGTCCAACTACTGTGTTTTCTCTTTTTAAATCATAATGGCAACCCAAAACATCCAAATGACCCTGATCAAAAGTTTCCATACCCTGGTGATTTTGGCCTGATAACATGCACAGAAGTTGACACGAATGGGTTTGAATGGCTGCTAAAGGGAACATCCTCACCTGTGACCTGTGACAAATGCCAGGAAAATTGTTCGAGATGCAAAGAAAAACCCACAAATAACATTGTGTGGCCCAGCTGCGCTTGGTACACATGTTCCCTGGTGGATGCACAGAAGGTAGGTCACAGAAACCTGATATTCATTCACATTCACATTTCCCTATAGTGCCACTAGAGGGAGCCTTAGAATATATAAGGTTGTGAGGGACGTAGCAGTAGTTAGTCTTAGTCTTGGTGTGATTCAGGAGTGAGTCATACTAGCCAGACAGACGGAGATTTCCTGTCAGAGTTGATTCCTGTCAGACGAGACAGAGGAGAGAAAGATTGCAAGCTGTTACCTCAGAACAGGCTGACTGTTAGTTCCCTACGGACGCGGAAAGTGACTCTCGGAGCGAGCGTGTATTCAGTCTGACGGAAGGTCCTGAGAGCTGCTGTGGACAGAGTTTAGGAAGGAAAAGAAGGGGACTTCAGTTATCGGAACATCGAGTTAACTGAGAAACGGTCAGTGAGCTGAAGAAGGAAGGAAGCTGACGACTACACCTACTGCTACCCGTGCTTATGTTAAGGGTGAGAGTAGGGCGACGGGCGAGTGGTGACAAAAGGGAAAGAGTGACCGAGACGTTATAGCAACATTTTGCTGTCTCCACTCCGCTTAACCGGACGCCGGGTCCGAAGCCTTGCTAGAACCTTCACGGCTAGTAGGAGAAAACCGGAATCCCTGCTGGACTTCAAGTCTCAGAGGGTAGCCCTTCAGTGCTGATACGTAACCGGGGTCAGGAGAACAGGAGTCTGGCAGTGCACTGCAGATATAGACTTAGTTCTGTCCACAAGAAGGCTCCACCACAATGTCGGCCGGGCGTAGCTGTTATACACAGAGTTGAACTTAGCTTCATGCAGGTTGGAAATGTGTGGCCCAGCTATGTCAGGCACACAAAATCCAGGAGAATGCACAGGAAGGTAACCGCAACGCTTGATATCCATTCACGTCACTCACACTTTCAGACACACCCACCAGGGGTATAAGAGGGAGTGACACGTAGCAGTGAGTCAGTCAAGCCTAGGGTGGCTCAGGAGTGAGTCATCCCAGTCAAGTCTTGGAGGGAGAGGAGTTCAGTCAGTCAGCTTCCTGTCTTAGTACAGTGTAGTTCAGTGTCAGTCCAGTCTGGACTTGGAGGATACTGAGAGCTGCTCAGTGAGCTCTGGAAGAAAGCTGACTAGTCACATCAAAGCTACAAGTGCTTATGTTAAGAGCGGGAAGCAGGGCGAAGGGCACAGTGGAGAAGACAGAGAGAAGTGCTTCAGGTACGAGATTACCTGCACTAATTCACCGGACACCGGGGTCCGAAGCGTTGCTAGTGCTTCATGCGTAGTAACAAGATAACCGGAGGCTATCTGGACTACAGGTCGCAGAGAGCAGCCCTAAGCGCCAATACGTAAACGGAGTCAGGGGGAACAAGGACTTTTAGCTAGGCCAAGCATAGAAGGACTTAGTTCTCTCAACATCTGGTATTCAGAGACATAGAAGGCTCCACCACAATGTTGGCCGGGCGTTACAGCTATTGAGAAAGCTGGAGATTACAGAGTTAACTTCGCTTCATGCAAGTTTGGACTCAGATACATATGAAGTAAAGGAGGCCTCTAACCTGCTCAGCGGTTATCCTGAATGTGCATTCTCCACCCCGACCAGCTCCCCGGGACCTGCTTGAAACACCTACAAGTAAAGGTATGGAAAGAAGCTGCATTGTGTGTGACTGAATTCTTAAACTACACCCTGCACCATCACCATAGACTTCCAGGGATCCGTCTCACCTGTGGGAGACTTACCACCCAGCTGCCCCATAACATCCCCTGTGAAGATCCTTATAGCAGCGCTGGTCCAATTGATCAGATACCACAGGTGGCGTCACGAACTACCTATCCTAATAATCCCCTGTAAATATCCCCCATTGCATGACCGCCAGGGCCACGAACCGAGCCCCGCTGCCAGTGACATCTCCCATAGAAATCAATGGGCTCGGTGCCGAGTACCCCATAGCCCTGGTACCACCTCAGTGTGGTGCGCGTCATCTCTGGCGTCACGAACAGGATGCGAAGCTTGCAATTGTGAGTCCTGTGTGCCTATTGAACTGTTTATTACAGAAAAAGACTGTTTGCTGCATTTGGCGCCAAATACCGCCATTTTACCGTCAGATTGGCGCCCTGAGGCGCTGGTGAAGAAGGTGGGCGTGCATTCGTGGGCGTACCCCCCTCCTGTGGCGCGAAAGTTATGGCCGCCCTCTCAAAATGCTACTATAATGTGCGGTCCTGCCCCACTGCTAAGGAAATCCGCCTCCTCTTCATCTTCTATGCAAAGAGGAGGAGACGCAAATCCCGCCTCCACGGAAGAGACCAGACCGTTCCTGTTGGAAACTACAGTCTGGCCTGGGATGAGATGGCGGAAGGACAGGAGAATCTGTGCGGAGGAGCGGAGGCGTACAAACCCTGCTCACCGGAGGATTTACTGCCTGTGCCGGAGCTGTCCCCAGATCGGGACACTGACCCCGCTATGCTGGAGCTGCAGAAAGAGAATGCGGTGCTCAGAAGATTAATCCAGCGTCATGCAGACATGCAGGAGACGGAGAGACGCTGGCGTGCCCAGACACAGCGGCTGCTGTGGGACGCAGTGCTCTCTCCCACAAGCATAACGCCGTCACCTGATTTTCCAAAGTCTCTGCTAAAGAAGGCTGAAGGACGACCGGAGGCTGCCCCCAAAAGTGCTGTAACTGATCCCACCGATGCAGAGGTGGAGGAGAAGGAGGCTGAGGAGGCCCTGCCCGTTCCGGAGTGCCGGCCGGGCCAGGAGGCCGCAGCAGACTGCGATTCCCCGGTGGGATCGCCGGAGGGGTCCCGGCCATCGCTGCCGGGGGTCGACTGGGACGAGATGGAGCGTCTGGATGATGTGACTTACGACCTCCAAACCGGAAATGCCTGGCAACACTGCGAGAAAGTGAGACAACAGCAGGAGGAAGAGAGAAAGATACAGCGAAACCGACAGGAATGGCATGAAAAGTTCTTCGCTGATAAAGAAACCGTCCGCCGAGATAAAGGTACCCGACGGGAACCGCGGCGTCAGGGGTGCGTCACCGAATTTCAACTCCGCAAGGGCTGGGGCTTTATCCGCGAGCCGGGCCTCTATCCGGGGGTCTTTGTGAGCCGCCGGGACGTGGAGTCCCACTTGCCCATCGGTCATCCTGGGAGGGATCTGATAAATGGGGACATAGTAAGCTACACGCGACACTGGGGTTTAAAGGGATGGTATGCCCTAAACGTCTCTATCGTCAGTGACCCCGTCCCCGACGCCGGTACCGTACACAATACTGAAGCGTCCCAGTCCCAAGCTCCCACAGCATCAGACCGTGCACTGGAGTCGCCCCCTGCGTACTCATCGCAACCTGCATCGCAAGTTACTGTGGCCCCTGCAGCGACGCAATCGGCGTCCTACAGAAAAGAAGTACCCGTTGGGTCCATCGTTAGAATGAGAACTGTGGCCACTCAAACGCTGATAGCAGGCCATGACTTGTTTGTTATGCGTTCGAAAGAACACCGCGTCGTTCCAGCCCCAGGAGTGGAAGACGTTATTGAAGTTTACAAGAAGGATGAAAATCAGTAGGACCCAGACAGGGGTTTACTGCGTCAGGAAATGTAAAAAGTTGGAAGAAGTTTGGCAGAATTGCACTTTATTGTTTTTTACTGATATGTATGAAAATGTTACATAGCTTACATATTTAAAGTAGAATACCCGGCTGGGTAAAAAGTTTAGAAAGCTAAAGAATAAATGTGATGTTGATTGCATAGTTTGCATAAAGTACCCCAGTTGGGTAAAGCAAGTTAAAGTGAAAGTGAAGAATTATTGATATGTCATGATATGTGTTTTAACCCTCATGGACTGCGTGGCTGTGGACTGTGCCAGCCCAAAAACTTTTAATGTAAATAGTTGCACTACGGTGCCTTATCTTGGTTTTACACAAAGCCTTGAATTACCTCTGAAGAAAAACCCGTATGGTGTGGCCTAGAGTGAGGTCTGCAATGAAGTCCTGCAGCCCACCCAGGACCCACGTGGGAGGTTTTTGGTGCGGGTCCTCCACAAGAATATTGTCTAATATTTATTGAAAAATGTTTTGATACTTTGATACTTTTGTAATTTTCTAATGTACAAATTGTAACGTTCAAGAAGTCTTACCTCCCGGATGGGAAGAGTTAAAAATGTTGTTGTTTAATGCAAAACAAAAATGTTTTCTTTTTCTCTTTTACAGCCCGGGAGTGCTGTGTTTAACCAAGGGGGGATGTGTGGCCCAGCTATGTCAGGCACACAAAATCCAGGAGAATGCACAGGAAGGTAACCGCAACGCTTGATATCCATTCACGTCACTCACACTTTCAGACACACCCACCAGGGGTATAAGAGGGAGTGACACGTAGCAGTGAGTCAGTCAAGCCTAGGGTGGCTCAGGAGTGAGTCATCCCAGTCAAGTCTTGGAGGGAGAGGAGTTCAGTCAGTCAGCTTCCTGTCTTAGTACAGTGTAGTTCAGTGTCAGTCCAGTCTGGACTTGGAGGATACTGAGAGCTGCTCAGTGAGCTCTGGAAGAAAGCTGACTAGTCACATCAAAGCTACAAGTGCTTATGTTAAGAGCGGGAAGCAGGGCGAAGGGCACAGTGGAGAAGACAGAGAGAAGTGCTTCAGGTACGAGATTACCTGCACTAATTCACCGGACACCGGGGTCCGAAGCGTTGCTAGTGCTTCATGCGTAGTAACAAGATAACCGGAGGCTATCTGGACTACAGGTCGCAGAGAGCAGCCCTAAGCGCCAATACGTAAACGGAGTCAGGGGGAACAAGGACTTTTAGCTAGGCCAAGCATAGAAGGACTTAGTTCTCTCAACATCTGGTATTCAGAGACATAGAAGGCTCCACCACAATGTTGGCCGGGCGTTACAGCTATTGAGAAAGCTGGAGATTACAGAGTTAACTTCGCTTCATGCAAGTTTGGACTCAGATACATATGAAGTAAAGGAGGCCTCTAACCTGCTCAGCGGTTATCCTGAATGTGCATTCTCCACCCCGACCAGCTCCCCGGGACCTGCTTGAAACACCTACAAGTAAAGGTATGGAAAGAAGCTGCATTGTGTGTGACTGAATTCTTAAACTACACCCTGCACCATCACCATAGACTTCCAGGGATCCGTCTCACCTGTGGGAGACTTACCACCCAGCTGCCCCATAACATCCCCTGTGAAGATTCTTATAGCAGCGCTGGTCCAATTGATCAGATACCACAGGTGGCATCACGAACTACCTATCCTAATAATCCCCTGTAAATATCCCCCATTGCATGATCGCCCAGGGCCACGGACCGAGTCCCGCTGCCAGTGACAACTCCCATAGACTTCTATGGGCTCGGTACCGAGTACCCCATAGCCCTGGAACCCACACCGCCTGGTGTGTGCGACTCAGAAACTCACACATTAAGAAGTAAGGAGGCCCTAAACCTACTCAGTGACTAATGGATGTGCATCCTCCACCCTGAGCAGCTTCCCGGGACATACCTGCAAACTTCACCAGTAAAGGTATGGAAAGAGACTGACTTGTGTGTGTCTGCCTTATTACCTGCACCCCTGCACCGCCATTTATACTTTGAGGGATCCCGTCTCTCCTGTGGGAGACTTAACACCTTGCTGCCAAATAACATCCCCTCAGAAGATTAACCCTGCAGCGCTGGTCACCTTGATCAGAAACCACAGGTGGCGTCACGAACAATTACTAAAATCCCCTGTAAATATCCCCCTTTGTATGAGCGCCCAGGGCAACGGACCGAGCTGTGCTACTTGTGACATTCCCCATAGACTTCAATGGGCTCGGTGCCGAGTACCCCATAACCCTGGTGTTGTGCGACTCATCTTTGGCATCACGAACAGGATACGAAGCTTACTGGATGTGAGTCCTGTGTGCCTAGAATTGGACTGTTTTGAGCAAAAAGACTGTGTGCAGTTCTTGTGATTTTTGGCGCCATTTTCCGCCATTTTGCCGCCATATTCGCGCCATGAGGCGCCGGTGAAGAAGGTGGGCGTGTCTTCATGGGCGTACCCCCCCCTGTGGCGCGAAAGCTATGGGCGCCCTGTCTAAGTGCTATTACAATGTGAGAGCCTGCCCCACTGCAAGAGAGATCCGCCTTCTCTTCATCCTCTATGCCAGGAAGAGAAAGCGAAGGTCCCGCCTCCACGGAAGAGACCAGATTGTTCCAGATGGGAAACACAGTCTGGCCTGGAGTGAGATGGCGGAAGGACAGGAGACGCTGTGTGGAGGAGCGGCGGTGCGCAGTCCCCGTTCCCTGAAGAGCTACTGCCTGTGCCTGAGCCGTCCCCAGGTCGGGAGACCGACCAGAAAATGCAGAAAGTGGAGGAGGTGGATGCGGTGCTAAGGGACATGGCCCGACACCGTGAAGAAATGGAGGCGATGGAGAAAAGCTGGCGTGCCCTGAAACAGCGGCTGCTGTGGGACGCAACGCTCTCCCCTCCAGAAACGCAGCTGCAACCTGCGCCACCACTGCCAGCGGCTGATGAAGAACTGGAGGCCGGCCCCAAAAGTGCTGATCCTGACTCCGCCGGGGACGCGGCGGGAGGGAAGGAGGCTGAGGAGGCCCTGCCCGCACCGGAGTGCCAGCCAGGCCTGGAGGCCGCAGCGGAATGCAGTCCCCCGGTAGGGACACCGGAGGAGACCCAGCCGTCCATGATGGAAGTCGACTGGGAGGAGATGGAGTACCTGGACGACGTGGAATACGCCGCCCAGCTGGAGAACGAGTGGCGTCGCCATGAGCATGAGCAGCGACGTCAGCAGGAGCAGAGAGAAGTGCAGCAGTTTCGCCAGAGGTACCAGGAGAAGTTTCTCGCTGATAAGGAAAACGTCAGGAGAGATAAAGGTACGCTCCGGGAACCGCGGCGCCAGGGGGCCGTTAGAGACTTTAAACTCCGGGGAGGCTGGGGGTTCATCCATGAGTCAGGCCTGTACCAGGAGGTATTCGTCAACCGCAGGGACGTGGAGTCTCACCTGCCAGAGGGGCACCCGGAAAGGGATCAGATTATAGTGGATATAGTCACCTACACGCGACACTGGGGTCTTAAGGGGTGGTATGCCTTGAACGTCTCCCGTGTTAGCGACCCCGTCCCCGACGCCGGTAATGTACCTTGAGTCTCAGTGTCCCGGGCCCCAGCCACATCAGCGCTAGGCCGCGCATCTGCATCTTGCACAGCGTCCTGTTCGGCATCGCAACAGCCTTGTGCGCCCCCAATTGAGCCACTGCGTGCACCTGCTTCCTGTCCAGCATCTTATGCTGCAACAGCGACCCCTACTGAGCAAAGCCTATACTTAGAAGAGGCACCTGTAAGGCCTCCTGCAAGTCGCAAAATTGTAACTAGGACTGTGGCTACCCAGACACAGGTAGCAGGACATGATATGTTAGTGATGCGTTCCAGATCGCACCGCATACTTCCAGCCCCAGGAGTCTAAGATGTCATCGCAATCTGCAAAGAAGAACAGTAGGACCCGGACAGGGTTTACTGCATCTGTACAAAGTTAAAGAAGATTTGCACTTTATTGAAATGTGATGATGTTTGCATAATTTGAAGTATACCCCAGTTGGGTAATATACAGTAAAGTATTAATGTGATATGATAGAAATGTGACTTTCTAGGAATGTTCTTATGTGAAGGACTGCGTGGCTGAGGACTTTGCCAGCCCAAAAACTTTAGTTGTAAATAGTTCGCACTTCGGTGCCCCATCTTGGTTTTACGTGAAAGCCATATCTACCTCTGAAGAAAAACCCGTATGGTGTGGCCCTGAGTGAGGTCTGCAGCAATGAAGTCCAGCAGCCCACCCAGGACCCACGTGGGAGGTTTTTGGTGCGGGTCCTCCACAAGAATCTTATCTTGTATTTATTGATGTTGTGGAGCCTAGCTGTGACTGGATCCATATCTTCCAGAGAGATGCACTAAAGGACGATCCCACTAGAGGTCACTATACGCACACACAATGCAGCTTTCCTAAAACGACCATTAGAGGGAGCTGTGTTTAGGCATATATAAACTCAGTTTAGTTTCACTTTTCCTCAGAACTGAGCAGAACTGAGAGAGAGCAGACGGTCTGAGAACAAGACAGCCTCAGATCGGAGAGAGCAGCCAGAGATCAGAACAGGATAGTCTCAGACAGAGACAGATCTCAAATTTCCTCAAGACACCAGAGGAGAGAAGTGCAGAGCTGTTCAGACAAGTTCAACCTGAAGTGGAGGTTGGTACAAGTAAAGAGTAAATCACTTTAGCCTAGCCAGAGCTGAATCTGAATTGTAGCTCATTAAGAAGCGTGCCGACGCTTAGAGAGCGGCGAAGAGGCAGCACACCAACTGCCAGTGCGTGTGATCTTAATAGGACCCAGATAGATCGAAGGCAAGTGGAAGTAGAAGGATCAGTGAGCATTAATAGCTACCCTCAGCAACGAGTACCGGATGCCGGGTTCCGAGCCTATAAGGATCTCCACGACCTATTGGGAGAACACCGGAGTTCCTGGAGGACTACAAGTCCCAGGAGTACCGCAGTGTTGACACGTAACAGGATCAGGGAGAACGGAGTCGGCCTGATCAGCCATAAAAAGACCCTGTTCTGCCAGATAGAAGGTCCACCACCAAGTCAGCCAGGTACAGGACAGAGACTAAGTTAGACCTAGCTACACGCAGGTCAGGACTTGATTATACAACGACAGAGGACAGGAGGCCATATACCTATCAGTGGAGGAGTCCGGATGTGCATCCTTCGCCCTGCCGTGCTCCGGGGAGTACCTGCCATTGCTACAGTAAAGGTACCAAACTGACTTCTGTGTGTGTCTCCCTTATTGTCCCTGGCGGAGGGATCCCCATCTGTCCTGCAACCACATATTCCTATCTACCCTGGAAGGACACTGTCTTACTTGTAGAAGACCCACCATCTAGCTGCCAATACCATCCCTTCCAGAGTATGTACAGAGCAGCGCTGGTTCCCCCTGACCAGATACTACAAGTGGCGTCACGACAAACCATATAAACATTCCATCATCCCCTGTAAATATCCCACATTACGGTGAGCGCCCAGGGCACGGACCGAGCTGTGCTACCCGTGACATCCCCCATAGACTTCCATGGGCTCGGTGCCGAGTACCCCTAAGCCCTGGTGCTGTGCGGCTCATCTTAACTTGGCGTCACGAACAGGATCTCGTGCCTGCAGCAACGGAGTAACTTGTGCCCGTTGCCACCGGGTACTGTGTGCCTTGCAAAAAGACTTTTGTATATAGTGGTGAAGATTTCCCGCCATTTGCCGCCATTTACAGCATCCCGGCGCGAAAACTAGTGGGCGTACCTGCAAAAGAGCGCTGAGTCCTGGACACGCCCCCAACGCTGACGCGGCGGCAGGTCCTGTGGAGAGCTCCAGTGAATGCTCTGACGTCTGACGTCAGAGCGCCAGGACACAGGTCCTGTCTCCACCGCTGTGCCTGCAGAGCTGCAGCCTTCAGAGAAGGTAGGCTCCGATTAACTAGGGGGGCGCAGACATGTCGCAGCAGCCAGCCGACAGCGCGGCCCCGGCCGGCGGCCCCAATGACTTACCAAGTGGCGCTGCAGCGCAGGATGGAAATGTGGGCCCCTCACCTGGTCCTGTGGCTCCCTCAGTACAGTGGCAAGCCAGACACCCTGCCCGGGTTCAAACGGAAAATATGCAGCATAATGGACATGTATCCTATGACAGAAAAACAAAGAGCTGCAGTAGTAATAGGGCAATTAACTGGTGCTGCTGAGAGAGAGGTAGAGACTTGGACAGCTGCAGACCAGGAGTAAGTGCATGCAATTTTCTTAAAGCTACAGTCTATCTTTGAAGACCGTACTGAAACAGATCTCCGGATGAGTTTTTATCAATGTTCCCAGAAATCAGATGACAGCATTAGGGACTATGCTTGCCGGTTACAAGGGGTCCTGCGAGCTCTTAAACAAGTTAACCCTATAAGTGTCACCGACGAAAATAAAATGTTAAAGGAACAATTTGTACGGGGACTGAGGTCCCAAGCAGAAGGCAGGACTGTGCACTGGTGGTCCTTGGATCATCCTGATGCTACCTTTGATGCCCTTAAGGATATGGCTATAAAAGGACTGCGACCTCTGGAAACACCCGAGATGGCAACCCAGTGTCACCCGAGTGAAACCACCCTAAAGCCAACAGCATCCACCTTTTCCCGCTGGTTGCGGAAGCCAAAACGCAGGAGGCGCCCCTACTGAGCTGGACTGTCTGCGCTCAGAAGTGCGCCAGCTGACCAAAAACCTGGCCACTGTAATGAGTGCCCTGCAATTGACGACGAAGGAGGAAGGAAAGATCTTGCTTGCTGACTGCCCGGAGGATGTCCCTTGGATGCGCCGGAGGAGAGGGAGGACGTCGCCCCACCGGAGGAGGACAAAGCCACCCCCAGGAAGGACCCGCGACCAGCATCATCCTCGCCGAGAGATCATCTGCTACCGCTGCCACAGGGAAGGTCATCCAGCACGTCTGTGTCCTTTAAACGAGCAAGTCCTGGGTCCGAGGGCCAACACCCAGGAATAGACTCCTCAGGCCCCTCAGACTGGAACCGCAGGTTTGTAGGAGGAAGACCCTACCTGTCCATCATACTGGACGGGATCGCAATCCCTGCCCTGCTGGACACTGGATCCCAGGTAACCATTATACCTGATGTTCTCTACAATAAGTACTGGTCCAGTGACAGTCTCCAACCCCCAAACCCTGACTTTGCAGTATACGCCTCTAATGGTCTCCCTCTTGAACTACGGGAGGCTAAAGATGTAGACGTGAAAGTGGGGAGAGTGGAGCTAAAGAATCAGGGACTTCTTGTAGTAAAGACTGTTAATGAAGAAAATGGGTTGAATGTGGTCTTAGGCACTAACATTATTAGTAACTGTTTGGAGGAGGTTGTGTTTTTACTCCAACAGCTTGCTGAAATCGCCAGACCAAAGCAAAGGGGAGAGATCCGGAAGGAGATTCGGACCCTGATGTGCCAGCAGCAAGTGAAACTGACCGGTGGTGAGATTGGTAATGTACGGGTAACAGACCCGAACCCCATTGTGATACCCCCCATGAGTGAAATGCTTATATGGTGTAGAGCAGCAATAGGTCTAAGAGGACGGGACTACCAAGCAGTAGTAGAGCCCATTGTTCAGAGCACAGACCTACACTCTTAACTGCCAGAGGGGTAGTGGAGGTACATAATGGGAGGGTGCCAGTGCGTCTTCTCAACTGGGGAGAAGATGAAGTCAAATTACCACGTTATGCCACTGTTGCTAAGTTACATGCTGTGGATAATAACTCCATTCACCCAGCGGAGCCCTTAACCTCCCCACAACTAGTGGAGGATAACGGTCCGACCACCCAGGTGGAGGATTGGTGTCAGCAGCTTCATGTTGGGACAGACACCACCCCAGCCCACCAGAAACAGGGAGTACTACGAGTAGTTCAGGAGTATGCACAGGTATTCAGCAAACACCCGCTCGACTTTGGGACAATAAAAGGGGTTCAACATCACATCCCCACAGGCAATCATCCTCCCATCAAAGAACGGTACAGGCCTATACCACCAGCACACTACCAAAAAGCCAAAGAGATGTTGCGTGATATGAAGGAAGCAGGGGTGATAAGGGATAGTTGCAGTCCCTGGGCAGCACCTCTAGTCCTAGTTAGGAAAAAGGATGGAAGCATGCGAATGTGTGTAGATTACAGACAAGTAAATCGCATTACACATAAAGACGCATATCCTTTACCACGCATTGAGGAATCTTTAGCTGCACTAAAAACTGCTAACTATTTCTCCACCCTTGACCTCACTAGTGGGTACTGGCAGGTAGCTGTGGCTGAGGAGGATCGGGAGAAAACGGCTTTCACCACCCCGATGGGACTCTGTGAGTTTGACAGAATGCCGTTTGGACTTAGCAGTGCCCCTGGCACGTTCCAGAGAGTGATGGAGAGTTACCTGGGACATCTTAACTTTGAAACTGTGTTGCTGTACCTGGATGACGTCATAGTGTACTCCAAAACGTATGAAGATCACTTGAAGCACCTGGCGGAGGTATTCGAGTCACTGTCCAAGTATGGGATGAAACTGAAGCCTTCAAAGTGCCATCTGCTCAAACAGAAGGTACAGTATCTGGGACATATTGTCAGCTCAGAAGGAGTAGCGCCAGACCCTGAAAAGGTCACCGCCATCCAGAAATGGCCGGAGCCGAAAAATCTCAAGGAGGTGCGACAGTTCCTGGGACTGACAGGATACTACCGGAGGTTTGTGAAGGATTACACCAAGAAAGCAGCGCCTCTGCAAGACCTCCTGGTGGGACAGTCCCTCAAGAGCAGAAATTCTCCATTTCATTGGGGTAAAGAACAGGCAGAAGCATTCAAGGAAATGAAGGAGATCCTGACAGGCGATGAGATCCTAGCTTACCCTGACTACAGCCAGCCGTTCCTGCTGTATACTGATGCCAGCAATGAAGGATTGGGAGCAGTCCTCAGTCAGAAGCAAAATGGCCTGGAGAAAGTCATCGCCTATGCTAGCAGGAAACTCCGCCCGACTGAAAGAAACCCAGAGAACTATAGCAGCTTCAAGTTGGAGTTCCTGGCACTGGTCTGGGCTATCACGGAGAGGTTTAAACACTACTTGGCCTCCAGCAAGTTCACTGCCTACACAGACAACAACCCCTTGACGCATCTTGAAACAGCTAAGCTGGGAGCCATGGAACAACGATGGATGGCTCGACTGTCAAATTATCAATTCACAATTAAGTACCGGGCAGGCCGCAAGAATGCCAATGCCGATGCTCTGTCCAGGATGCCTCATGAATCAGACACTGAAGAGGAAGTGGATGATCTGGAAGAGATTGAACTACCTGCCTTTCACCGGAATGGGATGATCTATAAACAACAGGCCAGCAGGAGATCGCCTGGTAAGACGTTAAATCCTTTACCTCACCACAGCTGGAAGGAGACTCAGGACAGCGATCCAGTGGTCAGCCGTATCAAGGAGCTGATAAAACAGGAAGGTTCCTCCTTGGAGAAAGACGCACCTATACCAGCAAGGCTGCTGTGGAACGAGAGAAGCCGGTTGTTCATCTACCGTGAGAAGCTGTGCAGGAGATACGTCGACCCAAGGACCCATGAGATGGTTTGGCAGATAGTAGTTCCCAAGGCAGACATCCAGATGGTGTTAGAAGCCTACCACGATCATGCGGGACACTTTGGCTGGAAAAAGCTGGAGACCCTGTTGAAGTGTCGGTTCTACTGGGTAGGGATGCGCAGCTCCATCGAGAAGTGGTGCCGGAACTGTGGACCCTGTGGCCTCAGACGAAAAGACTACAGTAGTCAGAAGGCACCCCTGCAGCCCATCCAGACGACCCATCCTTTGGAAATCGTGGCCCTGGACCATGTTAAGTTATCACCCAGCCGGTCAGGATATTCCTATGCCCTGACTATGGTGGATTACTACTCCAAATTCCTGGTGGTCGCCCCTGTCAAAGATCTGACAGCAGAGACAGCAGCAAAGACCTTCCAAGCAAGTTTCTGCAGACCACACGGTTATCCTGAGCAAGTGCTAACTGATCAAGGCCCAGCCTTCGAGGCCGAATTATTCAAAGAGTTCTGCTACTTGTACGGGTGTAAGAAGATAAGAACAACACCGTACCACGCCCAAACCAATGGACTTTGTGAAAAGATGAATCACATCGTCATTGACTTACTGAAATCTGTACCACTGGAGGAAAGAAATCGGTGGCCAGACTTGTTACCTGACCTGATAGACATGTACAACCTTATACCGGTGAGTTCCACCAACTGCACCCCAGCCTATCTCATGCGGGCAAGACCAGGAAAGCTGCCCATGGATCTAGAGCTTGGAGTTGTAGAACCAGAAGCGGATGTAACTACTGGAGACTGGGACACAAACAGACAGGAACAGTACAGAAAAGTACAGGCCTGTGTTGAGGAAAGTCTCAATCGATTCAGGGATAAACAAGCAGATCGTTACAATAAAAGTGCGCCAGCTGAACCTTTCGCACCTGGTGAAATCGTACTAAAAAGAAAGAGAAGATTACACAAACTCGACGATCAGTGGGAAAGAGAGCCTTACATCATACAGAGTTCGAGGTTTGATAACAAGAAGACGTGCATAATAAGCAAGGATGGAGGAAAAACGACTGCAACTGTGTCTAGAGACCATCTAAAGTTGTGTCCGGACCCATTAAAACTTTGTGAGGAAGAACCTGTTGTCAATCAGGAAAAGAGTGATGAAGCAGTCATACATACAGATTTGGGAGATTTACCTGCAGATTGGCCCAGAATTGGAGAAGCTGTAATCATTCCTGTGCTTCAATTTTATCAACCGCAAGAAGAATCTCTAAATCCAATTGTACCAATTGTGCCAGTAGAGTCAGTTCCAGAAGGACCTGTTCCGACGGAACCTCAACCAGTGGAACCCCAAGAAGCGGCACCACAAGAAGCAGCACCACAGGAAGCGGAATCCCAAGAAATTGAATCTCAGGAAGAAGAGTCCCCTGGCGAAACGGAACCGCATCGCCCAGTCGCTGACATGCTTGCCAGATCCCTAGAGAGGTGGAGGCAGATTTATAGTTTGCCAGTACGCAGGACAGATAGGCTAGAGGCTACTATACCTGACACCACACCACGTAGGTCAGTACGTATGACAAAGGGGCAATTACCTGTTAGGTATAGAGAGTAGAACCTAACTCATGTAAATAACTATCTATGACCACTGTACATAAAAGTATAATGTATATATTTTTGCTAATAATATGTTGTATCATACCATTATTTATTAACCTGTTTTTCCCTTATAATCTTGGAACAAGAGGAATGGACATTATTTCTACTTGTTTCCTCACCCTTATTTGAGCATCCTTTCCAAAAGAGACTGGGACTTTTATGGTTGCTCAATTCCTCAAGCCCTCATTGTACATAATTGTTCAGTTACCGTTTATGCAACAGTTCAAGAGTGCCTTACCTCCTGTAAAGGAAGAATTGTTTTGATATGTTATTGTTCTGTTACCTGTTTTTGTATTTCAGCCCCGGAGTGCAAAGTTCAACTAGGGGGGAATGTGGAGCCCAGCTGTGACTGGATCCATATCTTCCAGAGGGATGCACTAAAGGACGATCCCACTAGAGGTCACTATACGCACACACAATGCAGCTTTCCTAAAAAGACCATTAGAGGGAGCTGTGTTTAGGCATATATAAACTCAGTTTAGTTTCACTTTGCCTCAGAACTGAGCAGAACTGAGAGAGAGCACACGGTCTGAGAACAAGACAGCCTCAGATCGGAGAGAGCAGCCAGAGATCAGAACAGGATAGTCTCAGACAGAGACAGATCTCAGATTTCCTCAAGACACCAGAGGAGAGAAGTGCAGAGCTGTTCAGACAAGTTCAACCTGAAGTGGAGGTTGGTACAAGTGAAGAGGAAATCACTTTAGCCTAGCCAGAGCTGAATCTGAATTGTAGCTCATTAAGAAGCGTGCCGACGCTTAGAGAGTGGCGAAGAGGCAGCACACCAACTGCCAGTGCGTGTGATCTTAATAGGACCCAGATAGATCGAAGGCAAGTGGAAGTAGAAGGATCAGTGAGCATTAATAGCTCCCCTCAGCAACGAGTACCGGATGCCGGGTTCCGAGCCTATAAGGATCTCCACGACCTATTGGGAGAACACCGGAGTTCCTGGAGGACTACAAGTCCCAGGAGTACCACAGTGTTGACACGTAACAGGATCAGGGAGAACGGAGTAGGCCTGATCAGCCATAAAAAGACCCTGTTCTGCCAGATAGAAGGTCCACCACCAAGTCAGCCAGGTACAGGACAGAGACTAAGTTAGACCTAGCTACACGCAGGTCAGGACTTGATTATACAACGACAGAGGACAGGAGGCCATATACCTATCAGTGGAGGAGTCCGGATGTGCATCTTTCGCCCTGCCGTGCTCCGGGGAGTACCTGCCATTGCTACAGTAAAGGTACCAAACTGACTTCTGTGTGTGTCTCCCTTATTGTCCCTGGCAGAGGGATCCCCATCTGTCCTGCAACCACATATTCCTATCTACCCTGGAAGGACACTGTCTTACTTGTAGAAGACCCACCATCTAGCTGCCAATACCATCCTTTCCAGAGTATGTACAGAGCAGCGCTGGTTCCCCCTGACCAGATACTACAAGTGGCGTCACGACAAACCATATAAACATTCCATCATCCCCTGTAAATATCCCACATTACGGTGAGCGCCCAGGGCACGGACCGAGCTGTGCTACCCGTGACATCCCCCATAGACTTCCATGGGCTCGGTGCCGAGTACCCCTAAGCCCTGGTGCTGTGCGGCTCAATGTGAAAAGTATTTTTGATATTTTTCTATTGCAACTTGTACACAATGTAACATTAAAGTGTCCTTACCTCCCGCAAGGGATGAGTTATGTTGATGTTATTATAAAAATTGTTTTTCTATTTCAGCCCGGGAGTGCTGATGATAACTAGGGGGGATGTGTGACCCAGCTGCGCTTGGTACACATGTTCCCTGGTGGATGCACAGAAGGTAGGTCACAGAAACCTGATATTCATTCACACTTAAATTTCCCTATAGTGCCACTAGAGGGAGCCTTAGAATATATAAGGTTGTGAGGGACGTAGCAGTAGTTAGTCTTAGTCTTGGTGTGATTCAGGAGTGAGTCATACTAGCCAGACAGACGGAGATTTCCTGTCAGAGTTGATTCCTGTCAGACGAGACAGAGGAGAGAAAGATTGCAAGTTGTTACTGTTAGAACCCTCTTGTTAGGTTTTGTTTCAGTTTGCTGGTCACATGACCTTTTTTCCCTATTTAGTCTGGCTCCGCCCTTCTGCCTTTGCTGGACTTCATTGTATTACCTACTCTTAAGCTAGTTGGGTGCTTAGGTGCCTTACTCAGTCAGTTTTGCTTGATCTTAGGATCTCTAAGTAATTTGTTTTCTGTTTTATTTTTCCCTGCTACAATTTCTGTTAGGAGGTGTCCACCTTTTCTTCCAGTCCCTAGATCTTGTAGGGATTCCTTCCTCGCAACTATAGGTCTTCGTTCAGACTAGCTGAGGACTTTAGCGGGTCTGGTCGCAGGATCAGGTTCCCCATTACATCGTAGGGATCCAGCTCAGTTTTATTGTAGGGACAGAATTCCCATCTTTCCTTAGTGCTTGTAGCAGATCATAACAGTAAGTCCAGCCAAGAAAAAAAAAAAAAAAAAATCACTAAGGAAGATTTTCTGTTTCCATCATGGTGTCGGTTCAGGATTTGGCTCAACGCCTGCAGCGACTCTCTCTGGAGGTGGCTGAGATCCAGCAACACGTGAGTAGTTGTTCTGGAGCACATTTCGTGGAGCCAAAGGTACGTTTGCCTGATTTATTTTTTGGTGAACAACAAGATTTTTTTTCTTTTAAAAATGCTTGCTTGTTGTATTTCCGTTTGAGACCCGGATCCTCTGGTGATGAATCACAGCGCATAGGGTTCATAATGTCACTTTTGCGCAAAGAACCTCAGGACTGGGCCTTTTCTCTGCAGCCTGGTGATCCATGCTTTAGATCAGTGGATAGTTTTTTTTTCTGCTTTGGGGTTATTGTATGACGATCCGGATCGTGTTTCATCAGCTGAGACAGAATTGAGACGTTTGAGACAGGGATCAGGTAATGTGGAAAAATATTGTACTCACTTCCGAAGGTGGTCCACTCAGGTGGGGTGGAACGATTCAGCTTTGAAAAGTTTATTTCTTGCAGGGTTAAGTGAAAGGGTTAAAGATTTGCTGATTGCTTATCCTATACCTGGTAACTTGCAAGAGGCTATGCAATTAGCCATACGGGTGGATAGGAGACTGCGTGCAAGGGTTAATGAGAGTAAATTTGCCTTGTCAGCTCCAAGTCTGGAGAGGGACTGTACTGACATTGCAGAGCCGATGGAAATTGGAGCAATGACACCTCACTCTCGGGAAAAAGACCGTAGATTTGTGGAGGGCTTGTGTTTCTATTGTGGTAAATCTGACCATTTCATTAAGAACTGTGCGCTTCGAATGAATAATGGCCTTTGACACCGTAGACCATTCCCTCCTCCTACAGATTCTCTCATCTCTTGGCATCACAGACTTGGCCCTATCCTGGATCTCATCATACCTAACAGACCGAACTTTTAGTGTCTCCCTCTCACACACCACCTCCTCACCTCGCCCCCTGTCTGTCGGTGTTCCCCAAGGCTCAGTCCTAGGACCCCTACTCTTCTCCATCTACACCTTCGGCCTGGGACAGCTCATAGAATCCCATGGCTTGCAGTATCACCTCTACGCCGATGACACGCAGATCTACCTATCTGGACCTGACCTCACCTCCCTACTGACCAAAATCCCACAGTGTCTGTCTGCTATCTCAGCCTTCTTTTCTGCTCGCTTTCTCAAACTGAACATGGACAAAACAGAATTCATCATCTTTCCCCCACCTCATTCTACCCCTCCACCAGGCCTATCCATCAATGTCAATGGCTGCTCGCTTTCCCCAGTCCCACATGCTCGGTGCCTTGGGGTGATCATCGACTCTGCCCTCTCTTTCAAACCACATATCCAAGCCCTCGCCACCTCCTGCCGCCTCAAACTCAAAAATATTTCCCGGATCCGCTCATTCCTCAACCATGAAACCACAAAAACACTAGTGCACGCCCTTATCATCTCCCGCCTCGACTACTGCAACCTCCTACTGTCTGGCCTCCCCTCTAGCACTCTGGCACCACTCCAGTCCATCCTACACTCTGCTGCACGACTAATCCACCTGTCTTCCCGCTATTCCCCAGCCTCCCCACTATGCCAGGCCCTTCACTGGCTTCCTATTGCCCAGAGGCTCCAGTTCAAAACCTTAACCATGACATACAAAGCCATCCACAACCTTTCTCCTCCATACATCTGTGACATGGTCTCCCGCTACCTACCTACACGCAACCTTCGATCCTCTCAAGATCTCCTTCTCGACTCCCCCCTCATCTCTTCTTCCCACAACCGCATACAAGACTTCTCCCGGGCTTCCCCCATACTCTGGAACTCCCTGCCGCAAAACATCAGACTTTCACCAACAACGGAGACCTTCAAGAAAAACCTGAAGACCCACCTGTTCCGACAAGCCTACAACCTGCAATGATCCTCAGTCTACTGAACCATCGCACGACCAGCTCTACCCTCTCCTAGTGTATTCTCACCCATCCCTGTAGACTGTGAGCCCTCGCGGGCAGGGTGCTCTCTCCTTCTGTACTTGTGTGTCCCTTGTCTAGCACATGTTTATTGTATCTGTCTATATTTTTCCCTTTTCATATGTAAAGCGCCATGGAATAAATGGCGCTATATATAAATGTATAATAATAATAATAATAATAAAATAAAGAGAAAAAAAAATGAGGTCAGTTTCGCCCGCATAGCTTGTTTAAACAATAAAGGTGTCTTTCTTTCTGCTACCACTGCTGTTGAGGAGGAATTAATGGAGTTTCGGGTATTTGTGGATTGTGGTTCAACTCTCAATGTGATTGATGGGAAATTTTTGGAAAAACTAAAATTAAAACCCAAACTTCTGTCTTCTCCTATTAATGTGGTGTCTGTGGATGGTTCTCACTTGAAAAATGTTACTCACCATGTCTGTGAATTTCCTCTTACTATTAATGGTGTTCATCAAGAGAATTTGGATTTGGTAGTTTTGAATAATTTGCCCTCATCGGTGATTTTGGGGTTACCCTGGTTAAAATTGCACAATCCGGTACTGGATTGGTCTACCAATGAAATTAAGTCCTGGAGTCCTAATTGTTATGACAAGTGTTGTAACGGGCATATTGCTGCTGTAGTTAAGGGGGAGTTACCTGTACCTATTCAGGATTTTTGGAAAGTTTTTTCTGATAAGGAATCGCAGGTATTGCCTCCTCATAGAGATTATGATTGTGCAATTGAATTTGTCCCTGGAGCGACTCTTCCTAAAAGTCATTTATTTAATTTAACTATTCCTGAGAGAAAGGCTTTGGAGGAATACATACAGACAAGCTTGGCCACCGGTCACATTAGGCCTTCCAAATCTCCTGTGGCGGTTGGATTTTTTTTTGTTAAAAAAAAGGACGGCGGTTTACGGCCTTGTCTAGACTTTCGTGAGATTAATAAAATTACTGTACGCAATCCATACCCATTGCCATTGATTCCTGATTTGTTTAACCAGTTAGTGGGGCCAAGTGGTTCTCGAAAATTGATCTTCGAGGGGCATACAATTTGTTGCGCATGAAGGAGGGTGATGAATGGAAGACTGCGTTTAACACTCCACTGGGTCATTTTGAGAATCTGGTCATGCCTTTTGGGCTTTCCAGTGCTCCGGCATTTTTTCAGAATCTTATTAATGACATCCTTAGACCTTTGATCGGCAGATGTGTGGTTGTGTATTTGGATGACATTTTGATTTATTCACTGGATTTGGAGTCTCATTGGAGGAGTGTGCGTGAAGTATTACAGTTACTGAGTGATAATTCACTTTTTGCCAAACTAGAAAAATGTGAGTTCGCTGTACAGAGACTTAGTTTTTTGGGCTTCATTGTCTCCAGTGAAGGTTTTGAGATGGACCCGGTGAAGGTGCAAGCTGTGCAGATTTGGCCTAGACCTATTGGTGTGAAATCAATACAGAGGTTTTTGGGGTTCGCCAATTATTATAGAAAATTCATAAAAAAAATTTCTGTGATTGCCAAACCTCTGACCGATCTCACCAGGAAAGGTGCTGATGCGGTTCAGTGGACTACGGAGGCCATTGAGGCTTTTGTGTTGCTAAAGGAGAGGTTCAGCTCTGCTCCCATCCTTACGCAGCCTGATGTGACTAAACCATTTTTGGTTGAGGTTGATGCTTCTTCTGTGGGGGTCGGCGCGGTGTTGTCTCAGGCAAAGACGGATGGAGTACATCCCTGTGCTTTTTTTCAAAGAAATTTTCTGAGTCTGAACTAAATTATAATATCGGTAATCGGGAATTGTTGGCAATTAAACTCGCATTTGAACATTGGCGTCATTTTTTGGAGGGAGCGGAATTTCCCGTTCAAGTCTTCACCGATCATAAAAATCTGATCTACCTTGATGCTGCCAAACGCTTGAATGCCCGTCAGGCTAGGTGGGCACTGTTTTTCTCACGGTTTAATTTTACCGTTACTTACATCCCAGGTACTAAAAATGTTAAAGCTGATGCTTTGTCTCGCAGCTTTTCTCCTATGGTGGGTACTGAGGAGGAGGAGGAAAACATCTTGCAAGAGGGGGTTGTTATTGCTGTTTTGGACTCCGTGTTGGAAGATGAGATTCTTAAAGCACAGGAGAATGCCCCATCTAACACGCCGCATGGGAGGTTGTTTGTGCCTGGTACCCTGAGGAGAGATTTGTTTGTTGAATGTCATGACTCTCGGTTGGCAGGTCATCCTGGAATCTCTGAGACCAAGAGACTTGTGGTTCGCAGTTTTTGGTGGCCAGGATGGCAGAAGGAAGTCGTTAAGTGGGTGCGTCAATGCACTGTGTGTGCTAGATCTAAGTCTTCTCATACTCCTGCTGCGGGGTTGCTTTGCCCTCTGGAGGTCCCTAGTGCACCTTGGACACATTTGGCTATGGACTTTATTACTGACCTTCCTTCCTCTGAGGGTTTCACTGTCATCTGAGTGGTCGTGGACCGTTTTAGCAAGATGTGTCACTTGGTTCCTTTCATCAAACTGCCCTGCGCTAAGACTCTCGCTAAGGCCTTTGTCAAGGAAATAGTCAAACTACATGGTGTTCCTACTGACATTGTTTCTGATAGGGGACCTCAGTTTGTGGCTCGTTTTTGGCGCGCCTTTTGTGACAGGTTGGGAGTTCATTTGTCGTTTTCATCCGGATATCATCCTGAGTCTAATGGCCAGACAGAAAGGAAAAACCAGGATGTTGAGCAGTTCTTGCGTTGTTTTGTGACTGATAATCAAGAGGGGTGGTCTGAGTTTCTGCCACTTGCTGAGTTTGCTCTTAACAACCATACATCCGCTTCTGCTGGTTGTTCGCCTTTTTTTTGTTGTACTGAGAGACATCCGTCGTTTGGGTCATTTTCCAACTTGGGATCGGCTGTACCTGAAGAGGAGAATTTTCTGGTGTTTTGGAGAGAGTTTGGACTGATGTGTGTGGTAATCTTCAGGAGGCTAACAAAAGATCCAAAGTGTATTTTGATAGAAAACGACAAGAGGTTTTGTTTGCTATTGGTGACATGGTTTGGTTGTCTTCTAAGAATCTGCGCTTGAGGATTCCGTCTAAGAAATTGGGTCCCAAGTTTGTAGGGCCCTTTAAGGTGCTTCAGGTTATTAACCAATCTGCTGTTAAGTTGGAGCTTCCCACCTCCTGGAAGATTAATCCGGTGTTTCATGTTTCTCTCTTGAAAAAAGCTGAGGTCTCAGATGGAGACGTCTCGGCCACTGTTCCCCTGGTGGTGGAGGACGGGCAATATGAGATTTCCTGCATCCTAAATTCTAGACGGTATAGAGGGAGTTTACAGTACCTCGTCGCTTGGAAGGGTTATGGACCCGAGGATAACTCATGGGTGAGGGCGGATGATGTTTCTGCGTCTAGACTTGTCAGAGCGTTTCACAAGAGGTTTCCGGATAAGCCTAAGTCCTAGGGGATCCGGAGGATCCTCTTTGAAGAGAGGGTACTGTTAGAACCCTCTTGTTAGGTTTTGTTTCAGTTTGCTGGTCACATGACCTTTTTTCCCTATTTAGTCTGGCTCCGCCCTTCTGCTTTTGCTGGACTTCATTGTATTACCTACTCTTAAGCTAGTCGGGTGCTTAGGTGCCTTACTCAGTCAGTTTTGCTTGATCTTAGGATCTCTAAGTAATTTGTTTTCTGTTTTATTTTTCCCTGCTACAATTTCTGTTAGGAGGTGTCCACCTTTTCTCCCAGTCCCTAGATCTTGTAGGGATTCCTTCCTCGAACTATAGGTCTTCGTTCAGACTAGCTGAGGACTTTAGCGGGTCTGGTCGCAGGATCAGGTTCCCCGTTACATCGTAGGGATCCAGCTCAGTTTTATTGTAGGGACAGAATTCCCATCTTTCCTTAGTGCTTGTAGCAGATCATAACAGTTACCTCAGAACAGGCTGACTGTTAGTTCCCTACGGACGCGGAAAGTGACTCTCGGAGCGAGCGTGTATTCAGTCTGACGGAAGGTCCTGAGAGCTGCTCTGGACAGAGTCTAGGAAGGAAAAGAAGGAAGGGGACTTCAGTTATCGGAACATCGAGTTAACTGAGAAACGGTCAGTGAGCTGAAGAAGGAAGGAAGCTGACGACTACACCTACTGCTACCCGTGCTTATGTTAAGGGTGAGAGTAGGGCGACGGGCGAGTAGTGACAAAAGGGAAAGAGTGACCGAGACGTTATAGCAACATTTTGCTGTCTCCACTCCGCTTAACCGGACGCCGGGTCCGAAGCCTTGCTAGAACCTTCACGGCTAGTAGGAGAAAACCGGAATCCCTGCTGGACTTCAAGTCTCAGAGGGTAGCCCTTCAGTGCTGATACGTAACTGGGGTCAGGAGAACAGGAGTCTGGCAGTGCACTGCAGATATAGACTTAGTTCTGTCCACAAGAAGGCTCCACCACAATGTCGGCCGGGCGTAGCTGTTATACATAGAGTTGAACTTAGCTTCATGCAGGTTGGAAACTCACACATTAAGAAGTAAGGAGGCCTTAAACCTCACAATAAACTACCTGCGCCTCTGCACCAATACAACCATACAAAAAGGGGGGGCCCCACAAAGTGAAATAACTGCTGATTGAATGGCAATATAATAGTGACAAATGATTAAGCTAACATACATGCAAGTGTTAATGTGGAACACTTACTGTCACATCAGCAGAGGACCGGGTTGGAGAAGAGGAAGTCCAGGCTCAGTACAGATGGTGGTCGGACCGCGCGCCCAGGTCAGGCAAGCCGAGTGAACCGGGGCAGGGAGCGTCCTCCCTGTTACTGAAAGTGCTCAGCGAGACTAGGGAGCACGGAGTCCGGAAGCAGCGCGGCGTCCTCAGGCCACGAGGCGCCGCTAGTACGAGATGGACAGGACGGGGGCGGGACAAAAAATGGGTGACGTCACCGTAGTACCGTAGTACGAGAGGCAGGAAGGGGCAAAAATCTTTCCAACGCGTTTCGTTGGAAAACGAAAGAAGGTCCGTGCACCTTCGAAACGCGTTGGAAAGATTTTTGCCCCTTCCTGCCTCTCGTACTACGGTACTACGGTGACGTCACCCATTTTTTGTCCCGCCCCCGTCCTGTCCATCTCGTACTAGCGGCGCCTCGTGGCCTGAGGACGCCGCGCTGCTTCCGGACTCCGTGCTCCCTAGTCTCGCTGAGCACTTTCAGTAACAGGGAGGACGCTCCCTGCCCCGGTTCACTCGGCTTGCCTGACCTGGGCGCGCGGTCCGACCACCATCTGTACTGAGCCTGGACTTCCTCTTCTCCAACCCGGTCCTCTGCTGATGTGACAGTAAGTGTTCCACATTAACACTTGCATGTATGTTAGCTTAATCATTTGTCACTATTATATTGCCATTCAATCAGCAGTTATTTCACTTTGTGGGGCCCCCCTTTTTGTATGGTTGTATTGGTGCAGAGGCGCAGGTAGTTTATTGTGAGCTTTTATTTATTTAGGTATACCAGTCATTGGTTACTGTAGAGTCGGCATTAGCGCAGCATCTGACTCAACTCCAGCAGCCTCTCCATACATCTTTTGGTTACTTAATCAATCTCTGTAGCTAGCGCCAGTGTGTTTTACTCTTATTAGGCCTTAAACCTACTCAGTGACTACTGGATGTGCATCCTCCACCCTGAGCAGCTTCCCGGAACATACCGGCAAACTTCACCAGTAAAGGTATGGAAAGAGACTGACTTGTGTGTGTCTGCCTTATTACCTGCACCCCTGCACCGCCATTTATACTTTGAGGGATCCCGTCTCTCCTGTGGGAGACTTAACACCTTGCTGCCAAATAACATCCCCTCAGAAGATTAACCCTGCAGCGCTGGTCACCTTGATCAGAAACCACAGGTGGCGTCACGAACAATTACTAAAATCCCCTGTAAAGATCCCCCTTTGTATGAGCGCCCAGGGCAACGGACCGAGCTGTGCTACTTGTGACATTCCCCATAGACTTCAATGGGCTCGGTGCCGAGTACCCCATAACCCTGGTGTTGTGCGACTCAACATCAGCTGACATACTGGACTCTCTGAAAAGCAGCGGTCTGACTGTTGTGAGATGCGCAATAAGGATGCACTTGAAGAAAAATAGGCTGCATGGTCGAGTCACCAGAAGAAAGCCAAATGACCCTGATCAAAAGCTCACATACCCCATTTCTTAATACCGTGTATTGCCCCCTCTAACATCAATGACAGCTTGAAGTCTTTTGTGGTAGTTGTGGATGAAGTTCTTTATTTTCTAAGATGGTAAAGCTACCACTCTTCTTGGCAAAAAGTCTCCAGTTCCTGTAAATTCCTGGGCTGTCTAGCATGAACTGCACTCTTGAGATCTCCCCAGAGTGGCTCAATGATAATGAGGGCAGGAGACTGAGATGGCCACTCCAAAACCTTCACTTTGTTCTGCTGTAGCCAATGACAGGTCGACTTGGCCTTGTGTTTTGGATCGTTGTCATGTTGGAACGTCCAAGTACGTCCCACGCGCAGCTTCCAGGCTGATGATTGCAAATTTGCCTCCAGTATTTGCTAATAACAAGCTGCATTCATCTTTCCTTCAACTTTGACCAAGTTTTCTGTGCCTTTGTAGCTCACACATCCCCAAAACATCAGCGATCCACCTCTGTGCTTTTCAGTGGGAATGGTGTTCCTTTCATCATAGGCCTTGTTGACCTCTCTCCAAATGTAACGTTTCTGGTTGTGGCCAAAAAGTCCAATTTTGATCTCATCACTCCAAATTACCTTGTTCCAAAAGTTTTGAGGCTTGTCTCTGTGCTATTTTGCGTATTGTAGGTGAGATACTTTGTGACATTTACACAGTAATGGCTTTCTTCTGGAGACTCGACCATGCAGCCCATTTTTATTCAATTACCTTCTTATTGTACATCTTGAAACAGCCACACCACATGTTTTCAGAGAGTACAGTATTTCAGCTGATGTTATTTGTGTGTTTTTCTTTGCATCCCAAACAATTTTCCAGGCATTTGTTACAGGTCACAGGAGAGGATATTACCTTTAGTAGCAATTCAAACCCATTTGTGTCAACTTATCAGGCCAAAATCACCAGGGTATGTAAACTTTTGATCAGGGTTATTTGGATGTTTTGGGTTGTCATTATGATTTAAAAAGAGAAAACACAGTAGTTTGACAATTAATGGCTTCAACAAGCTACTAAGCATGAGTGGAGAAAAAGTTTTGGTGTTATCATTCATATTTAAACTTTTGTGCACAACTGTATAAATAAATATAAATAAATATATATATATATATATATATATATATATATATATATATACACACAGTGAAGGAAATAATTATTTGATCCCTTGCTGGTTTTGTAAGTTTGCCCACTGACAATGACATGAACAGTCTATAATTTTAAGGGTAGGTTCATTTTAACATTCAGAGATAAAATATCAAAAATAAAATCCAGAAAATCACATTGTATAAATTATATATATGTATTTGCATTTTGCAGTCAGAAATAAGTATTTGATTCTTCTGGCAAACAATACTTAATGCTTGGTGGCAAAAACCTTGATGGCAAGCACATCAGTCAGACATTTTTTTGTAGTTGATGATGAAGTTTGTGCACATGTCAGGAGGAATTTTGGTCCACTCCTCTTTGCACATCATCTCTAAATCATTAAGATTTTGAGGCTGTTGCTTGGCAACTCAGAGCTTCAACTCCCTCCGTAAGTTTTCTATGCAATTAAGGTCTGTAGGCTGGCTAGTCCACTCCATGACACTAATGTGCTTTTTTTTGAGCCACTCCTTTGTTACCTTGGCTATATACCTTGGCTGTATGTTTTGGGTCATTGTCTTGCTGGAAGACCAAGCCATAACCCATTTTAATGTCCTGGCGGAGGGAAGGAGGTTTTCACTCAGTATTTTACGGTACATGGCTCCATCCATTCTTCCATTGATGTTGGAAAGTAGTCCTGTGCGCTTAGCAGAGAAACACCCCCAAAACATAATGTTTCTACCTCCATGCTTGACAGTGGGGACGGTGTTCTTTGGGTCATAGGCAGCATTTCTCTTCCTCCAAACACAGCGAGTTGAGTTAATGCCAAAGACCTCAATTTTTGTCTCATCTGACCACAGCACCTTCTCCCAATCACTCACAGAATCATCTAGGTGTCCATTGACAAACTTCAGAAGGGCCTGCACATGTACCTTCTTGAGCAGGGGACCTTGCGGGCACTGCAGGATTTTAAACCTTTACGGCGTAATGTGTTACCAATGGTTTTCTTGGTGACTGTGGTCCCTGCTGCCTTGAGTTTATTAACAAGTTACCCCGTGTAGTTTTAGGCTGATCTCTCACCTTCCTTATGATCAAGGATACCCCATGAGGTGAGATTTTGCACAGTGCCCCAGATCGATGTCAATTGACAGTCATTTTGTATTTCTTCCATTTTCTTACTATTGCACCAACAGTTGTCTCTTTCTCACCCAGCGCCTTATGTATGGTTTTGTAGCCCATTTCAGCTTTGTGCAGGTCTGTGATCTTGTCCCTGACATCCTTAGAAAGCTCTTTGGTCTTGCCCATGTGGTAAAGGTTAGTGTCTGAGTGATTAATTGAGTCTGTGGACAGGAGTCTTTTATAAAGGTGACTATGTAAGGCAGCTGTCTTTAATGCAGGTAACAAGTTGATTAGGAGCATCTAACTGGTCTGTAGGAGCCACAACTCTTAATGGTTGGTAGGGGATCAAATACTTATTTCTCACCGCAAAATTCAAAAAAATGTATATAATTTATATAATGTCATTTTCAAGATTTTATTTTTGATATTCTGTCTATCAATGTTAAAATCAATCTACCCTGAAAATTATAAACTGTTAATGTCTTTTTCAGTGGGCAAATTACCTCTTAATAGAAAAAGAGGACTTGAACTCTATAGCGCCACCTATTGGAAGCAGCGATCCTAAAAGTCACAATTAAACCTTTAACGAGTCTTGTAATGTGTCTTAGGATAAAAGCCAAATCATATCTCAATTTGCAGACACAGTGTTTCGGACTATTGGTCCTCGTCAGTGCAAAGTATGAGATATGATTTGGCTAGCTGAGAGGCTCTGGACTGAGGTCTAAGGGGTAAGGTTTCTCCTTGTGGAGAGTGACATACCAGCTCTGGCTTGTCGAAGTAAGGAGGCTTATTCGTCGTGCAATGCTCCTCTGGGAAATTTAATATGCAAATTACCTCTTAAGAGAAAAAAAGCCTCGCAGCTAGCCAAATCATATCTCATACTTTGCACTGACGAGGACGAATAGTCCGAAACACCGTGTCTGCAAATTGAGATATGATTTGGCTTTTATCCTAAGTCATATTACAAGACCTATTAAAGGGTTAATTGTGACTTGTAGGATCGCTACTTCCAATAGGTGGCGCTATAGAGTTCAAGTCCTCTTTTTCTCTTGAATCTATTGCTATAATACATACAGTGAAGGAAATACAGTGAACCCTAGACCTGAACATCCAAGACATGCAGTGTTAAGATCAATGCGAGAACCAAACACATTGACGTTAAACATCATCACCTGGGTGATTTTGATAGAGCGTGGCATAATTAAGTTTGTTTATTGACAAGGTGATAGATGATGTTATGACAAAGCCACTCCCAAGAACCAAATTTGAAGAATTCAGAACCATTATGGGACTCCAGGATAAGTAGTTGCTGAGTGGGAGTGTTGGAATAATGTTTATTATTGTATTTATTGCATCAGCTACTATTTACTACTGTGTAATAGTGCATGGGTTTCTGCCTCCAGCAATAGTATTATATTTTCAGTAAAGCACTGTTAAAAAAAAACACAGGAAGTTCCTGTTCACTCAGTGTGTGTGTAGCTGGAGCACAGTTTCACTTTGCATATAGACAGACAAGATGCTAAGATCCTAAGCTATATGAAATAATAGTTGTAAGCTGTGTTATCTTTATTCCTGAATAATAATATATATTCACTCTTGAACAGCTGGACAGTACAGAGATTAATCCGCTGCCAACAATAATATTGGTCCGAGTACTGTCAGTATTTTCAAGGACAGTACGAAAATACAGTTGTGAGAACTTGGCCTTAAATGCAGACTATATTTTATGAACCCAGCAGATTCACCTGGGCTTAATTGGAACGTAACCAAGACCTGTACTGAAGGGATTAGGAGTGCAAGGTCCCACTACTAACCTGCCTGTCACTCCCAAAATATTCAAGCTTATTTACTTTACTTTTGACAATGCAACTTATATAATGCAATATGAAAAAAGACATATTGTTTATATGTGATTATAATGCTAAAAAATTTTGCTGAAGAAATCTGTTGTTACCTTTGAATAATAGAAAGAGCATCCTTGCAAGGAATTTGTCTAAGGAACAAAGCTTGTATATACACAGAAATGTACTTTTCTGCTTGTTGGTTCATAACTAAGAATTCTGAGTAACCTTCTTCAAAAGGGTCATGGTCCCTACAAAAGTGGGATAAAAAAGGAAAATAAAATCTATATTACTAACATTTAGTTTGCAAGTGACCAAAACTGATATGTATTGTTTTGTCAGAGACATGCATAATAGAACCCAAGAAATTATAGAGCCCAAAAAATTAGGACAACCCACAACTTAGACATTTTTAGGTGCTCCCTAAAAACACATCTGTTTAGGACTACCTATCATGATCCCTAATCAATGTCTTTTATATATATTAGCCTATTCTCTACTTCTCTGAACATAATTCGCCATCAAATTCAACTGTACCCAAATGCCTCATGCAGCTTTTATCTACCCCCATTTCCTCAAGATGGTTGCAACATCATTGTAAATAAGCATCTGTAATTTGTGTCACTCCCACCTCATTGTAGATAGATTGTAAGCTCTTATGGATAGGGTCATCATTATTTTTGCTTTAATTATTGCATTCCTGTATTTTTTGGACCATAAGACACACTTTTTTCCCAAAAAATTTTGGGGGAAAATGGGGGTGCGTCTTATGGTCGCAATATACTTACAAATCCGGTGGCGGCGGCGGTCCCGATGCAGCCTCCCTGTGCTCTGTGGTGCAGTGGTGTCGGGGCTCTGTAGTGTGGCTGAGGGGGCTCTGTGCTGCGTGGGGGGCTCTGCCGACATTTCATCATAGCCCGAAAGCCCACCGCAGCTCCGTTGCAGCAAGGCGGTGGCCTCCAGAAAGATGGCCGCGCATACTCAAATTCAAATCTTGGCAACGAGATCTCGGGATAAGATCTCGTTGCTGAGATCTGAATCTGAGCATGCGCCACCCCCAGTGGCCATCTTTCCAGAGGCCCCTTGCCGCCATCTTTCCAGAGGCCTATGTGTCGCAGCAACAGAACTGCGGGGGGCTTTCGGGCTTTGAGGAAATGCTGCGGAGCCCCCACGCAGCACAGAGCCCCGCTGCAGCCACACTATAGAGCCCCGACACCACCGCACCAAAGAGCCCAGGGAGGCTGCATTGGGACCACCGCCATGGGATTTGTAAGTATATTGTGACCCCACAGAGCACAGCCACCCCACAGAGCACAGCCATCCCACAGAGCACAGCCACCCCACGGACACAGCCACCCCACAGGGCACAGCCACCCCACAGAGCACAGCCACCCCACAGAGCAGAGCCACCCCACAGAGCAGAGCCACCCCACGGACACAGCCACCCCACAGAGCACAGCCACCCCACGGAGCACAGCCACCCCACGGAGCACAGCCACCCACGGACGCAGCCACCCCACAGAGCACCCTTGCAACATAGAGCACCACCACCGCACCAGCCTGGACCACCGAACGACCCCTGTGACCACTCCTCTACCTGTGCTGAAGTTGGCCATGAAGTTATTTTTTATTATATTTTACCAAACCACTACCAGTTTCTACATTTTTTTAATCAAATATACAGCATGATCACTCATTTTTTAACTTACAGAGGTTGACCACTACTTTTTTTTGTTGATGATTTACTCTTAAGATAGGCCTTCAATATCTGATCAGTGGGGGCGCAACCCTACCAACCAGCTGTTACCGGCATCTCCATAAGCCAGAAGTATTCACATGCTGGCGGAACGCCACAGCTCCGTCAAAACTATAGTAGCAACAGCCAGGTACTGCACATATGTCTCCCATATACTTGTCTAGGGGGAGGATCTGCAGTACCCAGCCATGGATACTGTAGAAATGACTGAGCTGCTGTATTCCGGCAGCATCCGAGAACTTATGGCCGCCGCCGGTAACAGCTAGTGATCCCACTAACACCATTGATCAGATATTAATGGCCCATCCTTGATAGGCATCAATAAAAAACAGTGGCCAACCCTTTAAATTAGTATCTCCTGTAAACATAATCATAAATATACATCCAAATGATCTATTTTAAATTATCAATTTTTAAACTTAATTTCTGAACTAACTTAGAATGGGTAACAAATAAATGGTAAGAAGCCTCTATCATATGACTCACCTCCTCTCTGTATCCAGTAATATATCTGCATCTATGTACTGTCTCAGAAGTTCAATCATTTGCTCCAGCTTTTCCAGAAGGACAGAGGACAGAGTGCAGTCATCGTCATCTACATCTTCCCTGTTGTACAGGTTTGCTACAAAGCAGATCAATATATTAATGGCTTTAGGGTCTGTGCACACGTTGCGGATTCCTAGCGGTTTTGCCGCGGTTTTTCGCGGTGGAAATGCCGCGAAACCGCGGCAAAACTGCTTACACAATACAACACATTATGGCCTATGGGATTCCGCAATGCTGTGCACATGCTGCGGGTTTTTCCGCGGCGGAATCGCATCGCGGGAGAATCCGCAGCATGCTCATTCTTTTTTGCGGAACCGCGGCGATTCCGCCGCCATAGGAATGCATTGAACCGATTACTTTCCGCATGTGGCTGTGCCCACCATGCGCAAAGTAAGCGGTTCATGTGCGGATGGTACCCAGGGTCTGGAGGAGAGGAGACTCTCCTCCAGGCCCTGGGTACAATATCCATGTAAAAACAATAATTAAAATAAAAAATAATGATATTCTCACCTTCCGGCGGCCCCTGCTGCTTTCTCGCCTCTCAGCGACGCTCCCGTCAATCCCGTTCCCAGTAATGCATTGCGAGATCACCCCAGATGACGTAGCGGTCTTGCGAGATGCTACGTCATCGGGGTGATTGTCGCAAAGGACGCCTGGGAACGCGATTGGCCGGGAGCGTCGCTGAGAGGCGGGAAAGCTGCGGGGGCCGCCGGAAGGTGAGAATATCATTATTTATTATTTTTTTTATTATTTTTACATTAGATCTTTTTAGTATTGATGCGACACAGGCGGCATCAATAGTAAAATACGGATTTTTGTGTTACTCACCGTAAAATCCTTTTCTCCGAGACGCTCATTGGGGGACACAGGACTGTGGGTGTATGCTACTGCCGCTAGGAGGCTGACACTAAGTAAACATAAAAAAAAGGTTAGCTCCTCCTCCGCCGTATACACCTCAGCACTGGCCGCAGGCAAACCCAGTTTAGTGCAAAAAGCAGTAGGAGGCTAAAAAATAAATCAAGAGTTAACACAGATACAGTATATCCAGAAGAAAAAACTGCTGATACCAACTTAAGGAGAATAGTTAACTCAATATAAAGCCAGCCGGCTATAAGGGAGGGTGCTGTGTCCCCCAATGAGCGTCTCGGAGAAAAGGATTTTACGGTGAGTAACACAAAAATCCGTATTTCTCCTTCGTCTCATTTGGGGACACAGGACTGTGGGACGTCCCAAAGCAGTCCCTTGGGTGGGAAATCGACTCCACAGTGTAATTTATAACAGGCATTGCCTATAGGTGCGCAACCGCGCCCTGAAGAATCCTTCTACCCAGACTGGCATCTGCAGAAGCCTGGGTATGGACATTATAATGCTTGGAAAAAGTATGCAGACTGGACCAGGTTGCTGCTTTACAAACCTGTTCCACCGAAGCCTGATGCCGAAGGGCCCAGGAGGCACCCACCGCTCTGGTGGAGTGAGCCTTGATCCCTGCGGGAACCACCGCGCCTCTGATGCGGTAAGCCTCCTGAATGGCTAACCGAATCCACCTAGCCAAGGTTGATTTAGAAGCAGCGAGTCCCTTCCTGCGACCCTCAGGGAGAACAAACGTCTGCCGAAAGGACGCCGTCCGAGAAACATATCTCCTGAGTGCTCTCACCAGATCCAGCGTATGGAGAGCCTTCTCCACTCGGTGCGTCGGAGCTGGGCAAAATGAGGGCAAAACAATGTCCTCATTAATATGAAAAGAGGACACGACTTTAGGCAAAAAAGGTGGTGTTGGTCTGAGCACCACCTTATCCTGATGGAAAAGCAAGTACGGAGCTCGACAAGACAATGCGGCCAGCTCCGAAACCCGCCTTATGGATGTTATGGCTACCAAAAACACCACTTTCCAGGAAAGAAATGACAGAGAAACCTCCTGCAAAGGTTCAAAAGGAGACTCCTGCAGGACTCCCAGGACTAGATTGAGATCCCAAACATCTAAGGGAGCCTTGTAGGGGGGAACTATATGGACAACCCCTTGAATAAAGGTCCTAACCTGAAAATTAGACGCGATTTTTCGCTGAAAAAGCACTGATAAGGCTGATATCTGGCGTCTAAGCGTACTTGGTGCTAGACCTGAATCTAGGCCTGCCTGGAGAAATGACAGAATATTTGGAATTGAAAACCGAAGCGGGGAACAACCATGTTCCCTGCACCAAGCAAAAAAGACCTTCCAAGTACCGTGGTAGATGCGAGCCGAAACGGGCTTTCGGGCGTTAGCCATCGTTGCGGCGACCTTTTTAGAGAAACCAGCCCTGGTCAGGATCCAAGATTCAACGGCCAGGCCGTCAAACACAGGACCGCTAAGTTCTGGTGGTAAACTGGGCCCTGGGAGAGAAGGTCCACGCGCTCTGGCAGTCGCCAGGGAGCGTCGGCGAGCAATTGTACCAGCTCCGCGTACCATGAGCGGCGCGGCCAATCCGGAGCGATTAATATCGCAGGAACCCCCTCTATCCTGATCTTTCTGATCACCCTTGGGAGAAGGGCTATTGGTGGAAACAAGTATGGAAGATGAAACTGATTCCATGGTAGGACCAGAGCGTCTACTGCAAATGCCTGCGGATCCCGGTACCGGGAGACGAAGTTGGGCACCTTGGCATTTATCTTGGAAGCCATCAGGTCCACATCTGGGGTTCCCCAGCGTCGGCATATCTGCTGAAAAATCTCGGGATGAAGTGACCATTCCCCTGACGCTATGCCGTGACGGCTGAGAAAATCCGCAGCCCAATTTTCCTCGCCCGGAATGTGGACCGCTGAAATCACAGAGTGATTTACCTCTGCCCAAGTCAGAATCTGTTTTACCTCGTGCATGGCCGCCCTGCTGCGGGTACCTCCCTGATGGTTTATGTATGCCACTGCCGTGGCATTGTCCGATTGTATTCTGACTGGGTGGCCCGCCAGATGCTGGTGAAAATGCCTCAGAGCCAGCCGAATAGCTCGGATCTCTAAAATATTGATCGGAAGAGTCGATTCCTGCTGAGACCAAGTTCCCTGGGCTGTGTGGTGACGAAACACTGCTCCCCATTCGAGCAGGCTGGCATCCGTTGTGACAACCAACCAGAAATTTGGAGGAAACAACCGACCCTGTCGAAGAGTGGTGTTCTTCGTCCACCACATTAGAGTCTGTCTGACCTGCAGGGACAGACGACACCGAAGATTGAGGGAGAAAAGGCTCCCGTCCCATACTGCCAAGAGTGCATGTTGAAGGGGGCGAAGATGAAATTGGGCAAATGGAATCGCCTCGATTGCTGCCACCATCCTTCCTAGGACCCTCATGCAAAACCGGATGGTGTGAGGAATTGGTTGGCGAAGGATCCGTACCTCTTGACGGAGAACCAAGGCCTTGTCTTGAGGAAGAATTATCAACCCCTGAGCGGTGTCGAAATTCATCCCTAAAAAGGTAATCTTCCGAGATGGCACGGGAGATGACTTCTTCATATTCACCAGCCACCCCAGGCGAGCAAGGGTGTCTAACGTAATGCTGACACTTTCCTCGCAGGTCTGAAAAGACGGACCCTTGATGAGGAGGTCGTCTAAGTAAGGCAGGATGACTACCCCCCTGGAGTGCAGAATGGACACAACAGCAGCCATGACCTTTGTGAATACCCTGGGGGCTGTGGCTAGCCCGAAAGGCAAGGCTGTGAACTGAAGATGAAGTTTGCCGACGGCAAACCGAAGAAATCTCTGATGAGGAGGAAATATGGGGATGTGAAGATAGGCATCCTGAATGTCTATTGATGCTAGAAATTCCCCTTTTTCCATGGCTGCAATGACAGAACGGAGAGACTCCATTCGGAAATGACGAATTCTGACAAACCGGTTCAGTCGCTTTAGATCCAGAATGGGTCTTACGGTACCGTCTTTTTTGGGTACGATGAACAGGTTGGAATAAAACCCCTGACCTTTTTCGATTTCCGGAACAGGTACAACAACTCCGCTGTGCCGAAGAGACTCGACCGCCCTGAATAAGGCGCGAACCCGAGATTCCTCCTTGGGAAGGCGCGAGGGAAAAAAACGATTTGAAGGAAGGCTGGTAAATTCTATCTTGTACCCCGAGGAGACTACTTCTCTGACCCACTCGTCGTGAGTAATTGATAGCCAAATGGGGCGAAACCAGAGTAAGCGGCCGCCTACTCTGGATAAATTGACCGGATTCTGCCTCCAGTCATTTGTCCGAATATTTCTGGAGTTTGCCTCTTAATCTTGGTTGTTGAGATCGCCCTCTTCCCAAAGGGTTGGCCCTATAGGAGACCTGACGATCTCTGGCTTGATTAGGCCGACCTGAACCGCTGGAGGTAGCTGGAGCGGCCCAACCTGGGTTACGAAAGGCCCTAAAGCGAGGCTGAAGCTGTCGGCGAAAAGGCTGCTTAATCTTTTGCTGAGGAAGGAAACTGCTCTTCCCTCCCGTCGCATCAGATATGAGCTGATCCAACCTTTCGCCAAATAACCGACCACTCTGATATGGTAAGGATGTAAGCGATTTCTTTGAGATTGAGTCTGCTCGCCAGGTTCTCAGCCACAAAGATCTTCTGATGGCAATAGCATTAGCAGCAGCTAGGGCTGAGCAATTTGCCGCATCCATGGACGCATTAAATAAGAAGTCTCCTGCCAGCGCTATCTGATTAGAAATCTCTGTTACTTCAGACGGTACCTCTATACCATGAAGAGCTCTATTTAGAGACTCCGACCAGGAAATCATGGCCTTAGCAACCCAAGTCGCTGCAAAAGAAGGAGAGAGAGCAGAACCCGATGCTTCAAACACCGAGCGGGCTAAACTCTCAATCAGACGATCCGTTGGTTCCTTGATCGAGGAACCGTTAGGAAGGGAGAGGAGCGTCCTAGACGCCAAACGCGACACAGGAGGATCAACCGCCGGAGATTCCGCCCACTTTTTAAGAAGCTCAGGAGCAAAAGGATATCTAGTATTGAGAGCCTTTTGTCCTGCGAAGCGCTTGTCCGGTTTCTCTCTGTGGCGCTGCACTAGTTCCTCAAACTCAGGATGAGCCCCAAAAACCTTATGAGTTTGCCTGGCTCTTTTGAAGGACACCTTATGACCGGAGGTCAAGGTGGACTCATCGTCTATCCCCAAAGTTTGATTGACAGCTTCAATCAAACTGTCAATTGTGTCCTGACAATTTGGTGCCTCAAAATTAAGGGACTCTTCTGAATCAGAATCCGAATACTGATCACTTGCCAGAGGTGAGGGAGAACGAGAGACGGAACTGAAAGATGCCGAGGCCCTGGACGGCAAAGGCGACGCAGTGTGGGTTCGCTTCCCCTGCGTCTGCCTGGTGAGAGCGCGGCCCCTGCAGGCCGGAGGTTCATGAGACGTCGCCAAGACGGGTGAACCACTGTCCCTGCTCCTATCGGGAGCTTGAAGGGACTCGATCGCTTTTGTTAATGACGCCACAGATTGAGTCAGGGACAAGGCCCACTCAGGGGGACCTGACGCACTAGGCTCAGCTATAGGAGCGGGTTCCTGAGCCCGTTCAGAGTCACAGGCTTCGCAGACCCGAGAAGTCTGGGCGTGCGGAAAAGGGGACCTACAGGCAATGCATGCGGTATACAGCACCGTATGAACTTTAGATCTTCTGGACATTCTGAATCTGTCACAGAGTCCGCAATGAACTGGATGTGACGGTCAGCAGAGAGGCGAAAAAAGAGTGCGGAGTAAAGAGGAACAACCAGGCTGGAGGTAGTAGCAACCCCTGAGCGGTGTCGACTTACCCCAGTCCTGTATCCCTTGCGTCCTGAAAACAGCCACAACAGAGCTCCAAAATTTTTCAAAAAGGAGCGCTCCTCTGTCAGGGAGGCGTGCTCATGTAGACGAGCCTCTCAAGAGGCGCCTCCCACCTACTTCCAGCCGCGGCCTAGTCTCCAGCAAAAGCCGGGGACTAAATTTGAAGCCGCGGCCTAGCGCCGGCCGAAGCCGCGGCCTAAATTTCCGGCTAAGGCCCTAAAGTCGGAGGGCGGTCCACCGGAAGGAGACGCCGCCGGGGGCGGATCTCCCTTGCGATAGCGGCCCACCCCCCGGCTGACGCCGGACACAGAATTCCGGCCCGCGGCCCAGTCCCCGGAAAAAGCCGGGGACTAAATTTTAAAACCGGGGCCCAGAAGCCAGGCGAAAGGAGGTCCCCAAGTCAGAGGGCGGGTCCGCCGGAAGGAGACGCCGCCGGGGAGGATCCCCCTCCCCCTTACGACCGCGGCCCACCCTCCGGCTAACACCGGACAGTAAACACCGGCCCGCGGCCTAGTCCCCGGGAAAAGCCGGGGACTAAATTTTGCAAAGGCCTAGCGCTGACCGCGACCCTCGCGGCTGTCCAGGCGGGAGGCGGACGCCGACTTCATCCATCTGTGGAGAAGGGGGAACGAACAGCTGGAACCCCTTGAGCGGTGTTTCCTACCCGCTCCAGTAATCTTGGCCACACGTCCTTGGAGGTAAGAGTCTTCAGGCGATGTGTGATCCCACAAAATTCCGTCATGTAGGTAAAAATGGGGGCTCCATAATAAACTAAGGTAGGACGGTGCAGGAACCCTAACTCCATCACCCCTTCAGAGGGTGAGGAGAGGGACCGTCCGCCTCCTTGCAGCACCGCAGTCTAGCATTGGTGGTGCAGTGGGGGCCGCACGGACTAACTCTTGCCTCTGTACAGCCTAGGGTTTCAATACCTTAGGGTGGTCAGGGCTGAGTCCGGCATTTATGTCCCACGTTGCGGGAGAGGATACGTTGGAGGCTTTACTCCACGTGCTCGCCCGTTGATGGTTTGGGGAGATCGGACCCTTTCAATAGGATCCGTCGCCCCTATCTCATCTTCGTGGGAAAAAAAAAAAAAAATGGTCTGGAAAAATAACCAGACGTGTGCCTCCATCAGACACTAAGCAAGAACTGGGTTTGCCTGCGGCCAGTGCTGAGGTGTATACGGCGGAGGAGGAGCTAACCTTTTTTTTATGTTTACTTAGTGTCAGCCTCCTAGCGGCAGTAGCATACACCCACAGTCCTGTGTCCCCCAATGAGACGAAGGAGAAAAGTTGGTCACACGAGTCAAACACTTGTTTGACTCGTGTGACCAACCTGTCAGATCGCTTGTAAAACGCTAGCATTCTGCAAGCTAATTACGCTTGCAAAACGCTAGTTTTTAGCGGGAATACGCATACCTATAATATGCGAATTTCCCGCGGCAGGGAGGTGCGGAATTGCCGCGGAAATTTCCATGGCAATTCCGCAACTTGTGCACATAGCCTTAAGCTGTTTTATATAGATTTTATTGCTCACTTAAAGAGCAACCTTTTTTATTTTTTTTTCATAAATCTAAAATACACATGAAAATAAGAAACTTTGTAATATATCTTATCACTTATCATAGCAATCTGCTTTATTCTCTTCACTGACTGTTCTTTCACTCTCACTTCTTAGGTAAAATCTGTCTTCAGTAAATAGAGTTTCATGTTACTGAGATAGGACACAGTTGGTGCTCATAAACTTCTATGGGGAGGGTTGTGGATGAGGATGGAGGGAGGAGCTAGAGGAACACACAAAAATTCTGCTGCAAGTTCTCCAGAAATGATACTTACAGGTCTCCATAAAACTTTCTGAGCACCAATTGTCAACTATATCAGTAATGGGAAAATCTGTATTAATGAATAAAAATTAAAATAACAGTAAAGGGGATCTTTTAATAAGATCATCCCTCCCCAGGACTCTGAAATGTAAATCCATGGACACCTTTTAGATCTTCTATCTGTCGAAAAGAAACAACAAAAAATGTCTGTTAAAGGGAACCTGTCAGTTGATTCACGTTGCCCAAACCACAGGCAGCATGATTTGAAATTGCAGATATTATTTTCTCTGAAATGCTCTGGGGACTGTAGGAAGAGTGGAGACTAGTTCAGCACTCTCCCCGGCCAACTTGACTACTCATCACTCCAGTTGACTAACATGTTTCTCCTATGTACATACACAGGGAGAAACCTGTTGATCAACTAGAGCAGTACAGTGAGAAATTGGCATAGGGTGGGTAGCATTGGACTAGTCTGTACTCTCCCTATGGTTCTCCATCGGCTTTTTAAACTGTTTTCCCTGAAACATTCTTGAGATACTAACGCTTTTCCTTTCTTTGCATCTCATTGCCTTGGAGACCGACCACTGCTGCTAGACAGCAGAACATGTATTTATAATCACTCTAAGGGCTCATACTCACTGGCTGGAAAAAACTCGGTCCGTTTTCTGCAGGGAAAAAATGGTACAATTGTTGTAAAAAGGCATGCGATTTGCATGCGAATTTAAATCGCACCATGCATTTTCCATCAATTTTCCATCAGTTTTCCATCTGTATGCAATGCGATTTTAACATGAAGTTTTACATAGAGCAGTTATCTCTATGTAAAAAGTCATGTAAAAATCACATTGTCAAAAAAAAAAGTACACAAAAAGCAAATAATTATATATATATATAATATATATATAGGTCATACACTTTTACATAGTATAATAGCCGCTAATTCATCCCTGGCTATACTGTAAAATCACACTGACAGCTTTAATAAAGAATAGAAACAATACATATACACACATAGAATACATATATATATATATATATATATATATATATATATATATATATTGTGGTGTAGTGACACCTGATGCAGCTAGGGGGCACTGTGTATGCTCCTCGAGGTATGCATGGAAGCATGGTTTGTGTTGTGGTGAAGGACCTGTGATGAGGTCATGATCAGGTGACCTAACCATGTGATCCTGACCTCACCTATGTTATGTGTATCAAAAGGACCTGTGATGAGGTCATGATCAGGTGACCTAACCAGGTGATCCTGACCTTATCTGTGGGTGGGGTTACACCTATGTTAAGAAGTTTGTTTTGCACCTGTGAGAGAGTGTGTGGGAGTCTGTGAGTGTGAACAGACTTCCATGTGTCCAAGGCAGGACATTACAGAGAGGTCTCTGTGACTGAAGAGTGAGGCTCCAGGCAGGAGCTGAAGCATTGAAGAGTTGTATTATATGTTACCATATGGTTTATGATGTAATAAACCTAAGGACTTTTTGCATAAGAAAGTGTCTCCTGAATTACCTCTGAAGCAGCCGAGTGAGTGAAACCTTACAATTGGTGGATGGAATGCTGGCAGCGGCCCAAGGAGCACATGTTCCAGGACTGGGAATGAGGAATCAGAGGAGGAACGGACGGTCTGTGAAAACCGTGAGTGTGACCAGTGGTCACGAATAAACTGCATTGATGTTTATATGTGGTGCCTCTGAAGATAAGAGGTATCTGAAGAAACTGTTAAGCAGTGGTGACAGACAGGAGTCTGTGTTATGTGACCGGGGTCATTGAGGAGTAAGCAAAAAGCATGCTGAGAGGATACCTCAGAGGAGGTGTCCGGAAACCTGCGTGGCCAACAGGTAACAGACAGGAGTCTGTGGTGTACTGACGGGTCAGTGAGACTGTTTTTTCCTTTGTGGGATATCTCTGCGAGAAGAGGTATCCAGAAAATCTCTCTGGCTGAGAGTGGTGACAGACAGGAGTCTGTGTTGTGCTGACGGGTCAGTGAGAAACTGTTTTTTTTTCTGGGACACGTGTGAGGTGTTTGCTGTGGCTCGTGGAGTCATGAAGGTGACAAGCGGCTGGCTGTGACTCGTGGGGTCACGAAGGTGACAATCGGCAAGACAGCGCAGCGTGCAGAGACTTGTGGTGGCAGGAGCTACAGTGACTGTTGCAGCAAGAGGTTCTGCAGCAGCCGGAGCTGCAGTGGCAGCCACAGCAGTTTGGGAGTAGCATCTGGAGGTGCTGGTTGTTGGTGGCTGCAACGGAAGCGGTAGCAGTACCACCAGGAGCTGGTGTGGTAAAGAGGACAGTGTGAACCGAGGCACACGGACTCTTAAAGGGCCAGTACACGCCCTAAGTAAAAGACATTGTCTAAGGGTACTGTGTGGACTGGGGCCTGTAAGAGCCGTGGTGTGTTCCCCAGTGATGGGTGGAGTCCATAAAATGGGAGGAGTCCCAAAAGGGGAGCGGATACCCAAAACTGGGATAGTTACCCAAAAGGGGGTGGAGTCCCAAAAGGGGGTGGTAACCCAAATTGAGATTGTGGCCCGAAAGGGGGTGGAGTCTCAAAAGGGGGTGGTAGCCCAAATTAGTAAAGTTGCCCAAAAGGGGGTGGAGTCCCAAAAGGGGGCGGCAAATCAAAAGGGGGTGGTGTCCCAAAAAGGGGGTAGCACCGGTTTCCTCAGTGGACATATCTGAGGAACAGCGGTGTGGGTGTTATACGTATTCCGCATGTGGCATAGACTTCCCATTTGATAACAGCCCACAGGTGTGTACGGTAATGTTACATAGGGAAGGAGTCTCTGGACAGTTGGACTCAAAGAGTCAGGTGACTCTGAAAGGAACTCCGCTAGTTCTCTGTCTGACCGAGAAAAAGGTCCAGGTGTGCTGCATCCACGGGCTCATTGTGGACTATTTGGTAGACAGGGTGACGCTTGAGATGTCCACAAGTGTCGAGGATCAAGATGGCGGTATACCACCGAACGTATTGTACCCCTATGAGAGGGCACGGGACTTTATATTTTTTGAAAATGCATGGGAACTTGATGAAGTGTGGGGTTGCTCAGAGGAGAGACGGAATGACCCTAAGGGAGCCCCATCACAGCAGGCGGCTGTAGTGGTTCCTTGTCATGTGAAGTGTGAAAAGGAGGTAACCCCTAATAGCGATAGTCCCCAGCCCAGGTGACCAGAAGAAAGTGTGGGTCAGACCAACTCGGGGACTTGGAGGTGACGAGACGTGTGACCGTGGGAAACGGTTTAGCTCTAGCGCAGGGGTCTGACACCTGTCTAGGTGGGGACGTGCTGTTCCAGGATGACAGGGGGAGTGGGAGTGACTCCTGTGCAGACTGTGACTCGACCGCAAGGGAAAGCGAGTGCAGTAAGGTGGAGCCAAGTAAAAATGGTAGATCTTCCTCTCGCCGCAGGGGCCGCGGAAAGGCGGGACAGGCTACAGCCTCTAAGAAGAGAAATGATGAGGAAGAGTCAGGGTCAGGTACCGGTCAGGTGACTGTCCTTGATAAGGAGGCAGAGCTGGAGCTCTCTGAAGTTACCGGGAGTCGTGAGACAGTTGAAGATGCTGATGCCGGAACAGGCGGAACTCTGAAGAAGCAGAGTGTGGGTGGGCAAGAAAGCCCATCTGAAAATGTAATTGAAGAGGCGATGGTGCGACATGTGCTGGCTAAAAGAGAGCAGGACCATGATATGGAGCTGCTTAAAGAGTCAGTGAAAGAGACAGTCGAGCGAGAAAGGGTCCTAAGACGAATAATTGAGCACAGAATGGAGGAGCTGGAGAAGGAAGTCTCTAAGCTCAGAGATCATCTGTCAGCGTGTCATAGTATGAACAAGGCCCTATGGAAAGATATGGAGGTGCTCACAGAGGCCCAGGAGAAGCATCAGCAGGAACTTCTCCGGAGGGAGGATGAGTGTCGCGGCTTGGCAGAGGAGCGAGATAAAGTTCTTCGTAAGCTCAAGATGGAGAAAGAGACTAATGCCCAGCTCCAGAAATCCACGGGAGCCGAAGTACAGCAAGCAAAGTGCCACACAGATGGCCACACAAGAAATGCTGAGGTCTTGGAGAACTGCGCTGATGCTCAGGAGGAGGAGGTCCAACAGCATGTTCAGGAAAAGGAGACATCGCTTTTCAAGTGTATGATAGAGGTACCCGAAGACATGCAAGAAGCTTGTGCCAGTGAGGATGTACATGAGGCCTTTAGAAAAGCGGTAGAAGCATGTAGTGTGAACTGGGTGCCAGAGATGAAACAGTTAGTCATACTGTCGACTAAGGAAGTCACACTGAAGCGAGTGGCTGTCCTGAGAGACATGCACCTACATTGTCTCCGCACAAAGCAACTGATCCTGTTGAGAAATCACGAAGCCACTCGACGTTTGGAGCAAGCAAGAAAGGCTCAAAGTCAGCTTGGATTAATGGAGGACATCATTCAAGTGCCCAGAGGTCTGGTGAAGAAAGTCATCGGAAGACTTGGGAAAATGATGCAGGAGATGGTGAATAAGTCCGGTGTGACGAGAGTCAGGATTCCGGCTGATGACGAAGTCCAGGTCGTGGGTGAAGATGGGATGGTTCCGTTCCTCGTTGTCGGATCCAGGGAGAGCCTTGGGAATATCCGGATGCTCCTGGAGTATCGTGTGTCCTACCTGAGAGAAGTAGAGCAACTACGACTTGAGAGGGACCAGGTCAACAGGAACCTGCAGAAAATAGAAAGAAGATGGTCTCCACCTTCAACCCGTGGTATTGAGAGGAGAAGAGATAGAAGTAGTGATGCCTCAGTTAGCTCAGTGATGAGTGACTTAAGCAGGAGAACCTATAGTGAAAAAAATAAAAAGGACGCAGACCAGACAGGACGTATGGGTGCAAGTGAATTGCGACGCCGTACTGACCGCTGGGGAGGCGGGTGGTCTGACAGAGGGCCCGACTTAGCCAGACGGTTTGACTGGCAGAGACGACCGAGAAGGATCTCTGGTCGGGTAATAAGTGTTCAACCCCACAAGTTTGAACAGAGGGGGGAGGTATGTGGTGTAGTGACACCTGATACAGCTAGGGGGCACTGTGTATGCTCCTCGAGGTATGCATGGAAGCATGGTTTGTGTTGTGGTGAAGGACCTGTGATGAGGTCATGATCAGGTGACCTAACCATGTGATCCTGACCTCACCTATGTTATGTGTATCAAAAGGACCTGTGATGAGGTCATGATCAGGTGACCTAACCAGGTGATCCTGACCTCATCTGTGGGTGGGGTTACACCTATGTTAAGAAGTTTGTTTTGCACCTGTGAGAGAGTGTGTGGGAGTCTGTGAGTGTGAACAGACTTCCATGTGTCCAAGGCAGGACATTACAGAGAGGTCTCTGTGACTGAAGAGTGAGGCTCCAGGCAGGAGCTGAAGCATTGAAGAGTTGTATTATATGTTACCATATGGTTTATGATGTAATAAACCTAAGGACTTTTTGCATAAGAAAGTGTCTCCTGAATTACCTCTGAAGCAGCCGAGTGAGTGAAACCTTACAATATATATATATATATGTCATTGTGACATATATATATATATATACATATATTTATAGTTCATACACTTCTACATACTGTAATAGCCGCTAATTCAATTGCCGGCTTTTGTGAAATCACAAAAGCCGACATGAAATGATACATTGTTTAGACACAGTTAACCATGTCATTTCATGTATTTTGATATATGGTTTTAACTTACAATTACATAAGTGTATGTGTGCAAAATTTCAGACATGTAGGGGTTAATTAAAGGTGTAAATTCGTTGAAAAAAAATGTGTGGGCTCCCGCTGTATTTTCTCCACCAGACAGACAAAGCAAGCGAGTGGGGGCAGATAATAATAGCCTAGGGAGGGTATATTTTTTTGTGCCCCCCCTGGCTACTAACATCTGCCCCCAGACACCCCAGAAAGGGCAAATCTCTAATTAGATTTGCCCTTTCTGGCACTTTGCCCGTCTATTCCCATTGCCCTGTAGCGATGGCGAATGGGTTAATAAGGGGTTAAAGCCACCTTGCAATTGAAAGGTCACTTTAAGCCAGGTTAATAATTGAGAGCTGTCAATTAGACAACTATAAATTATTAATCCTATTGAAGTAAATAAAAAAACACACACACTTTAAGAATAAATAATTTTAATGAAATAAAAACACATTTTTTTGACCATCTTTTATTTTACTCTTAATCTGTGCGAAGCCCTTGATCTCCTAAAATAAAGAAAAAATAATAAAACAACATTATTCTTACCTATCTGGCGATCTGTCACGTCCCACGCTGTAATCCTTCACAAAGGGTTAACTAGCTTTGAGCCAGGCAGTGCAAGTAATGCTGCATGCTCAGCTGAAAGCTCCTGAATGAATGAGCTTATCTCCTGCCGACAGGAGAGGATGTGATTAATGAATGAAGCTTAATTGATTGTGTCCCACTTTCACTTTAGGTCAGGTCACTGAAGTGAAAGTGGCAATAAATCAATTAAGCTCCACTCATTAATCACTTCCTCTCCTTTGGCTGGGAGAGGAAGTTATTCATTCAGGGTGTTACAGCTCAGAAGGCAGCATTAGCTCCCTGCTAGCTGTAACCTGTTAACCCTTTCTGATGGATTACAACGTGGGACCTGACTGTGCATCGGATTGGTAAGAATAATTTTGCTTTTTTATTTTATTTTTATTACAGGAAATGGTTTTAGCAGGAAAATAAAATATGGTCAAAAACTGTGTGATTATTTCATTAAACTTCTTTTTTATTAAACTGTGTGTGTTTGATTTTTCTTTCATACAATAGGATTAATAATTGATAGTTGTCTAATTGACAGCTCTCAATTATTAACCTGGCTTAAAGTGACCTTTCAATTGCAAGGTGGCTTTAACCCCTTATTAACCCATTCGCCACCGCTACAGGGCAATGGGAATAGACGGGCAAAGTGCCAGAAAGGGCAAATCTAATTAGAGATTTGCCCTTTCTGGGGTGTCTGGGGGTAGATGTTAGTAGCCAGGGGGGGCACAAAAAAATGTACCCTCCCTAGGCTATTATTATCTGCCCCCACTCGCTGGCTTTGTCTGTCTGGTGAGAAAATACAGCGGGAGCCCACGCATTTTTTTTCAACAAATTTACACCTTTAATTAACCTCTACATGTCTGAAATTTTGCACACATACACTTATGTAATTGTAAGTTAAAACCATATATCAAAATACATGAAATACGGATTTTTGTGTTACTCACCGTAAAATCCTTTTCTCCGAGACGCTCATTGGGGGACACAGGACTGTGGGTGTATGCTACTGCCACTAGGAGGCTGACACTAAGTAAACATAAAAAAAAGGTTAGCTCCTCCTCCGCCGTATACACCTCAGCACTGGCCACAGGCAAATCCAGTTTAGTGCAAAAAGCAGTAGGAGGCTAAAATAAATCAGAGTTAACACAGATACAGTATATCCAGAAGAAAAAACTGCTGATACAGACTAATCAGAGAATAGAGTTAACTCAAAACAAAGCCATCCGGCTATTAGGGAGGGAACTGTGTCCCCCAATGAGCGTCTCGGAGAAAAGGATTTTACGGTGAGTAACACAAAAATCCGTATTTCTCCTTCGTCTCATTGGGGGACACAGGACTGTGGGACGTCCCAAAGCAGTCCCTTGGGTGGGAAACCGACTCCACAGTGTAGTTTATAATCAAGCATTGCTTATAGGTGCGCAACCGCGCCCTGAAGAATCCTTCTACCCAGACTGGCATCCGCAGAAGTCTGGGTATGGACATTATAATGCTTGGAAAAGGTATGCAGACTGGACCAGGTTGCTGCCTTACAAACCTGTTCCACTGAAGCCTGATGTCGAAGGGCCCAGGAAGCACCCACCGCTCTGGTGGAGTGAGCCTTGATCCCTGCGGGAACCACCGCGCCTCTGATGCGGTAAGCCTCCTGAATGGCTAACCGAATCCACCTAGCCAAGGTTGATTTAGAAGCAAGTCCCTTCCTGCGACCTTCAGGGAGGACAAACAGCGTGTCCGTCTGACGAAAGGACGCCGTACGAGATACATATCTCCTGAGTGCTCTCACCAGATCCAGCGTATGGAGAGCCTTCTCCACTCGGTGCGTCGGAGCTGGGCAAAATGAGGGCAAAACAATGTCCTCATTAATATGAAATGAGGACACGACCTTAGGCAAAAAAGGTGGTGTTGGTCTGAGCACCACCTTATCCTGATGGAAAAGTAAGTACGGAGCTCGACAAGACAGTGCAGCCAGCTCCGAAACCCGCCTTATGGATGTTATGGCTACCAAAAAAACCACTTTCCAGGAAAGAAATGACAGAGGAACCTCCTGCAAAGGTTCAAAAGGAGACTCTTGCAGGACTCCCAGGACTAGATTGAGATCCCAAACATCTAAGGGAGCCTTGTAGGGGGGAACTATATGGACAACCCCTTGAATAAAGGTCCTAACTTGAAAATTAGACGCGATCCTTCGCTGAAAAAGCACTGATAAGGCTGATATCTGGCGTCTAAGCGTACTTGGTGCTAGACCTGAATCTAGGCCTGCCTGGAGAAATGACAGAATGTTTGGAATTGAAAACTGAAGCGGGGAACAACCATGTTCCCTGCACCAAGTAAAAAAGACCTTCCAAGTCCCGTGGTAGATGCGAGCCGAAACAGGCTTTCGGGCGCTAGCCATCGTCGCAGCGACCCTTTTAGAGAATCCACCCCTAGTCAGGATCCAAGATTCAACGGCCAAGCCGTCAAACACAGGACCGCTGAGTTCTGGTGGTAAACTGGGCCTTGAGAAAGAAGGTCCGCGCGCTCTGGCAGTCGCCAGGGTGCGTCGGCGAGCAAATGTACCAGCTCCGCGTACCATGGGCGACGTGGCCAATCTGGGGCGATTAATATCGCTGGGACTCCTTCTAACCTGATCTTTCTGATCACCCTTGGGAGCAGAGCTATTGGAGGAAACAAGTACGGAAGATGAAACTGATTCCATGGTAGAACCAGGGCATCCACTGCAATTGCCTGCGGATCCCGGTACCGGGAAACAAAGTTGGGCACCTTGGCATTTATCTTGGAAGCCATCAGGTCCACATCTGGGGTTCCCCAGCGTCGGCATATCTGCTGAAAGATCTCGGGATGTAGAGACCATTCCCCTGACGCTATGCCGTGACGGCTGAGAAAATCTGCTGCCCAGTTTTCCTCGCCCGGTATGTGGACTGCTGAAATCACAGAGTGATTTTTCTCTGCCCAGGTCAGAATCTGTTTTACCTCGTGCATGGCCGCCCTGCTGCGGGTACCTCCCTGATGGTTTATGTATGCCACCGCCATGGCATTGTCCGATTGTATTCGGACTGGGCGGCCCGCCAGATGCTGATGAAAATGCCTCAGAGCCAGCCGAACCGCTCGGATCTCTAAAATATTGATCGGGAGGGTCGATTCCTGCTGAGACCAAATTCCCTGAGCTGTGTGGTGACGAAACACTGCTCCCATCCGAGAAGGCTGGCGTCCGTTGTGACTACCAACCAAAAATTTGGAGGAAACAAACGACCCTGTCGAAGAGTGGTGTCCCTCGTCCACCACATAAGAGTCTGTCTGATCTGCAGGGACAGTCGACACCGCAGATTGAGGGAGTAAGGGCTCCCGTCCCATACTGCCAAGAGTGCATGTTGAAGGGGGCGAAGATGAAACTGGGCAAACGGAATAGCCTCGATTGCCGCCACCATCCTTCCTAGGACCCTCATGCAAAACCGGATGGTGTGAGGAATTGGTTGGCGAAGTATCCGTACCTCTTGGCGGAGAACTAAGGCCTTGTCCTGAGGAAGAATTATCAACCCTGAGCGGTGTCGAAATTCATCCCTAAAAAGGTGATCTTCCGAGATGGCACGGGAGATAACTTCTTCATATTTACCAGCCACCCTAAACGAGCAAGGGTGTCTAACGTAATGTTGACACTTTCCTCGCAGGTCTGAAAAGACGGCCCCTTGATGAGGAGATCGTCTAAGTAAGGCAGAATGACTATCCCCTGGAGTGCAAAATGGACACAACAGCAGCCATGACCTTTGTGAACACTCTGGGGGCTGTGGCTAGCCCGAATGGCAGGGCTGCGAACTGAAAATGAAGCTTGTCGATGGCAAACCGAAGAAACTTTTGATGAGGGGGAAAAATGGGAATATGAAGATAGGCATCCTGGATGTCTATTGATGCTAGAAATTCCCCTCTTTCCATGGCTGCAATGACCGAACGGAGAGATTCCATTCGGAAATGCCGAATTTTGACAAACCGGTTTAACCGCTTTAGATCTAGAATGGGCCTTACGGTCCCATCCTTCTTGGGTACAATGAACAGGTTGGAATAAAAACCCTGACCTCTTTCGACATCTGGTACAGGTACAACAACCCCGCTGTGTCGAAGAGATTCGACCGCCTTGAATAAGGCACGACGTCGAGACTCCTCCTTTGGAAGGCGCGAGGGGAAAAAGCGATTTGGGGGAAGGCTGGTAAATTCTATTTTGTACCCTGTGGAGACTAACTCCCTGACCCACTCGTCGTGAGTCACTGATAGCCAAGTGGGACGAAACCAGAGTAAGCGGCCGCCTACCCTGGAAAAATTGACCGGATTTTGCCTCCAGTCATTTGTCCGAATATCTTTGGGGTTTGGACCCTCTGGATCTTGCCTGATAAGATCTCCCTCTTCCCAGAGGATTGGTCCTGTAGGTGACCTGGCGATCTTTGGCCTGATTAGGCCGACCTGAGCCGCTGGAGGTGGCTGGCATGGCCCAGCCTGGGTTACGAAAGGCTCTGAAACGAGGCTGAGGTTGTCGACGAAAAGGTTGTTTAATCCTTTGCTGAGGAAGGAAATTGCTCTTCCCTCCCGTTGCATCAGATATAAGCTGATCCAATCTCTCGCCAAATAACCGACCACTGTGATATGGTAAAGATGTAAGCGACTTCTTTGAAGTCGAATCCGCTCGCCAGGTTCTTAGCCACAAGGATCTTCTTATGGCAATTGCATTAGCAGCGGCTAATGCTGCGCAATTTGCCGCATCCATGGATGCATTAATTAAGAAGTCTCCAGCAAGAGCTATTTGATTAGAAATCTGGGTTACCTCAGACGGCACCTCTATGCCGTGAAGAGCTTTATTTAGAGACTCCGACCAGGATATTATGGCCTTGGCAACCCAAGTTGCTGCAAAAGAAGGAGAGAGAGCAGAACCTGACGCCTCAAATACCGAACGGGCCAAACTCTCAATTAGACGATCCGTTGGCTCCTTAATAGAAGAACCGCTGGGAATAGAGAGGAGCGTTTTAGATGCCAAACGCGAAACAGGAGGATCAACCGAAGGAGATTCTGTCCACTTCTTAAGGAGCTCAGGAGCAAAAGGATATCTAGTATTGAGAGCCTTTTGTCCAGCAAAGCGCTTGTCCGGTTTCTCCCGGTGGCGCTGCACTAATTCCTCAGGATGAGCACCAAAAACTTTATGGGCTTGCCTGGCTCGTTTAAAGGTCACCTTGTGACCAGAGGTCAAGGTGGACTCATCGTCTATCCCCAGAGTTTGATTGATAGCTTCGATCAAACTGTCAATTGTTTCTTGACTATACTGCGCCTCTAGATTAAGTGACTCCTCCATATCGGAATCCGAATATTGATCACTTGCCAAGGGAGAGGGAGAGCGGGAGACGGAACTAAAAGATGCCGAGGCTCCAGACGGCATGGGCGACACAGTGTGGGTTCGTTTCCCCTGTGTCTGCCTGGTGCGAGCGCGGCCCCTGCAGGCCTGAGGTTCCTGAGATGTAGCCAAGACAGGTGAACCACTGTCCCTGCTCCTATCGGGAGCTTGAAGGGACTCGACCGCTCTGGTCAATGACGCCACAGATTGAGCCAGGGAAAGGGCCCATTCAGGAGGGCTTGGCGCACTAGGCTCGGCTATAGGAGAGGGTTCCTGAGCCCGTTCAGAGTCACAGGCCTCGCAGACCCGAGAAGTCTGGGCATGCGGAAAAGGGGACTTACAAGCAATGCATGCGGTATAAAGTATCGTATGCATCTTGGTTCTTTTGGACATTCTGAATCCGTCACAGTACACAATAAACTGGATGTGTCAGACAGCGGAAGGGGCGCAAAAGTGCACAACAATCAGGCTGGAGGTAGTAGCACTCACCCCAGTCCTGTATCCCAGCGTCCCTTAGTGAGTTTCTCCAGGTGGAATTGCCTGCGGCTCCAATCTTTCAAAAAAAGAGCGCTTCTCTATCAAAGAGGAAGTGCTCATGTAGCCGAGCCTCAGAAGGGAGGGTCAAAAGGCGCGGCCTAGACGTCAGGGCTTCCGTCCCCCCAACTTCCGGCCGCGGCCTATCCCCGGCAAAAGCCGGGGACTAAATTTGAAGCCGCGGCCTAGCGGTCACCGAAGCCGCGATCTAAATTTCCGGCGGAGGCGGCCCCAAAGTCGGAGGGCGGGTCCGCCGGAAGGAGACGCCGCCGGGGGCGGAGCCCACCTCCGCGACCGCGCCCCCTCAAGCTGACGCCGGCATAACACTCTGGCCAGCGGCCCAGTCCCCGGAAAAAGCCGGGGACTAGATTTGAAGCCGCGGCCTAGCGCCATTAGAAGCCGCGGTCTAAATTTTCTCCCCCCGGCGGCGGACACCCCAAAGTCGGAGAGCGGCCCTGCTGAAGATGCTGCTCCCGACTTAAGGTGTCCATGGGCACGCCGGGACCACTCGCTGCCCGTGGCTCTTGCTTCAACTCCCCGACTTGGGGGGAGGCTGTCTGGAGAGGGTACTGCTGCAGAGAGGAGAGGGACGCCGCCGGAAGCGGGCCCATACTCACGACCCCGCTACCATATTTCTTCAGCCCGCGGCCTAGTCCAGGAAGCCGGGAACTAAATCTTTTACCCGCTACCATATTTCTTCAGCCCATCTCCGGAGCGCTGCTGTATCTTTAGCCATTTTGGATTTGAAGGTGAGATTCTTCTTCCAATCTTTCACATGCAGCGCATTAAAAAGGGGGACTCTCCGTGAAAAGTAAAAAGACGGTGCAGGAACCCTAACTCCATCACCCCTTCAGGGATGAGGAGAGGGACCGTCCGCCACCTTGCAGCACCGCAGTCTAGCATTGGTGATGCAGTGGGGGCCGCACGGACTAACTCCCGCCTCTGTACAGCCTAGGGTTTCAATACCTTAGGGTGGTCAGGGCTGAGTCCGGCATTTATGTCCCACGTTGCGGGAGTGGATACGATGGAGGCTTTACTCCACGTGCTCGCCCGTTGATGGTTTGGGGAGATCGGACCCTTTCAATAGGATCCGTCGCCCCTATCTCATCTTCGTGGGGAAAAAAAAAAAAAAAATGGTCTGGAAACCGAACCAGACGTGTGCCTCCATCAGACACTAAGCAATAACTGGATTTGCCTGTGGCCAGTGCTGAGGTGTATACGGCGGAGGAGGAGCTAACCTTTTTTTTATGTTTACTTAGTGTCAGCCTCCTAGTGGCAGTAGCATACACCCACAGTCCTGTGTCCCCCAATGAGACGAAGGAGAAATGACATGGTTAACTGTGTGGAAACAATGTATCATTTCATGTCGGCTTCTGTGATTTCACAAAAGCCGGCAATTGAATTAGCAGCTATTACAGTATGTAGAAGTGTATGAACTATAAATATATATATGTATGTGTCACAATGACATGTATATATATATATATATATATATATGTATTATATGTGTATGTATCTAGTGTTTTGTGAGCTGTCAGTGTGATTTTACAGTAGCCGGGGATGAATTGCCGGCTTTTCAAAGGAGACTGGTGCGTATAAATCGGACAGCACTTGCATGGTGCGAGTGCTGTGCGATGATTTCTCGCACCCATTGACTTGCATTAGCGATTATCATGCCAAAATCACATCAAATCGCAGCATGCTGCGATTTTTTTCTCACACCAATTTCTGATGAGAAAAAAATCGCAAATGAGAACTCACCTATTGAATAACATTGGTCAGATTTGAATCCGATTTTTTTTTCGTCTGATTATCATCCGTTTTCGGCGCCAGTGAGTATGAGCCCTAATTTTGAATTTGTAAGCACTGCTTTGAAGACTGCCTTGATTGGAGCTTAATGTTACTAACTAATCCCAGTTAGCCTGTGTTTATAAGCTAGACAGTGGTAGTCGGTCTCCTAGGCAGGAAAAAAAGAAAAATGTTAATATCTCAAGAATAGTTGTAAATTGTAAGTTGTAAATTTTCATAAGCGGTAAATTGCAAGCCGAGTTTTTCAGCACATTTTTTGTGCTGAAAACGCCCCCCTCAGCTTATACACGACTCATTGTCCCAGAATCTGGTGGGGGAGGGGGAGCGATGGAGCAGCGGGTCACAGGAGACAGGAACCAGTGGCTGCGGCTGTAACTGTGCCCACTGCTAAAGAGAAATGAGTATTCACTGCACTGGCAATGAATATTCATTTCTCTTATAGCGCGCACAGTTACAGCTGGATCTGCCGGCTTCCAGCAGCTGTAAAAAAGAAAACCTCCTACTTACCTTCCCTGTACGCCCTCACAGCATGTTGGTCTGGCTTCCAGCAGCTCCTGCAGCCGAGTGTCCCACTGAGTGGAGATGAGGTGAATATTCATTACCTTAATGAGTGGGAACACGTGATCGCTTGGCCGCAGGAGCTGCTGGAAACCGGAACAACATGCTGCAAGGGCGTGCAGGGAAGGTAAGTAGGATTTTTTTTATGCTGTTCTCATGGGGGGCCATGCATACAAGGATAGAGATGAGGAACCATGCATACAAGGACCAGGATAAGGAGCTATGCATACCAGGACAGAGATGAAGAGCAATGCAGACAAGGATGGAGATAAGTAGCCATACATACAAAGATAGTGATAAGGAGCCATGCATACCAGGACACGGATGAGGAACCATGGATAGGGATGGGAGGACAATGCATACCCGGCTTATAGTCGAGTCAATATGTTTTCCCAGTTTTTCATGGCAAAATTAGGTGCCTTGGCTTATACTCGGGTCGGCTTATACTTGAGTATATGTGGCACTATCCAACGATATCCATCTATGAAGATCCATTTATGAAGATGGGTATTAACCTTCAAGATGTTATAAAACTGTGATGTAAGGGGTGATCACTGTTCAATGGCAGTAATTACCAGCCAAAAACAATGAAAAAAAAATACACATATTTCATATGGCCACATTCAGAATTGTCCGATCTATCAAGATATAAAAGAATCGATCAGATCGGTAAACGGAGTAATGAGAAAAAAAATCAAAACGCCAAAATTACGCTTTTTTTGGTCGCTGCAACATTTCAATAAAATAACAGGAGATCAAATCATTGTATCTATTCAAAAATGGTGTCAATAAAAATGACAGCTCGGCGCACAAGCAATAAGCCCGCACTCAGCCCAAGATCCTGAAAAATTAAGATGCTACGGGTCTCGAAAAATGATGTCTTTTTTTTGTCAAAATTTGGATTTTTTTTTTTTTTCAACACAAATAAAAAAGAACCTATGCATGTTTTGTATCTGTGAACTCATAATGACCTGGAGAAAAATAATGGCGGGTCAGTTTTAGCATTTAGTGAACATTTTAAAAAGTAATTGTGGAATTACACTTTTTTTTGCAATTTCACCGCACTTAGAATTTTTTTCCTGTTTTCCAGTACACGATATGGTAAAACCAATGGTGTTGTTCAAAAGTACAACTCGTCCCACAAAAAACTAGCCCTCACTTTGCCATATTGATAGAAAAATAAAAAAAGTTATGGCTCTGGGAAGAAAGGGAGCAAAAAATGGAAAAGCAAAAATGGAAATACCCCTGGTCCTTAAGGGGTAAAATAACTGCCGACTGGTAAAGGTGTAAATCTAGCATTAGTCTGTAGGCATTGAATTGTGAACTCCTTTTTATGAACTTTTTTTAAGTCAACTTTAGCTCATCAGAATGAACATCTACTGTATGTGGAAAGGTTTTAAAAGAGATCAAATATAGGTTGATTCAGAGTTCAACCCTGCTCATACATACCTAACATGTGTTTCTCCTCATTGGAAAGCCCAATTTCTCTATCTTCTTCCTTATTTGGTGAGAGTTGATCATTTCTCAAATCCAATGCTGATTTAGTAGAGCTGTCCCCACATTTCACAGACGGGATACTAAGTATGGAGGAGTTTTCCACAAACATCTAGAATAAGACAGCATATGTGAGATTCAGTAAATTAATACCATACAGACCTGTCTGCCAATAACGCCTTGTACTCCCCTTTACATTGCAACCATGTTATTAAACTAGTGAGAACATGTAGTCTACAGTATTTTTAATTAGGCTATAAAAATGAAACTGGAAAGCATAAAAGTGAATCTAATAATGAAAAACATGTGCAACTAATGTAAAAAAAATAAACTTGTAATTGGGTACCAGACTAGAAATGAAGTAGTAAAACTGATTAATAGACTGTAAGAAAAGAGATAGATGGAGGAATGAACAGATGGAAACAAGAACAGATATAGAGGCACATAATCTCCACACTACAATTCTACTATTTTTGTATGCTCTGCTTATATATAAAGTAGTCGAGATTCTCAGCCAGAAAAGTTGGAGTGCCATCCGTTTTTTTTCTCACCTAGCATCTGTATGACATGCGTATGCAATGTGTTTTTAACATCAGCTTTTACATGCAGTACTTCTCTATGTCATTTCAAGCTAGTTTAAGAACTAATAAAACAATCATATATACAGATATAGATAGATAGATAGATAGATAGATAGATATCATTGTGATATATAATCAGTGCAGTGCGTATGTAGCTTATTGTACATACATTTAGCTAATGATTAGATAAATAAAATAAAAAAATGGTGAAGTCCCACATATTTTAGTTAACCAGCTGAGGTAAAGCTGACAGCTGGGGGGCTGATGTTTATAGTCTGGGAAGGAAGTAATAAACATGAAGCTTCCTAGGCTATTAATATCAGCTCACAGCTGTCTACTTAGCCTTTATTGGCTATTAACAAGGGGTGACCCCCCAAAAAAGATGTGGGATCCCCCCTATAATTAGTAACCAGCAAAGGCAAGGCAGACAGCTGCGGGCTGATATTAATAGCCTATGAAGGGGCCATGGATATTGGCTCCCTCACAGACTAAGAACATCAGCGCTAAGCCATCCCAGAAATGGCTCATCCATTAGATGCGCCAATTTTGGCACTTAGCCTCCACTCTTCACACTTGCTCTGGTGCGATGGTAAGTGGGGTAACAGTATTGGGGTTGATGTCAGCTTTGTAATGTCATATGACCTTAAGCCCAGGCGTTAGCAATGGAAAGGAGCCTATAAGACATCCCCATTACTAACCCTAAAGTGAAATGTATTGAAGACAAACACAGAGTACAGTCCTTTATTTAAAATAAAAACTCCCTGACCCTCTTTTACCCATTTATAAATATACAAAGAAAAATAACAAACTAAAGACATTCTCAACTGTCTGCAGGTAATCCATTTGTCTCACGACGAGCCCAATTCATAGCCAGTGAACTCCGGTCACTTTACTAACATCACCATTTGCTGCCTGAGAAATTTAATTTCGCAAGCTGTGAATTTTCCTCACCTAAGACTATGTGCGCACGTTGCAGATTTGCTTGTGGAAATTTCTGCGTGGTTTCTGCCTCTCTTGGCAGAAAACGCAGTTGAAATTCTGTGCGGTTTTGATGCGTTTTTGATGCGGATTTGATGTGGATTTTCATACGGATTAGTATGCATTTTTCTAAGCTAAATAAAGATATATTATTTAAAAAAAAAAGAATTGTGATGTCATTTCCTTGTTCAACCTCTTTTTTTTCATTCTCCATTGAAGACCATAAAATCGTTACATACCATGTTCAAATATACTGTTTACACACACAAAACAAATATAAAAGTTAATATATTATATATATATATATATGTATATATATATATATACATATATATATATATATATATACACAAGAAGGGATGGAGGGCACCGCTAGTCAAAATATGTATATGTATATGGACAAGAGGGCTCACCGTGGGCTCCAGAACACATAACAACCAACAAGAGAGGAAAGATAAGCCCACATAAAAAGGGAGCACCTCAATTGTATATTTATAAATAGTACTTTATTGACAAATATCAAAAAACAGCATACAGACAAAGGACACAATTTAAAAACATTAAAAACACATCAAAAGAGACCTACTAGCCATGCCTTAATGTGGAGGCAATAGCAACCCATGACAAAAAGTAACCCCAGCAAACGAGATACAAAGGTGCAAACAAAGCCCTCACAAAATAATATCAGATGTCTTAAATAATAATGCGTTAAGGGAAACACCATATAGAAAAACCTACTATAGTTTTAAAGGACATGATATACATGCATGAACACAGTACCATATGGGCCCAAAACGACGTTCTGTAACAAAAAAAGCCTGGATAATGAATTCAAGCATAGAGCTAGGTAGCAACAAAATGAGGCAGAAAAATGCTTTTTTACCGCAGGTCACCATTACGGATCACAGTCAGCTGCAGAATCACGCTGACATCTGCCAGCATGATCCCGCAGCGCTGTGACCGACAGTACCAGCGGTAGCGCTACCGCACACAGCCGCAGACACCCGCACACACACACAGACACCCGAAGACAGACACGCACATATTCTCAGCTCAAACATATTCTCAGCCCACACACTCTTCCTCCTTCTGACATCATCTCCTTTTCTGCAGTGTTTTTGGCAGCATATCCGCAGCAAATCCGCAAACCTTTTTACACCTGCGATTTTGCTGCGAATTTGACTGACTAAATGGAAGTCAATGGGTGCAGAAACACTGCAGATCCGCAAAAAGAATTGATATGCTGCGGAAAATAAAACGCAGCAAATAAGGACGGAATTTTCCACAGCATGTGCACAACAATTCAGGAATGCCATTGATTAGCATTGCTTTAATAATCTGTTGTGAATTTATAGCATTTCCGTGCAGAAAAATGCAGCTAGAAGTCAATGAGTCACAGACGGTACGTCCATATGTTATATGGAAGTACACATAGATGTTTTCTCAGATTTTGTATAAACTGGACTCTGCAATAGCCTTTAGGTTAAAATTTTTATGTATGTATGATGCCCAGCAGAGCCGGTACAGTAGAGTATTAAAGCTTTTCAGCTGCTCACTAAGGCCTCATTTAGACGGCTGTGTTGTTTCAAATAACAGTGTTTCATCAGTGATATATATATGATATATAAAAAAACAAAAAAAAATAAGTTACAAAGCTTCTCTTATACATTACAATGTTAATCACGGACAGCACACGGATTACACACTGATAGGATCTGTGTGCTGTCCATGCACTGACCCATAGATTTGTGAAGGTAATTTTGATCCATGACCCTAATCAAAAACAAATATGCCTCTGTGATTTTTTTGCAACAAAAATAAAGATATGTTAATAGCACCATAGACTGGGTACGTGTTCTGTCTGCGAAAAACTGACTGAGGCATGAACCTTATGTAAGCAGGTCACTAGACGCAACATGCAGACAAGGACAAGGCGGAAGTAACCGGCTTAACTATTTATTCTACATGTGCAAATACAGGAAGAAGGTGATTGAAACAAAGAGTAATTTTTGAGTAGTGATGGGCGAACCCGAACAGTAAATTTCGGGTTCCATACCAAATACCTAGCGTCCGTGCACGGACCCCAAACATGGACTTCTCCAGGGAGTCTGTGTTACTGTTCAGGTTCGGGACCCCAAACATCGGCTGTTTTCCAAGCTGTCATCTGTGTGACAGCGCAAGAAACACAAGCTGCTCTGATCGACAGTAAGTTAATTACCGCCGGTCAAAGCAATGCGGTTCCCATGCAGTCAGATGACAGCATGTGAGACAGCAGCTATGAACTGCAGTAAAAAGAGTGTATATGAGAGTATTTGACTAGTGTGGTCTGATCCATGGATCTTGCCTGGCTCAGTCGGGATCTCACTCGCAGGCGCACAGCTGCATGCTGGTTTGGTACCTCAAGTACAGCCCGTTATCTCAGGCACTTGTCCTGCTGCTCTCGTGGGCACCAAGTCTGTTCCGCCTTGGCACTCCGGCCTTTTATATCGGGGAACTGCATCTTGAAAGTCACCTGACAATGTGCTCTATCTAGACTCGTCCTTCTCAAAACACTCCCCCCCCCCTCTTATTGGTTCCACAAGTTCCTAGTTGGACAGTAGGTGTCATTCTCTGGTCACAAGTGTCTTTTTTAATATCTCTTCTGACATCCTTTGCAGCAATTGGACTTTTTCTTTTTAAATTGAATGTATTCAAACTGAGCAGCTTCCAAATTGAAGCAGATAGAAAAATGGTAGGGTCACTTCTTTTAACTACTTTCTGTCTTTGAAAGACTGAAGTGGTTACCAAAAATGTCAAAAGACTGGACATCAAGTTGTTTTAGCATTGCTATGCATATGTGTATTATTTTTTATGTTTTGTAGCACTTTTTCAAGCAGGTTCCTGGCAGAATCTGCCTGAAAAAGATGTGAACATACAGTGTCGGACCGGGGAGCCAAAAGGGGCCACTAGTAACCAACTACAGGACCCCACTTTTCAGCTACATGCAAATGTGACATTATCCTCAATCACTAATTTATGTAACAATGAACAGGGTAGATTGTTAAATGAATAAGATGCTGTCTTTGTCTTTGTCTATCCATAGTGACTGAAGTATTTAGTGCTAAGTACTGCTCATATAAGAGGGTGGTGGCTCACTCTTGCACAGGGGCCAATTGGAGGATGTTCCTGTTCTCCTGTGGGCCAGTCCAAGCCTGTGTACATATACCCTAAGAAAGGCATAATATGAAAATGAAAGGACCCTCAACAAAGCAATAAATACCCTACAGTTAGCCAAGCTCACTTGGGACATGGGGATTGACAGGTACTGTAATTCTTTTTCATTTTTAACTTATCAAATTTTATTTGAGGTGCATTTCCTTATGGTACACAAATAATTGCTGCATGAATCTTCCTTCCTTCTCATAATCTCCCATAATTGCAAAAATCAATGAAATTCTCAATTCACTCGGATTGAACAAATTGCTGCGTTCTTCATGGGCTTTTTAGGACAGAGGAATAGGCGACTTGTATTTATAATAAGCTGCAATACAGGATGTCAACATATTAGAGGATGTTCGAATTACGTTTTTTGAGGAGTCTTTTTGATTGTGTCTGCTCCAAAAGACACCTGGAAAAAAATGTTAAAAAACACTTGAAAGACTTTTCCTATTCATTTTTATTGAGAAACAACTTCATATTCATATGCGGAGTCCTTTGATGGTTTTTTGTTTTTTGATGGGAGTAAACAAAGTGCTTGTCACTTCTTTAAAGTGAATTTCATTAGGTACCACTTCAAACTAGGCATTGTCCAATCCAAAAGTTGCAAAAATTGCCTTGGGAAAATTAAAAACGCTTCCAAAATGATTGAAAGACTCTTCAAAACCACTTTCAGAAATAGTTCAGGAAACTAAAAAAAAACAAAAGGAAAGTTTCCTGAAGTGGCTTCCACTAGAAAACTCATGAGAAAAAAACCCTCGGTGTGTACATATGATTATAAGTGATGATAACTTACCTTTAAAATCCTGTATATAAACGTAGAGGCCTGAAGGTTACATAACACCACTGCCTTCCACAAGATCAATAGGGATGTGAAATAAATCCCTGACCTTGCCAGCAAGGCATAGACACATTAGATACATACAGTCATTGATTAGAGGCATCATGTGATAGATTCATCCAAACTGAATTAGGTCTCAATGAGTAAAAAAAATGTGATAAGTAGATCTAGTTTACACGACAAAATATTTTATGAGAATTCTCTGTTCTATTGTTATTCAATTAAACAATTATATTTTTTACCTGTGGTTCATCCTCTTCTATAAGAGTCTGCAATTTCCCTGGCGTACTTGTAATTTGTTGGAGAAATTGAGGCAGGTAAGATGGAGGGTCAGTCTGTGCATCTACTGATAACAAAGAAAGAAGGAATGCAGAATGTCAAACTCCAAGCCACCAAAAGAAACTTGCAATGGCAATACTACACGTTAGAATATGGATACAATCATATACTACACACCTCACTTTAAGGGAGCAAAAATGCTATTAACCTGCAGATATGGGGTTAACCTTCAGGTTAACAGCATTATTAACATGCTCATCTCCAGCACTTAGCCAAACTCTTCGGGGAGAAAATGAACTTTATCCCCCCACAGCGTTCTGGTTTCAGTCAGAAGGGCAGCGCCAGTTCGAATTCAATCTGAGAATATAGTGGAGTGGCTGTAACCGCGTCCCCGACCCTGACTGATACTGGCACAGCATTGGGATCGGCTGTCAGTCAGTGCAGGGTGGCGGTTACAGCCACCGCTCTCTATAAACAGAGAGGTGTCTGAACCACAGCCGTGACTGAAACAGTAATGCTGAAAATTCTCCCCTTATAATTTCTAGGGGTCTGACTACTGGGACTCCAACCAATTCAAGCCCAGTGTGAATGGAGCGGATGTCGATCTGGTGCATGTGCACTGGTGAGGTAACTTTCAAACTTGCGAATATCTCTGTAAGCAGGTGTCACTTGCTTATGAAGAAAAGTAGTCACATGCCTACCCATTGGTGGCCCAACACCATCTATTTCCACTATCAGGTGCGGTGCTGACATCATTGTCATTACATTCTTTTATCAGTAAAATTTGTGTTCCTCCTTCTGGGCAGCCTGTACTCCTGCCTGGATCATTTTATTTCTGTATATTAAGTTTTGATGTCAGTCTATTAAAAGGATGGCTAGAAGAACAATCCCTAAGCACAGAGTCCCATTAAAATCTTCCCACAACACTCAGTCTTTGCCAGTTATAACTATGTACTGACTCTAGTGTTTTTCTCCTGCAGTTTGCTAATGTTAGCCCCCCATTTGAACTTGACCTTGAACTAAATTAACCCTACTGTTGTCCGCTCTGAATTGGACTCTGGTTCTGCTTTTCTGGTTTTGATCCTGGCTATCCACTTGACTTGATCCATGCATTTTGAGTTTCTCCTCGTAACTAATAGGGTATGTGCACACAACATCTTTTTGTTTGCCCTGAAGCATCTTTTCTGATGTCCCATTGGATGCCTTGCAGCGGATTTGCCACCAGTATTTTATTTTAATTTCATACATAACATAGTAGTGGCCTACAAACAAAAACTGCCAGAAGAATGGACCAGTTGCTTCATGGCTTTATAAGCCTCAAGTGATTGAAAGAAGTTACAAAAGATGGAACATATGCACAGCATTGTGACATTGCTGAGCATATCTGCATTCTTTTTGGTGTTTTTAGCTGTTTTTTGGCAGGTACCAAACATAATTCAACTAAAAAAAGAAGTTGTTTGCACATACCCTTACTTTGTTTTTCACCTAGCTTGTTAACCATCCCACAGCCAACTTGCTCCACCAGCCAGGAGCTACTCTGTGAATGCAACAAAGGTGCTTTTGCAGACTAAGAAAGTTCTCTGTAAAAGAGTGAATAACAAAGCATTCCTTGAGAACTGCGACTCAAAGACGTACCTCAAAGACTGGCCATTGAAGTGCTCTAAATAGTTGCTTCACACATAGCTTCCATAACAGTAGCCATATATTAGTTCTACACACACAGGATCACTCTAGAACTAGCCTTCACCAAAATGTTGGGGTAATTGCACATTATCAGCTGCTATATTTGTACATAGAAGATCATTTGGTATAGATTTAGCTCTTGAAGAAAAAAAATCAATAAACAAAGCAACCAAAAAACATTGAACAAACATTAAAAATTGGACGACACTTGAATGGCATACAAATCGTATCTGAGTGCCAACGATTTTGTCACAGACCCATAAACTTGCATTGACTTGTTTGATCAGTGGCTTGGATTAAAATTAGACATGTCTCTGCGTTTCGGTGCGAACCACTCCATCTCCAAAAATACATGGAAATATGAACAGCACCATATACTATAACATTCATGAGTTCTATAACTAACATTTGAATGAGCCCTAAAAGTGATCACAACATTGTACAAGTGATGAAATGTCTGAGGTCCTAGATATGTTAGTAGGGAGAGCAAATAAATAACAAGGTTGTAAATAGTTTTTTGTTGAAATGTTAATATGGTTTGCTTACTAAATTTTACTATCAAATATTGAAGTACATGTTTCTATATTCAGACCTGACTCTCTTGGATCATCAAGTAAAACACTATCAAAGACACTTCCCGATTCCACATCTTCATCTTCCATAAGATCTTCGGGGGCAGGTTTTCTCAGGCCTTCTGTCTGCTTAGATAATATGTTGTACTGGAAAGATAAAACATGTTTAACAATTGAAATACATTACTAACCATTTAGTGACTGAGACAAATTTGGCCTTATGGAGGACCTTTTGAACAGTTTGAGCATGGTAAACTGGCCACATTCATGGAATTATGGCTGCAGAGTGGAATAAAACTTAATTTTCATTTTTTAATTTCCCATCTTTATTGCAGAGATATTAGCATATACTGTAAAGTTTAGGTTATACCGTAATTCATGAAAAACCCAAATGGAAGTTACCAGAGATTCTTTCTCTGGTGGCACGCACTTTGTCTCCTGCATGATGCTAGCCAATTATAAGCAGGAGGTGTCATGTAGAAAAAAAGAACATGCCACAAGAAGATCAGAAGAAAATGCTTTCTACTGTGAGATGTAATGATCGACAGCCCTACTCTTAGCCCTGATCTCTGGAACTACTGTATAGAATGAAGCAGAGCTGAGTGTAATTTCAAAACACCTCCAACTTTAATATCACAGCAATCAGTGTTGGGGGAAATGAACAACAAGGCTGAGTGTGATTATACATTCCAGCTTAAATGTCACAGCAGACATTGTGAGGAAAGAGTTACATCAGAGCTATGGTTCATTACAAACATCTCCAGCTTTAATTTCAGAACAGCAAGTGTTGAGGGAACAGGTACAGAAGAGCTGAGCATCATTACAAACACAGCTTTCATCCCAAAGCAGTCAGTGTGGAAGAAGTAGAGCCAAGTTGAGTGTCATTACAAACACATCTGCAGCTCTCTTCTCACAAGGATGTTAATTCAGCTGTATCCCCTCCCCTCCACACTGACTGCTGTGGGATAAAAGCTGAAGATGTTATCATACTCTGAATCCTCAATAGTATACATCAGCTGCAAAGATCAGGGCTGTGAGCAGTGCTGTCTAAGGATATGTTTCCACTTTCCGTATTGCCGGCACTTTGGACGCAGCGGAAAGTCCACTCTGCCCAAAGCGCCGCCTCAACTTTCTATGCGCACTGATTCCGCAAGTGTTCATTGAACACATTCGGAATCACCACATCATATTCATAGACTGTATTATTTATCTTTCGGAGACGGAGCGTCTCCACAAGATAAATAGACATTCTGCGTTCTATAAAGACGCGCCGCTTGTCCAGATTCGTGGGTGTGTCACCCACATTTCAGTACGCATGGTGGAGATGGGATTTCTTAAAATCCCTCCACTATGCTGTAACATCTGGACGCAGCGGATTAAATGCTGCGGCTGTACGCAGCGTTCAATCCGCAGCTAATCCTGCTGTAATCCGGACCGTGGAAACATATCCTAATATTAAATCTCACGGGAGAAAGCATTATTCTTCTGATCTTCTGAGAAACTTGTTCTTCTATCACCTACATGACACAACCTATAGGAAATAGATTGTCACTAGAGTTCTAGTCCTCTTCCTCTCTGAAGAGACAATTTGCATATTTCACAAAGGAGCATTGCAAGGCTTAAAAGTCTCCTCACCTTGGCATGTCAGGCTTGAAATGTCACTCTCCACAAGAAGAAATGTTATCAATTGGATCATAGTCAGACGCCTCTCACCCAGCCAAATGAGATCTTGCACTTTGCATTGATGAGGAGCAGTACCCCGAAACACAGTGTATGTAATTTCAGATTTTAGTTTTAGCTTTTATTCTAAGTCATGTGGCAAGGCTCGTTAGAGGGTCGATATTGATGTTTAGGATTGCTACTTCCAATAGGTGGCACTCTGAAGACACAATTTGCATACTTCACAGAGGAGCATTGCAAGGCTTAAAAGTCTCTTCACCTTGGCATGTCAGGCTTGACATGTTACTCTCCGTAAGGAGAAATGTTACCCCTTGGATCAAAGAACTTTAGGACACAGGATGTGAAAACAAAAAAATATATATTTTTTTCACTAAAATCATTATTTAAAACCCTAATATTTCTCATTTTATCAAAGGTTAATGGGAGAAAATTGACCTCACAATTAATTTGTTACACAATTTTTCCTGAATGCACTAACTCCCCATACAGGAAAGATGTATATCTTAGTACTGTGTTAGCCAGTAGATAGAAAAATATTTAGAATTGAGAGTCCTCAGTGGTTGATACCTTTTAATGGCTAACTGAAAAGATGGTAACAAATTGCAAGCTTTCAAGACTACTCAGGTCTCTTCATCAGGCTAGACTAATACAAAATCTGAAGAATCACATATTTATACACAACACAGCACAGAAATAATGCAATAGGTAAGACAAGTGACGTGAAACAGAATAGTCATTAGACCATTAGAGTCTGAGGTGCCAGATAAGAAAAAAAAACTAAAGTTTGTTTTTGTTGGAATAGTTTGTGGGCACTAACTGATGAAAAAGGTAACAAATACATGGGCAATGGAAAAATACAGGCATGCAAATATTTACTCACATATTACAGAGGAATGCACTGGGGAGTGGAGGATGGGGAAAACCAAAGTAGGAGAAGGAAAGGGAATTATCACACTTACTAAACCAAGCAACAATCACAGATAGACCCACCAAACGCCTTCTCATATAACCACTAACAACTATCCTCCCAGACATGCAGCAAAAGCTAGCTCTGATGATGTGTGTCAGTCAGGACTCAGATTACAGTATATAGAGGATAAGAGTGGTTAACCATGCTCAGGTGAGTACCCTAGCTCTCAAAGCGCTCAACATGGCTGATTAACCCCTGTCATTAGACTATTCTGCTTCACGTCACTTGTCTTACCTATTGCATTATTTCTGTGCTGTGTTGTGTATAAATATGTGATTCTTCAGATTTTGTATTAGTCTAGCCTGATGAAGAGACCTGAGTAGTCTCGAAAGCTTGCAATTTGTTACCATCTTTTCAGTTAGCCATTAAAAGGTATCAACCACTGAGGACTCTCATTTCTAAATATTTTTCTAACTCCCCATATGCAGTCAAAAACTATGTGTTCTCATAAAGGATAGAGCACTATTTTATTTTTGAAGCACAAATTTGTCTGGAATAAATTGCAGACACCATGTTGCATTTACAGTGACCATCAGATGCCAAAACAGCAGAAACCTCTCCAAAGTTACCCAATTTTAGACCTGCTTGTTTACTCTGCTTGTGATATATCCTGCATCTGGCTCAGTTTTAATTATCTGATAAAGATGAGCACATACTTCTCCCCTCTATTTTACTCCTGAGTGCATTTATTAGCACATATATTGTGAGATAAAAGTCCATGGAATAAACAGCATTATAATAATAAGTAATAATAATAAATACCATTTGTTTTTTAGAATGCAAATGTTGTTGGTATATATTATAGACACCATTAGAGTCTGAGGTGCCAGATAAGAAAAAAAAAACTAAAGTTTGTTTTTGCTGGAATAGTTTGTGGGCACCAACAGATGAAAAAGGTAACAAATACATGGGCAATGGAAAAATACAGGCATACAAATATTTACTCACATATAACAGAGGAATGCACTGAGGAGTGGAGGATGGGGAAAACCAAAGTAGGAGAAGGAAAGGGAATTATCACACTTACTAAACCAAGCAACAATCACAGATAGACCCACCAAACGCCTTCTCATATAACCACTAACAACTATCCTCCCAGACATGCAGCAAAAGCTTGCTCTGACGATGTGTGTCAGTCAGGACCCAGATTACGGTATATAGAGGATAAGAGTGGTTAACCATGCTCAGGTGAGCACCCTAGCTCTCAAAGCGCTCAACATGGCTGATTAACCCCTGTACTTCCAAAAGAAATTTAAACCATTTAAAAAGAAGGTGAAGTGCTTCTTTTCAGCGCAGGAGTAGGAGCAATCAGACGCTGCGGTCTCGAGGCTGCTCTCTGTCGTGGTATCCCCGTGACATAGACTTTTTCAGAAATTTTTTTTTTTTTTTTAATTATCTGATGACTTTTTATACCACTTTTTGCCTGTCGGTGTGAGGAAAAAGTTATGATCACAGGGTGCTGATAGGAAGCTGATGGTTTTAAAGAGGGAGCCCCTACCTCTGTTAACCATCCAGATGCCACTCTGGCGATTGCTTCTAGGGGATTAAGAAGCCATGATCAGTCATAACATTGGCTTGAGGACTATTACCATATTTTTGTAGATATAAAAAATATTTTGGCAGTGCATTTATTTACTTCCCTGTACATTATGAGCCTGGCTTTGTTACTTGGTTTGTGGTGCTCTATATAAATTTTATGTATTTATTATGTAATAAAGTTTAAAAAAATTTCAAGAAAACTCTTTGGTAACTCCTTTTTTCTTTATTCCTTTTGGATATGTTTTGGATTGGGAATTACAATTATGTTGACAGTTTATGTTGAGTTATTGAACTGCTATTGATCTATTCAATTAAATGAGGAATTTTTTGATGTTTAATAACATTGGCTGTGGCTGATGCAAATTGGTGTCAGCTATAATATACAGCTGACAGTCACTGCATTTTTACAAATTGGGGGGCACTATTTATTTATCCTTCCACTTAGCACCATAAAAAGGCAACATTGTGGAATAAGACCTTTTAATGACCGCCGTAAAAAGGCATATCAGCGGTCATAAAGGGGCTAATCTAGAAAAGTGGCTGTCTGACTTAAACAATACATTTCACCCTACTAGGTACATTGATCAAGTAGCAGGAAAAAATATACTACTAAATTCACCCCTTAAGAGTGCCACATAGTAATCTGAGAGTATCAGTTCAACAAATTAGTTTGTCTCATACTCCTGAAAATGTTACTGCTTTGGGGAATCATGTAAATTGACAACCATTATTTTACTATTTACAGCCTGTGTTTGGAAAGTTACACGCCATGAACAGCACTGCTTTCACATACAAAAATGATACAGGTAGCCAAGGGCCCATCTTTCAACTCTCAAATTGATTTTCTTACACAAAAGGTCTGTGCATAGGATATCTGTATATGTGGGCCCAACCCTCATTGACAAGCAAAATGAAGTGGTCACGTCGATCCAAAGAATGTTTTATTTTTTTACACATGCAAAACTGTTTACTTTAAGTAAAAGAAAAAAATACAACCCCTCATTTTTATGGTGCCATGTCTGGTATTTTGCAATACTGAGTGCAATTTGTATTAATAATATACATATAATGTTATAGTATTAGAGGTGAGCTATATTAATTTTTTTCTGGTGTTAAAGGGTATCTGTCAACAACGTTACACCTTCTTACGTTCACAACCCCCACCGTACACACCATTTATAATATTGTGTAGCCCTTTAATAGGTAAGCCAGTCAAACTCTTTATGATCAAAAAGTGCTGCGTTAGAGACAAGAAAAGTTATTTCTGGAAGTGCATTGCGGCTTGACGATGCACTTAGAGCTCCTAAGCCTCTCCTATATTTCCTACCTACCGTCAAAGCACAATTTCTCTCTGCTAGAGCAGCACTTTGGGGTCATAAAGGGAGAGCTACATGATAATATAAATGGTTTGGGGCTAAAAATTGCTTTAAATATAGATTTTAGATGTCTCTATGGATACAATATTGACCACAAATGTGAATAATAGATGTATTATATCATAGGAATAAAGTGGCATACAGTCATTCAATGTTTGTCTTCAATACGTTGCGCATTATTCTCAATTCAGATTTTAATATTCTGTAAGTAAAGGTTATAATCAAATATTGGCAGAAATTTAGGTTAAGACTTGAATAAGAGTTTTCTAAATCTTAACATAGATTGGCTTCCTTGCTCATGTTGTAAAGCTTGGTAAGTACTGAATATTATAACGTTTGTTCTTATATTGATATATAGACTTCAAACATTTTAAAAATGATTCATTATTTAGAAACCAGCGCATTCATGAGTATATTAGGATTTCTGACGTAGTATGTCTAAGACGCAGCCAATCAACCGGTGGGCATAGGCCCCATACTACCTCCTGGAGCTTGTCCAATATGTCCAATGTTTGCTTCAGCTTGACACTCAATGCTTCCAAATGATACATAATGGTGACATCATCTGTTATAGCCACATCACTGCTTTGGCAGTCATGTTGTTGGTCTAACAAAAAAAATATTGCAATGGAAATAAGTTAAAATATACATGTGGGGAATGCATAAATTAGTAACATTAAATGCTGCAACGTTAGGAGCGATTATAGGGTTGAACAAGATGGAAAAAATGATTATTAGAAGTTGTCAGTGCTCTGTGCAGATTTTGGACTACTGAGTGATGTTTGGCAAGTTTCTTAAAGGGGTTTTTAACATTGATGGTCTATACTTAATATAGGTCATCAATGTCTGATGGATGAGGGTGTGACACCCGTCTCTTTAACTGATTAGCTGTTCCCAGTGTTGGCGGTGACTGGAACTGCTCAGTTATGGAACTGCATTGCACAGCTCCATCGACTGTATAGTGACTGTGGCCAGGTACTGCACATCTGACCCTATTCAAATCAAAACCAGGAACAGCTGATTGGCGGGGGGTGCCTGGTGTTGCACCTCCACCAATCAGACATTAGTGACCTAACCTAAGGAGAGTCCATCTGTGCTAAAGTCCTGGACAAACTCTTTAAACTAGTTCCTGTTGATAATTAAGCAAGCACTAGATGGGGTGTAGCCGTGCACACAGCAACGATGTTTAACCGAGTCCAATGTCTACATTTCATTGTGAAACATACATCATCTGATTTTACTCTTTTGAGCTGTCAGTTGGCATTGAAATGAGTGTTCTACAGTTTCTATAAGCATTTAGCTGACATTGTGAATACTAAAATCTTCCCACAGACTTTTAAGCTTTTTCTATATTATGCACATCACCAAGTAGTGACCTCATTACAGTGGAATTTCATTACGTTTTACGAGGCATGTTCTACTAAGACAGAATAGCTTAAGCATCTTCTTGTCACATTCTGGTCTGTGGTTTGCTTGATTTCTATTGTTCTTTTATTTGCCAACTTTTATTACTCTGGGACTCTATGCAAATAAAGGCTTATAATTAGACATTCAGATCAGCACAATCACAAAGCAGTTTCGACAAATGACAAACAAGCTACATACAAAAGTGTAGAAGAAGGGGTCAAAGACCACAACTGTTGTTTTAGCATAGATGCTACATGGAAAGTGAAGCTACTGTTGGCTTTATGCCCACACGATTAGCTCACCGTACAATCTATACCAATTGCCTACTTAACATAATAAATATTTTAAAATCTGTTAAGGTTCCAGGCAAATTAACAAACAAAAAAAGGTTTTGCGAAAGAACAATAGTACTTACAGTAAAATTATAAAAAATAAATAAGTAAAGAATTTAAGATCTACTTACCGGAAATGGATGGCACTGATACTGTCACTCTTGCATTGGTTTTATTCATTTTAGAAGTTTGCAATGAAGACAATCTCCCAGGTGCAGTAGAAACAGAACTTAGAGATGAATATCTCTGCAGTCCATGTGCTCCTAATAACCATTCACGTAAATGCTGTACTTCTTCTTGAAAGCAAGTGTATACTGCCAGGCAGGCTTGAATGCTGCATAAAAACAAAATACATAATTGAAGACATAATAAAGTATCTAGACCAGGGCTGGGCAATTTACATGAGTAAGGGAGACAAGTTCTTAGTGCAGTTGTAATCAAAATTATTAAACCTTAATTGCAAATTAGGATTTAGGGATTCTGTTCTGTAGAGCGATAAAACAAAACTGAAACTTTTTGGGCCTATGGGTCAGATGTATGTCTGTAGAAAAAAGAATGAAACATAAATTGAAAAGAGCATCATGCCTACAGTGAAGCATGGTGGTAACTTGGTGATGCTTTATGGCTGCTTTGCTTCCTCTGGCACTGAAAACCTGCAGCGTGTGGAGGGAAAGATGGATTCAATCAAGTATCAGTAAATCCTAGGAGAAAATGTCATACTTTTTGTGAGGAAGCTGAAGATTAGGCATCATTAGACCTTTCAACAGCGCAATGATCCCAAGCGTACCTCAAAGCTCACCAAGGCTTGGTTTTAGAAGTTCTAGAAAATTCTCCTGTGGCAATCAGAGTGGCCTAACTTGAGAAGCTTTGAAAATCTTTTGTGGGATTTGAAGAAAGCAGGTGCAGCATGCAAATGCAAGAATGTTAGTGAATCAGAGGCCAATGCCCATGAGGAATGCGAAAAGAATCCTTAAAATCACTTCCAGAAGCTGGTGTCTGTTTATGCATCATGTTTGCAGCAAGTCATAATAGGCAAAAGTGCTGAACTAAGTACTAAAGAGGTTTGCTATGAAAGGGTTGAATACTTCTGAGACTGCAGGGGTTACTATAAGTGGCATTTTTGCATTGAATTTGGAAATACCTTTTGTTGTATAAGTTGTGTTGAACATTTTAAATTTTTCTTGTTTGAATGCTTTATAGAAAACTGCAGAAAATTTGTAAATTTTGTTAATGAAGCTAATTGGTGGTTGAATAATTTTGATTACAACTGTAAGTAGTTATTTTTACTTTCTCAAATGGTTCGGTATCGGACTTTTAATTTTAACTCTAAATACGGTAATAGCTTCCACATATATGTCATTGTGTGATGTAATAATGTGGTTTGACTAATATGAGCATGTATGTGTTCTTTCTTCCTCATCACTTACCGTTCATAAAAACCACTGTCAATTTTTAGCACCTTTACTTTTAATTTCTCTTTTTTAAGGATTCTTTCTTCTCCGACACCACTCATTGATACTTTTTCCTTCCTGTCTTTCATAATGTCTTCTTTAATAACTTTCCAAAGTCGATCATTTGAATCTTCTATTGAAATCATTTCTTTTAGGAAAGACTTGCAATTTAGAGCCAACTGATTTGATACCTAAATAAAAAAGTACACAGCTTTAAAATGAATATAAAGTAAATAAGTGTAATAAATTTTATTCTGGCTTCCACTTTTTTTTTAAGTACAACGAGATAAATACATGTTACATAGTTTCTTAATAAAATTATAAATAAGGTTCTAAGATCAAGTTTTGTTTTTGAAAGAAATAATATAGTCTATACTGCTATTCTTGGTCTTAAAAACACTAGAAACTAAACCTCATTCCATATCAACAGGATCGATTAGGATTCGTAAGGATCATAGTTCTGTTACTATACAGGTTGACTTGACTAAACATGCGTGTAAAAACACACGTGTATACTTTTACAAACTCAATAAAAAAATAATATGAACTGTGCCTAAATTTGTAAAATGTCCTGATGTAAGCAAAACGCAAACGGATGTGGCAAAAGGTATCTGTTCCAATCTCCCGAACAATGTGTTATTTTGTATTTAACTCTTTCCGGACTAAACAATTTTCCTGCTTTTGTGCTTTTGTTTTGTCCTCCCCTTTTTCTAGAGTCAAACATTTTTTATCAGGACACGTTGCAGTTTTCAATGACACCAATCACTTTAAAATATCATGTACTGAAAAATGATAAGAAAAATATAACTTGAGTGAAATTGTGGAAAAAAACACCCTGCAATGCTACCATTTTCGGGGGAGTTTGCTTTTATGGCGTCCACTGTGCAGTTCTATATTTTTTCTTATTTTAATATTTTATTAACTTTTTTTTAATTTTACTTTCTTTTTTAATCTTCCTATGGGACTTGAATCTGTGATCTTTTGATCGCTCTTACTACAGTATATACAGCAGTATTGCTGCATATAGTTAAACAGATATTCACCATTCTCAAAGCCTTCAAAGGACAATTAAAATAGTTACATAGTTACATACATTGGTTGAAAAAAAGATCTAGGTCCATCAAGTTCAATCTTTCTCCAACAATTGTACATTTTGCCACTAATTTAACTATAACCCGCAATGTTATGTGTATCAAATAAATCATCCAGTCCTTTTTTAAAAGCTGTTAGAGTGTCTGCCTTTACTACCTTTTGCGGTAAGGCATTCCACAGTCTGACTTCTCTAACTGTAAGGAACCCTTTCTATTTGCCGGAATCACCTTTCTTCCACCTGTAATGAGTGCACCCTGGTCCTTAGTATGGTCTTTGGAAGGAATGAGTCATGTGCCAGTCCTTTGCACTGACTACACATATATTTATACATGTAAATGAGATCAACTCTGAGGCGTCTTTTTCTAAGCTAAACAAGCCCAACTTTTCCGACCTCTCCTCATAAGAGAGGCCTTCCATCCCTTGTAATAATCTAGTGAACAGGCTCTAACTTCTGAATATCCTTTTTAAAATGTAGAGTGTTGTGAATGGGTTTGAGATGAGTTCTGAGCAGAGGCTCCCTCTGGTGGTTACAAGCGGTACTAGTGAAGATTGTGAGGACTGGGAATCAGGTGTTACTGACTGGTCTTATATAAGGGAGTCATTTTCCCATCAGGGTTGCCGGTGATCAATTGTTCTGGTCTGAATCCTTCTTTCCAGTTTCCCTTGTAGCCTGCTGTGTCGTGTCTGCATCTCCTGCTATCAGATAAGACATTTTCTTCTTTTGTGTTTGTGCTATATTTTTGCATTTTGTCCTGCACTTCTGTGGGGGCCTTCAGGGTCCCCTCCGGGGGCTTTTGCCCTCTCAGTTTGGTACAGCCACTGAGTTTTGTACTTTTGCTTTTTCCAGTTTTTTCAGTGGCTGCTGTTTTGATTTTGTTACACCAGAGAACTAATTTAGGTGGTAGAGGTCGTGTGATCTCAGGTGATTTTGAAATTAGTAGAGTTGGTGCTTTTCAGGGTTTTCTGGGATTGCAGTAAGTACCCTTCCTATCCTTTTCTATTTAGATAGTTTGGGCCCCAGCGTTTGCTCATACTATTTTCTTTCTGTGTCAGTATTTCCTCTTGTCTAACCGCCATTACATGTTTGGGGGCTTTCTATTATCTTTGGGGTTCTGCTCCGGGCAGATAGCTTTCCTATTTCTATCTTTAGGTGTAGTTAGTTTCTCAGGCTGTGACGAGGCGTCTAGGACCAACGTAGGAACGCTCCACGGCTGCCTCTAGTTGCGGTGGTTAGTCAGGGTACTGCAATCTCATAGATTCCAACTGCTCTGGTGTATTGCCTTTTTTACCTGCACTCCTCAGCTACCGAAACATAACAGTAGAGCCCAAAACTGGATCCCATATTCTAGATGTGGCCTCACTAGTGATTTATAAGTAGGTAATAATATGTTAGGATCGCAGGATTTTATCTCTCTTTTTATACCTCCTAAAATTTTGTTTGCTTTTGTGGCTGCTGCTTGACATTGAGTACTGCTGCTCAGCTTAGGCTTGTTTCACATTTGAGTATCAGTGCGCAGCATTTGATCCACATATATCCGCATGCGTCATGCATGCATATTTTTAACATGGTGTACGCATGGACATGCTTTTGCATGCGTTCACATGTGTTTGCGTATGTATGCGTCATTTCACGGTGTGTGGCGGTGTCCGGCGAACGCAACATGTTGCATGTTTTGAAGCGTCAAATATGCGCAGTCATGCGCATGCAGATGAGTGCGTCAAAACAACGCATTACTGTCTATGGGAATGCATTGGTATTCAAGGACATGCGCATGCAGACCTCAGACTGCGCATGTCCAGGAACTGATTACAGCACCTGGAAATATTGAGCGCATGCGCATAAATAACGCAAACAGATGCAAAAATGCATGCACACGCAGCATTTTCTGGCGTCATGTGTAAGCTGATGCGGATAAAAACGCTGCGTTTGCATGCGTTTTGGCATGCGTTTGCGCATGCAGATGATACGCTGCACACACAAATGCTAATGTGAACCTAGCCTTACTTGTAACCAGAATACTCAAGTCCTTCTGTTCTGTAGTCCCGAGTATTCTCCCATTTAATGTATAAGCAGCAATAGGATTACTCCGTCCTAGGTGCATTACTTTACAGTCATCTTATTCAGATCGTTTTGCAATATTGTAATGTCAAGGTCAGATTTTAATATTCTACATAGTTTGGTGTCATCAGCAAAGATTGACACTTTACTCTCAATCCCATCCACAAGGTCATTAACCCCTTCCCGACATGTGCTGGAGGTGCGTTCCCGCAAAGAGCAGTATATATACGGTGGTGCCATTTCCGGTCACCGCGCGACATCACGCTGTGATTGTGTTACGATGGCTGCTGTCTCTGACAGCAGACGATCCCTGTACGTTGCCCCTGGGGGCTTCACCACCTCCTTGCATTGGTGATCGCTGTGATTGGCTGGTCAAATCTGACCAGCCAATCACAGCAATATGTCAATAAAGTTAAGAAAAAAAAAACATGTGACATACTGTCATCGGTGCTGTGTAACATGGCACCAATCACAGTCGTCACAATGTGTGGGGTCAACGCGATGTAACCTCACCTGATTAACCTTTTTGGTGCTGATTGGCTGAACAATAGTTTCTGTCCAATCAGTGCCAAAGGGGTTAACCTAAAATAGCAATCACCACCCTGCACGCCATCTTTGTCTCAGATTTGGCATGCAGCGCGGTTCTCTAGTCCCTCTGTGTCACCTGAGTAAAGAATCCATTGGTGGCCAGTGCAATCCTCCCTGCGATCTCCTGCCTCCAAGTCCTGTTGCTACGGACTGATCCTCCAGCAATCTGACTGCTGTGCTGTGTGACTCATCTGTGATCACAGCAGCAGCACCTCCCCATCCCTGTCCCAGTCCCCCATCCATGTTCCAGTATCCCCTCCCAATTTAATTTTTAGCGCACTTATTTTCTCTTGTTTCATGTGTGCAGCGTCCTGCACAAAGCATTCGTGCTCTTCCTGTGTCCGCAGCGCTCTGATCAGTATCGCTGCTGATCAGAGACTGTGCAACGGGACTTTTTCTTTTTTTAGTTAGTTAGCGTAGCAGACGTCGCAGTGTAAGCAACGTCCGATTTTATTTTAGAAAAAAATAATAATAGTAGTAAGTACAGCGTAGTTTTAGAGGTAGCGTAGCCGGCGTCACAGTGTTAATGACGACCGATCTTGTTTTAGAGAAAAAAAAAACGTATAAAGTAGTTTTATAGGTAGGGAGGTAGCATTTTTATTTTTTTTTGCATGAAAAAAACTTGCTATTGCCGGGTAATTTAGTGCATTGTTGGTGATATTTGTTTTTCTTTTGTAAAAAAATATTTAGTTGCGTCAAGTAAATTTTTACCTAGTGTATTAGGGAAGCGTATGTTACAGTGTTGGCGACGTCCATTTTTCTTTTGAAAAAAAGAATTATTTGCGTCGGGTAAATTTATAGGGAGGGCATTAGTGTACAGTCATGGCCAAAAGTTTTGAGAATGACACAAATATTATATTTTCACATGATCTGCTGCCCTCTGGTTTTTATGTGTGTTTGACAGATGTTTTTATCACAGACAGAAATATAATAATTGCAAACATATGAGTAACAAAAGCTTATATTGACAGTTAGAATGAGTTAATGCAGCAAGTCAATATTTGCAGTGTTGACCCTTCTTCTTCAGGACCTCTGCAATTCTCCCTGGCATGCTCTCAATCAACTTCTGGACCAAATCCTGACTGATAGCAGTCCATTCTTGCACAATCAATGCTTTCATTTTGTCAGAATTTTTAGGTTTTTGTTTGTCCACCCGTCTCTTGATGATTGACCACAAGTTCTCAATGGGATTAAGATCTGGGGAGTTTCCAGGCCATGGACCCAAAATCTCTATGTTTTGTTCCCTGAGCCATTTAGTTATCACCTTTGCTTTATGGCAAGGTGCTCCATCATGCTGGAAAAGGCATTGTTGATCGCCAAACTGCTCTTGGAGGGTTGGGAGAAGTTGCTCTTGGAGGACATTCTGGTACCATTCTTTATTCATGGCTGTGTTTTTAGGCAAGACTGTGAGAGAGCCGATTCCCTTGGCTGAGAAGCAACCCCAAACATGAATGGTTTCAGGATGCTTAACAGTTGGCATGAGACAAGACTGGTGGTAGTGCTCACCTTGTCTTCTCCGAATGAGGCGTTTTCCTGATGTCCCAAACAATCGAAAAGGGGATTCATCAGAGAAAATAACTTTAACCCAGTCCTCAGCAGTCCACTGCCTGTACCTTTTGCAGAATATCAGTCTGTCCATGGTGTTTTTTCTGGAGAGAAGTGGCTTCTTTGCTGCCCTTCTTGAGACCAGGCCTTGCTCCAAGAGTCTCCGCCTCACAGTGCGTGCAGATGCACTCACACCTGCCTGCTGCCATTCCTGAGCAAGCTCTGCACTGCTTGTAGCCCGATCCCGCAGCTGAAACACTTTTAAGAGACGGTCCTGGTGCTTGCTGGTCTTTCTTGGGCGCCCTGAAGCCTTTTTGGCAACAATGGAACCTCTCTCCTTGAAGTTCTTGATGATGCGATAGACTGAGGTGCAATCTTTCTAGCTGCGATACTCTTCCCTGTTAGGCCATTTTTGTGCATTGCAATGATGACTGCACGTGTTTCTTTAGAGATAACCATGGTTAACAGAAGAGAAACAATGATGCCAAGCACCAGCCTCCTTTTAAAGTGTCCAGTGGTGTCATTCTTACTTAATCATGACAGATTTATCTCCAGCCATGTCCTCATCAACACCCACACCTGTGTTAATGGAGCAATCACTGAAAAGAGGTTAGCTGGTCCTTTTAAGGCAGGGCTGCAATGATGTTGAAATGTGTTTTGGGGGATAAAGTTCATTTTCTAGCCAAATATTGACTTAGCAAGTAATTGCTGTTAAGCTGATCACTCTTTATAACGTTCTGGAGTATATGCAAATTGCCATTAGAAAAAGTGAAGCAGTAGACTTTGTAAAAATTAATATTTGTGTCATTCTCAAAACTTTTGGCCATGACTGTAGTCAATGTCTGTCATTTTTTGTTATACAAACTTTTTCTTTTTTACACCTGATTTTTCTTTTCTGTTTTTTTCTTCTAAGTGTTTATTCTACATTTTTTCTCTCTACGTTTCTTTCTCTGTTTTTTTTTATAATAAATTGTACCCTATACACAAGCCCCACACATTACATGTGTAAAAGTACCACTTACACACACATCCCCAGGGTTTTGAAAAAAAAATGGCCCATTCGTCAAGAAGACGCTATTTACCAGAGGAGGCATACGCCTTCCTTGCCTCCGACACGGATTCATACAGTGAGGAAGATCCTACATTCGTCTATTCCTCCACTTCATCCTACTCCTCCTCCTAATCTAGTGAGGAAGGACCCCCAGCAAGACGCCCTAGGACCCAAGGAAACTCCTGCCACAATCAATCTCATATGGATTGCACCCCCTCGAAAATTATCAGCCCGTCATTCCGATTTCATCGGCAGCTCAGGAATCCAGTTTGACACTACTGGCCTCACTGAAATTGACATCTTCAATTTTTTTTTCAGTGCGGAAAAAATAAATCTTATGGTGGCCCAGAGGAACTTGTATGCCCAACAATTTTTCACTCAAAATCCCACGTCATTATACGCCAGATGGACCCCTGTAAATGCAGCAGAGATGATGACATTTTGGGGAATTGTGCTGCATATGGGCCAAATAAAAAAAAACAGATATTCGGCAATACTGGAGTACTGATATTCTCTACAGTACACCGGTATTCTGTATGGCCAAGACAAGGACACGATTTGAGCCAATCCAAAAAATGTTGCATTATAGTGATAATGCGTAGTGTCCTGCCCGAGACGATCCAAACTTTGATCGTCTATATAAAATTTGACCAGTGGTTGAACACTTCAGCAGAAAATTTGCTGAGGCGTACATACCTCAGAGGAACATCGCTATAGATGAATCTCTGGTTCATTTCAAAGGGAAGCTAAAATTCCGACAATACCTGCCCCGTAAGAGGTATAGGTACGGAATAAAACTGTACAAACTGTGCGAGAGTATGTAAGAAAAGGACAGTGCTGAGGGTACCTGATCTGCGCCAGGTCCGGAACTGTCAGGGCTGTCTCCTCTGTTGTCCGGGGGAAAGCTTAAGAGCCCAGACCAATCTTTGTATCTGGAAGCAGGGGTTGTGGCTAAACGTTTGCAGCCAAAGCACGAGGAAACAGTCAGATCTGGCGGGAAGAGACAGCGCGCAGCAGGGAGAAGTGAGTGCTCCATCTCTTGAGCACTGGTACATCGCAGGCCCGCACCCGAGCCTCCCCGCCACCGCTAGCAGAGACTGTGAGCAGAGACGTGCAGATTGCCCATTGGTCACCACGCAGCAATGTGCCAATCGCTCCGGGCCCGTGAGTACTGTGCGCGTGTCACCCAAGAGAACGCGGGTGTGGAACAGCCATCTGCCCTCTGACCCCCCAGTGCATATTTTCCAGGCCACGTCGGGCCCAAACTGTGTGGTGGCCTATATTCTCCCGGCCACATCAGAATATGGCCTAAGGACTCAGCGGAAGGTATCTGTCATGTATAGTGTACAGTTCCTATAGCGTCTTGTGCTTGGGTGCGAGGAAAACACATGAGACACAGGTTGATATGAAATGACTTGTATTACTTCATACAAGCATGCAGAAAAGGTCACACAGTTTGCAGGAACAGAGGCAGGAGACACAGCAGGCCAGAGTAACTTCAAGCTCTACAATAACTCTCCAAATTATGAACAGAAGAAAAAAAGAACGACCAAATAGTCCCGAGTACTTATATGTAAACAAAATTTTATTAATTTACAAAAACAGGTGAGCAAAAAACGGGGGTGACACCCCAGCCAGATTAACACATGTGGGAAAGAAGGACGCACATGGGATAAATGTGCATGATAGTATATTGATATAAATGATTACATCACTGCAGTAGTAACACCAGGATTTGATAGTATCACAAAGGACAGAGAAGCTGCCATCACCATGATGTATATATAGGGATGAATTAGTAAGAACTCATTTTGAGACTATCAATCAATGCAAAATGATACTAAAGAAGTTGGACAAATGCCAATGTAAATAGGGACAATGCCAAACTGTTAGTTACCTGGTGTGAAAAGGCAGGGAGCACCCAGTACGTCCACCCCAAACGTACTGGGTGCTCCCTGCCTTTTCACACCAGGTAACTAACAGTTTGGCATTGTCCCTATTTACATTGGCATTTGTCCAACTTCTTTAGTATCATTTTGCATTGATTGATAGTCTCAAAATGAGTTCTTACTAATTCATCCCTATATATACATCATGGTGATGGCAGCTTCTCTGTCCTTTGTGATACTATCAAATCCTGGTGTTACTACTGCAGTGATGTAATCATTTATATCAATATACTATCATGCACATTTATCCCATGTGCGTCCTTCTTTCCCACATGTGTTAATCTGGCTGGGGTGTCACCCCCGTTTTTTGCTCACCTGTTTTTGTAAATTAATAAAATTTTGTTTACATATAAGTACTCGGGACTATTTGGTCGTTCTTTTTTTCTTCTGTTCATAATATTGTCCAGCGACTGTCCCGTAGATCTCCATTGTGCCCACATTTATATACACAATGTGACTCTTCCTTTGTTATAACATCCACGTTACATTTACCATTGTTATGGGCACTTGTTTCTTGAAGTGTGTTTGTTTAATAACTCTCCAAAGCAGGTTCAGGATCTCTTCTCTGTACCGTAATTCCTCTGCAAACATGGATTCACCAGACAGCAGGTTTCCAGAGTCCAAAAGTGTCAGTATTCCGGGTTTTCTAGGTAACTTTGTCAATGATTTTGCCCTTTGTTAAAATGGAGTTTGCTGTTTTGTGTGCCCTACTTCCTGTTCGTTTGTTTAAAACCTGGCTCAGGTGTTGGCTTCACTGCTGGAGTATTCTGCTTCCGTTTCCCTGCAACCCAGCTGCTTTGTTCCTCACAGATCTTTTGTGTATTTACCAGGAAAGTGCATAACCTTATCTTCAGGTGTTTCTCAGCCACAGCAGTTTCTACCCATGGCTCTGGACATTCTCTGCATATGTAATGGTACTGCCACACTAAGCTATCCCGCTAGCGATCTCGTTAGCGTTGCATACTAATGAGATCGCTAGCGGGATTGTTTCTATGTCGCTAAATGCTGCCGCATTTAGCGATATAGTTAACGACGCTATCGCTGTTAGCGATCTTCTTAACGACTTTAGCGGTACAAAAGTACCGCTAAATCGCTAAGAAAAGGTGCCACACAGCGATAAGATACTTACCCAGCGGGAGCGCCAGCGATGAAATAGGGTCCGGAACGATTCCAGCGACGAGCGAGATCACAGCAGGAAGCTCGTCGCTGGAAGCTGCCGCACTGAACAATATCGCTAACGGGATCGCTAAATAGTGACGTTTTTTAGCGATCCCGTTAGCGATATTGTTTAGTGTGGCATACCCTTAAGTTGCACAAAGTACTGTGTTATCACTAAACTGTTGACTTGGGAATTTAACCCTTGGTTCACTCCATCTGATAAGAACTGTGTTTCTGAACTGTTGCTGTTTAACCCTTTGTGCATTACCTCTGGTGAGAGCTGTTGGAACTGTTACTGGAACCTTACTGACATATGAACTTGTTGTTGGACTTCACTGAATTAAGCCACAACTGAGATTAACTTGTTCCTGGACCTCCCTGTGTTTTCTGCATACCTGGATCTGACTCTTCACACACCAGCAGTGTGTAAATCCAGCCACGTTACCTGTGCATCAGACTTACCTTGTGGTCACATTTGTGTGAGGACTCCGTCGTAAGAACTTTACCACCCTCGCTATAGAGGTTCAAAGACTTATATATCCGGATTCATATAACTGGACTTGTATATATATATATGGACTCATTGCATGTCACTACGGGTTGTTTGAATATTGTTTTTGGGTGTTTTGCTGTTTCACAAATACATTATTTGCATTCAAAGAAACCCGTCTCTGATTGTTCATTGCCCCACGCTATCAGAATCCTCGAGTTCCTACAATAGTATTACAGGATACTCCAGCCTAAAAAAGAGGATTCTGCTGGGGCAATGACGGAGACACGGGCAGACAAATTGTTCACCATAGTTAACTCCTTGCAGCAGGAGGTGGCGGCTGCACTCAATCAGATTAGAGACTTGGAGTCTCGGGTTAACCACAATGCACAGGGGTTTGGTCAGGCTCTCCAAGATCTACGTGCTAGGTTAGGTGTCCTGGAGGCCTTACCTACTGAGCCTACCTCATCCACCAGTATGCCCAAATTGCCTCCATTCCGTTTTAATGGTGACCGAAGTCAATTCCGTGGGTTTGTTAATCAATGTATATTATTTTTTGATGTACATGCCTCCTACTACCGGTCTGATAGATCTAAGGTTCTATGTATTATTATGTTGTTGACATCACGTGCACTGGCTTGGGCAAATCCTATGGTTGAAAGTCATGATACCCGTCTAAATAATTTGGACAATTTTCTGGCAGCCATGGCGCAAATGTTCGACGATCCCAACCGCCGTGCTACCGCTGAATCTGCCTTGCTTTCCTTACGCCAGGGGAAACGGTCAGTCATAGAATATGTTACTGAATTTAAAAGGTTAGTGGTGGACACCCAGTGGGAAAACAATGCTTTATTACCAATCTTTAGAAAAGGTTTGTCAAATGCAATCAAGGATGAGCTAGCTCGTTCAGAGTCTCCACAGGAGTTTGAATTGTTTATACAGCACTGTGTACGTATTGATATCCGTTTAACTGAACGCAGACAAGAAAAATGGGCCGCTGTAAATCGCATTACTAATTACTCTCTTCCGTCCAGGGAAACCACAGGCAAAAACCCGCGAGAGGCTGAGGAGGTGCCTATGCAGGTGGACTCACTGCAGAGACGTGAGAATAATGAACGCCGCGAACACCGTCTCCGTGAGCGCTTATGTTTCTATTGTGGTCAATCGGACCATTTCCTCATCAATTGTCCTAAATGTCCTAGGCGACCCAACAAGGTGTTGGCGGTAGTAGGGGATTATGATAACACAGACGCTGAGTCTGAAGTTTCGGAAACCAGTCTACATCTAGATGCGGTTTTTCCCCCAATACTGATGCCGACTTCCCCTAAAGATCAAGGGGAGAAATATTCACATTGTTCTCTTCCTATACAGATTCAGTGGGAGGAACAGTGGATATCAAGTTCTGCCATGATAGACTCTGGAGCAGGTGGGAATTTCATGGATTCTTCTTTTGCAAAGGAACATGGTATAAAGACACAACTAAGAGCTTCACCAATCACTATGGAAACGGTGGATGGTTCCCCATTAGTTTCTGGACCAGTAGATCGGGAGACAGTGCCTCTGGAGTGTAAGATGGAACCAGACCATCAAGAAACACTTTCATTCATGTTAATATCTTCTCCTCATTTTCCTGTAATTTTAGGAATTCCCTGGTTACGGTCACAAAATCCAATCATCAATTGGGAAACCAAGGAGATAACCTTTCTCCCGAAGTGCAGTTCTACCATCAGTCCAACTGTAGCGGCTCCAGTTACCCAGAACTTGGAAGAGGTAATACAGGTACCTACTCTCCCTCTGATATATCAGGAATTCTCAGACATTTGTGATAAAAGGAAGGCAGATCAACTTCCCCCACATAGACCGTATGACTGCCCCATAGAATTGCTTCCTGGAGCAGCGATTCCTTTCGGCCATGTTTACCCGTTGGCGGCTCCGGAATTAAAATCTTTACGAGAGTATATAGATGAGAATTTAGCCAAGGGGTTTATCCGACCATCTTCTTCACCAGCGGGAGCTCCAATATTCTTTGTAAAGAAGAAGGATGGTACTCTAAGACCCTGCATTGACTACCGGGAGTTAAATAAGGTAACCATTCGTAACAGGTACCCGTTGCCCCTAATTCCAGAATTGTTGGAAAGAGTTCGCCAGGCCAAAGTATTTACCAAATTAGATCTTCGTGGGGCATATAATTTACTCCGTATACGGCCCGGAGACGAATGGAAGACGGCTTTTAGATGCCGGTATGGACATTTTGAATATTTGGTGATGCCATTCGGACTCTGTAACGCTCCTGCTGCTTTTCAACATTTAGCCAACGACATTTTCAGGGATTTATTGGACCAATATGTGGTAATTTACCTTGATGACATCTTAATCTTTTCTGACTCCTTACAGGAACATCAGGAACATGTCAAGACCGTACTTAGACGTTTGAGAGATAATCATTTGTACATCAAACTCGAAAAGTGTGAGTTCCATTGTTCTGAAATTCAATTTTTAGGCTATGTTATCTCGCCTCAGGGATTGAATATGGAGTCCAGCAAGATCCAGGCAATCTTGGACTGGCCGGTACCAGGAAACATTAAGGAGGTACAACGATTCATTGGCTTTGCTAACTTTTATAGACGGTTTATCCGAAATTTTTCAGAAATTGTCCGTCCCATCACTCTCCTCACCAAGAAGGGGAAGAAGTTTGAATGGTCTTCGCAAGCTCAGGAAGCCTTTGATCGCCTGAAGGGTTGTTTTACCACGGCTCCAATATTGATGCATCCGGATCCTGCACAGCCTTTTATCGTGGAGGTGGACGCGTCTGACTGTGCATTGGGAGCTATCCTCTCACAACGTACCGGAGACAAAGGTTTGCTGCACCCGTGTGCCTTCTTCTCTCGTAGGTTATCTTTTGCAGAACTTAACTATGATGTGGCAGATAAGGAACTTTTGGCAATTATTTCTGCCTTTAAGGAATGGAGACACCATTTGCAGGGGCAACTCAGCAGGTAGTAGTACTCACGGATCATCGCAATTTGGAATTCCTTAAGTCTGCCAGGTGTCTTTCTCCTCGACAAGCTAGGTGGAGTTTGTTCTTGAACCAGTTTAATTTTATTATTTCGTACCGCCCAGGTTCACGTAATGGGAAAGCTGACGCATTATCCCGAATCCATACCGTGGATTCCGTGCCTGGGACCCCGTCGAAGACCATCTTGTCGGAGGCCAATTTCGTTGGAGTGCTCCGGAACCGGGACTTGTGGCAGGAGATCAAGCTGGCCTATGACGGTGACGTATTTCTTGCAGCTCCACCTGACAATGTGAATCTTGTCCTTCGGAATGGTGTGTGGCTTAGAGATCGATGTATTTATGTCCCAGAGGCTGTAAGACTTCGAGTTCTCAAATTGGTCCACGACTCTAAATTGGCTGGTCATAGGGGGGTACAGAAGACGCAGGAATTGTTAACTCGTTTTTTTTGGTGGCCTACCTGCTTGAAGGATGTGAATGACTATGTCCGCACTTGTGAAGTTTGTGCCCGGTACAAGGTTCCTCGCGTTTCACCTACTGGTCTTCTTAAACCGCTACCTGTACCGTCTCGCCCTTGGGGGTCTATTTCGATGGACTTTATTGTGGAGTTACCCACCTCTGGTGGTAAAAATACTATTTTGGTGGTAGTAGATCGTTTAACGAAAGCTGCTCATTTCATTCCGTGTGCTGGTCTTCCCTCAGCTACAGAGACAGTAGATCTAGTTATCCAGAACATTTTCCGGCTGCATGGGGTACCAGATGACATCATTTCTGACCGGGGAATACAATTTACCTCTAGATTTTGGAAAGGATTTTGTTCTGCGCTCCACATTAATGTTTGCTTGTCTTCTGCATACCATCCTCAGACCAACGGGCAGACCGAATGGACAAATCAAACCTTGGAGCAATATCTACGCTGTTACGTCAGTCATTTGCAGGATGATTGGCTGAAGCTACTTCCTCTAGCGGAATTTTCGTACAACAACTCCCAAAGCAGTTCCACGAAGGTAACGCCTTTTTTTGCCAACCTGGGTTATCATCCAAGTATTTTGCCTAGGTCTCCGGTTACGATTTCGGTACCAGCGGTTGAAGACAGAGTGACGGCGTTGCAACGTAATCTTGAAGTTTTAAAGGACTCCCTGACCACAGCACAGGAGCGTTACAAGAAGTCGGCCGATAGATTCCGGAAACCAGCACCTATGTATAAGGTAGGAGACTCAGTTTGGTTGTCCACCAAGAATCTAAAATTGGGTGTTCCTTCGCAGAAACTGGGACAGAAATTCATCGGTCCATTCAAGATCACTGGGATTGTGAGCTCTGTTGCCTGTCGGTTGAAGCTACCACGGACTTTAAAGGTACACCCAGTATTTCATGTTTCCTTATTAAAACCAGTCTCTCCTAACACGTTTCAGGGACGTATCGTACCTCCCCCTCCACCAGTGTTGGTTGATGGTGAAGAACAATTCGTGGTACAGGATATTGTTAATTCGAGACTTCATAGAAACCGGCTTCAGTATCTAGTTAGATGGCAAGGTTACTCTCCTGAAAATGATTCTTGGGAACCAGTAAGTAACATCAATGCGCCTCTGAAGATTGCTCAGTTTCATCGGAGATACCCGGACAGGCCTGGTCCAGGACCGTCCGGAGGCCGTCTTTAGGGGGGGAGTAATGTCAGTATTCCGGGTTTTCTAGGTAACTTTGTCAATGATTTTGCCCTTTGTTAAAATGGAGTTTGCTGTTTTGTGTGCCCTACTTCCTGTTCGTTTGTTTAAAACCTGGCTCAGGTGTTGGCTTCACTGCTGGAGTATTCTGCTTCCGTTTCCCTGCAACCCAGCTGCTTTGTTCCTCACAGATCTTTTGTGTATTTACCAGGAAAGTGCATAACCTTATCTTCAGGTGTTTCTCAGCCACAGCAGTTTCTACCCATGGCTCTGGACATTCTCTGCATATGTAAAGGTACTGCCACACTAAGCTATCCCGCTAGCGATCTCGTTAGCGTTGCATACTAATGAGATCGCTAGCGGGATTGTTTCTATATCGCTAAATGCTGCCGCATTTAGCGATATAGTTAACGACGCTATCGCCGTTAGCGATCTTCTTAACGACTTTAGCGGTACAAAAGTACCGCTAAATCGCTAAGAAAAGGTGCCACACAGCGATAAGACACTTACCCAGCGGGAGCGCCGACGAGAAAATAGGGTCCGGAACGATTCCAGCGACGAGCGAGATCACAGCAGGAAGCTCGTCGCTGGAAGCTGCCGCACTGAACAACATCGCTAACGGGATCGCTAAATAGTGACGTTTTTTAGCGATCCCGTTAGCGATATTGTTTAGTGTGGCATACCCTTTAGTTGCACAAAGTACTGTGTTATCACTAAACTGTTGACTTGGGAATTTAACCCTTGGTTCACTCCATCTGATAAGAACTGTGTTTCTGAACTGTTGCTGTTTAACCCTTTGTGCATTACCTCTGGTGAGAGCTGTTGGAACTGTTACTGGAACCTTACTGACATATGAACTTGTTGTTGGACTTCACTGAATTAAGCCACAACTGAGATTAACTTGTTCCTGGACCTCCCTGTGTTTTCTGCATACCTGGATCTGACTCTTCACACACCAGCAGTGTGTAAATCCAGCCACGTTACCTGTGCATCAGACTTACCTTGTGGTCACATTTGTGTGAGGACTCCGTCGTAAGAACTTTACCACCCTCGCTATAGAGGTTCAAAGACTTATATATCCGGATTCATATAACTGGACTTGTATATATATATATGGACTCATTGCATGTCACTACGGGTTGTTTGAATATTGTTTTTGGGTTTTTGCTGTTTCACAAATACATTATTTGCATTCAAAGAAACCCGTCTCTGATTGTTCATTGCCCCACGCTATCAGAATCCTCGAGTTCCTACAATAGTATTACAAAAAGTGTTCCAAAGTTCCTCAGTAGGAAATAGCTGGAGTCCAAAATCCTAGGTTTCCAGGAGTCAGGTCACAGGCTGACTGAAGCTTGATTCAGGAGCACTGATTGTTCAGCTGAGGCTGCTTAAGAAGCAAGAGGAGAGAATCAGGGCGGGAACATGGAAGCTGGAATCTCCATATTAACTGAGGGCAAGATAGCTGCAGCAAGACAGAAAGCAAAATGGCCGACGGAAAACTGAGTTTCAAGGAACATGTCAAAAGAGACAAAGAACCTTACATTACTCCCCCCTTAGGGACAACCTCCGGATGACCTCAGACCAGGCTTGTCAGGGTACCTCTGATGAAACTGGCGGAGCAGGCGAGGAGCATTTACATTATTGACTGGCTCCCATGAGTTGTCCTCCACTGGGTAGCCCTGCCATTTAATCAAATATTGCAACTGATTTCTGTACAACCTGGAATCTGGAATCCTTTCCACCATAAATTCTTCCTGACCATCGACCAGCACTGGGTCAGGGCAAGGAGAAGAGCGTCCAGGAAACGTATTGGGTGTTGCAGCCTTTAGTAGAGATACATGAAAGATAGGGTGGATTCTCATAGTTCTGGGCAGTTGAAGACGACAAGCAACAGCACTTATAATCTTACTGATCTTATAAGGTCCAATGTACTTATGTCCCAATTTAGACGATGGAATCTTTATTTTAAGATTTCTGGTTGACAGCCAGACCAAATCTCCTACCTTGAAAGCTGGTGCAGGTTTACGAAATTTATCTGCTGCTTTCTTGTTCCTTTCCTGAGCCAATTCTAGATTTTCCTTTAGAAGATCCATATTCTTTTGTAAAGAAGTGATTCTTTCAGCCACTGCCGGCAAGGGCGTATCTATGGGAAATCGAGGAAGAATGTTAGGATGATAACCTAGATTGGAGTAAAAAGGAGACTGCTTAGTGGAGGCGCTCTGAGAGTTGTTATAAGAGAACTCAGCCAGTGGAAGTAGATCCACCCAATCATCTTGTAGGTGGCAGATAAAGCAGCGGAGATACTGCTCCAGGGTCTGATTGGTTCGTTCTGTCTGTCCATTAGTCTGGGGATGAAAAGCAGAAGAAAGGTTTACTTTAATGTCCAATGCGGCACAGAAATTTTGCCAAAACCTTGAAGTGAATTGCACCCCTCGATCCGAAATGACCTCATCCGGTACTCCATGTAAGCGAAACACATTCTTAATCATTAAGTCTGATGTCTGTTTTGCAGTGGGTAAACCGACACAAGGGATAAAATGAGCTGCCTTTGTTAGACGATCAACCACCACTAGAATGGTGTTCTTCCCTTGAGAGGTTGGTAACTCCACAATGAAGTCCATAGAAATGGATCCCCACGGGCGGGACGGGGAGGGAAGAGGTTGTAACAGACCAGTTGGTGAGGAGCGAGGTGTTTTGCATCTTGCACAGACTTCACATGAAGTGACATAGTTTAAAACATCTTTCCTGTAAGTGGGCCACCAAAAGAAATGAGAAAGAAATTCTTGTGTCTTTAGAATTCCCCTATGCCCGGCTATCTTGGAATCGTGGATGAGTTGCAATACTCTCAATATGACTGCTTCAGGTATATACAGACGTTGTCCCTGAATCCACACACCATTCTTAAAAACAAGACTTACGTCCCTTGGGGGATGAGCCAACAAAGAATCCGCATGGTATGCTTCCTTGATGTCCTTAAGTAGGTCTTGATTATGAATCACTCCCAGGAATCTAGAGTCAGGAAGAATAGTCTTAGGAGGAGTAAGTGGACGTGTCTCTGCTGAATGAATCCTAGAGAGTGCATCAGCCTTTCCATTGCGCAATCCTGGTCTATAAGAAATTACAAAATTAAATTGGTTTAGGAAAAGATTCCAGCGAGCCTGGCGAGGAGTCAGGCACTTAGCCGACCTGATAAATTCAAGGTTACGATGGTCTGTCAGGACGACTATTTGCTGTGCAGCTCCCTGAAGAAGGTGTCTCCATTCCTTGAAGGCGGCAATAATGGCCAACAATTCTCTATTGCCCACATCGTAGTTCCTCTCAGCCGAAGACAACTGCTGGGAAAAGAAGGCACAGGGATGCAAGACATTCTTCTCACCTGTTCTCTGAGAGAGTATAGCTCCAACGGCACAGTCTGAAGCATCCACCTCTATTATGAAGGCAAGCTCGGGGTTGGGATGTACTAAGATAGGTGCGGTGGTAAATTTATCCTTTAAACAGGAAAATGCTTCCTGCGCTTGCGGGGTCCAGGAGAACCTAGACTGTTTCCGGGTAAGTTGGGTGATAGGTGACACTACCTCAGAGAAATTCCCAATGAAACGTCTATAGAAGTTGGCAAACCCGATGAAGCGCTGCACCTCCTTCACATTTCTAGGAATTGGCCAATCCTTGATGGCTTGGGTCTTGCTTCCATCCATACTAATCCCTTGCGTAGATAGTACATACCCCAGAAATTGAATTTCGGTCCTATGGAATTCACACTTTTCAAGTTTGATGTAGAGATGGTTTTGCCTTAGGCGTTCTAAGACTATTCTCACATGTCCATGATGTTCCTCTGTGGAGTTAGAAAAAATTAGAATATCATCCAGATAAATCACCACAAATGTATCTAGGAGATCCCTGGAGATGTCATTCACCAAGTGTTGGAAAGTGGCTGGGGCGGTACTCAGACCAAAAGGCATAACTAGATATTCAAAGTGTCCATAGCGTGACCTGAATGCAGTCTTCCATTCATCCCCAGGTCTAATACGGACCAAGTTATAGGCCCCACGGAGATCCAGTTTAGAGAAAATTTTGGCGTGCCGCACTCTCTCCAACAACTCAGGGATTAAAGGCAATGGATAACGGTTCCTAATAGTAACCTTATTGAGTTCCCTATAGTCTATGCAGGGTCTCAGAGATCCATCTTTCTTCTTCACAAAGAAGATGGGTGCACCTGCGGGAGATGAAGAGGGGCGTATGAAGCCTTTGGCTAGATTTTCATCTATGTAGTCCTTCAAAGCTTTTAGCTCGGGCCCCGCTAGGGGGTAGATCTTACCAAAAGGTATCTCGGCTCCAGGCAATAATTCGATTGGACAATCATATGGACGGTGAGGAGGAAGCTGATCAGTGTTCTTCTTGTCACATAAATCCACATAGTCCTGGTATACAGCTGGTAGTTCAGGGACTGACATGGTTCCTTTAGGAACAGAGCAAGCTGAAACTCCTTGACTCATCTGTTTCTCCGGAAAGTGTAATTCCTTGGTCTCCCAGTTAATCATAGGATTCTGCGCCTGTAGCCATGGTAGCCCTAGAATAATGGGAAAGTGGGGAGAAGAGATAAGCATAAACGACATTTTCTCCTGATGATCTTTACCCATAAGGACCCTCAAAGGCTCTGTTTCCTGATCCACTGGTCCAGAGGTCAGCAGGGAGGCATCCACAGTCTCCATCTGTACTGGAGTAGCCTTCTTCACTGAACGTATCCCCTGTTTCAGAGCAAAGGAGATATCCATAAAATTTCCACTTGCTCCTGAGTCGATCATAGCAGAGCTAGACACCCAGACTGAGTCAACCCAGAGTTTGATGGAAAGGAAGCAATGAGAATTGTTTATTTTACAACTCATCTGGGACACCGCTGAGGAAACTTGAAAAATTGCAGCGTTTATACCGTCATTGTCCCCAGAACTAAACGAGTTTAAGTCCGAAAAATCAAGATCTCTTGCAGCAGATCTCTCTGGAATCTGAGGCTCGGACATGACAGAGCTCCTCTCGCAACACTCACAGTGAATGACTGCTGCAGTAGTCTTACGAGAACGGCTGGGGCAGTTTATAATGAAGTGCCCTGACTTACCACAGTAAAAACATAGATTTTCCTTTATACGATGTTCTTTGCGTGCATCACTAACCCGTCTTTGTAAAGAGTCCACCTGCATAGGTTCAGGTTCTGGTTCCCTTGTGATCCTACTCAAAGGTTCCTTAGCTGAGGAGGGAGGTAGGAAAAGGTTAGTGCGATTATTTTCGAACCATCTCTCTTGTCTGCGTTCAGTCAGACGAGCATCAATACGGATACAATAGTTAATAAAGTCACCTAACGCAGTGGGAGGGTCGGCACGAGCAAGTTCATCCTTAATCAGTGGAGACAACCCTTTCCGAAAAATAGATTTTTTGGCGGAAGTGTCCCAAGTGGTATCAAGAGCCCATCTCCTGAAATCCAAGGCATATTCGGCTACTGAACGCTTACCTTGGCGCAAAGTTAACATGGCTGCTTCAGCTGTTGCACCTCGATTGGGGTCATCAAACACCTGCCCCATGGCTGAAATAAAAGCATCAAGGTGATTCAAACAATCATCCTCAGTCTCAATCAGAGGGTTTGCCCACATCAAAGCCTTATTGGTAAGCAACATGATTATAGTAAGCACTTTGGATCGTTCAGTGGGAAATTGTGAAGCATGTGCAGAGAAAAATAGATTGCATTGGTTAATAAATCCCCTGAATTTCTCACGTTCACCGCCAAAACGAAAAGGAGGTAACTTGGGGATCCCAGAACTCGGGGTTATGGCAGGAGCCTGGACTCGTTCCTCTAGAGCCTCAATCCTGGCTCGTAATTCCTGGGTAGCTTGTCCAAACACTTGCAAATTATGATTAGTGAGGTCCTGTAGGCTTGCAAAACGGGTCTTTATAGTCTGTATATCTGCAAGGATTGTATCAGTCACTCCGCAAAGCTCCTTTATGCGGGCCTCCATCTTCCAGATCTTTTAAGGCAGAAGTGCTGGAAGGAGAAGAGAAAAGGAAAAAAAAAAACAATAGTGTTTACCTGTGGTAACACTCCAGAGTAACATTTAAGGGAATGCGCTCACCTGGAATGGTTGTGAGAAGTCACAACCACTGTCATCACAGAAGGTATTAAATGGACATCTGATATCCACAGTCACAGCAGACACGGCTTTCCCAGACCCAGCAGACACTAAACATTGGCTCCTGAATCTTGTCATGTATAATGTACAGTTCCTATAGCGTCTTGTGCTTGGGTGCGAGGAAAACACATGAGACACAGGTTGATATGAAATGACTTGTATTACTTCATACAAGCATGCAGAAAAGGTCACACAGTTTGCAGGAACAGAGGCAGGAGACACAGCAGGCCAGAGTAACTTCAAGCTCTACAATAACTCTCCAAAGCAGGTTCAGGATCTCTTCTCTGTACCGTAATTCCTCTGCAAACATGGATTCACCAGACAGCAGGTTTCCAGAGTCCAAAAGTGTTCCAAAGTTCCTCAGTAGGAAATAGCTGGAGTCCAAAATCCTAGGTTTCCAGGAGTCAGGTCACAGGCTGACTGAAGCTTGATTCAGGAGCACTGATTGTTCAGCTGAGGCTGCTTAAGAAGCAAGAGGAGAGAATCAGGGCGGGAACATGAAAGCTGGAATCTCCATATTAACTGAGGGCAAGATAGCTGCAGCAAGACAGAAAGCAAAATGGCCGACGGAAAACTGAGTTTCAAGGAACATGTCAAAAGAGACAAAGAACCTTACAGTATCAGACGCCAGCTGTTGCCGCCAAAAGACAGATCCTTGTTGCCTGCAGGACCTCATCAGTCAAGCGTTGCACCAGCCATTGTTGGCGCCATCACCTGCTCTGCAACATCCACAACTCTGAGGATCTACTGACAGGATAAGTTGACCCCAAAAAGAACTGCCATTATTCTTTCTACTGTTCCTTTACTTCACATATTATTTGCATTTGAACTGCCTATTCCCCTGCTTAACTGTTTACCTTACTGCATGCAGTATCCCACTGTTAATTAAATTTGTTAATCCTTGCTCTGTCTCCTGTCTGTCACTGCATCCCGCAACCTGTTACAAGTGCCTCAGGGTACACACACACAGATTTAGGGTCTATGAGGGTAAGGACACCCAGATTAACCCCCTTGAATGCCACCCCATCCTGGGGGTGAGTGGGAAAATTGTGTGGGAATTGCTGCACCCACTGTTGGACAAGGGTTATCACTTCTACATTGATAACTTTTACACCAGCATCCCACTCTTCAAGACCCTCTCTGCCAAAGGTACAGTTGCATGTGGCACCATGCGAAAACAATCAGCGAGGCCTCCCTAAGCCGCTAATTGGGCAAATGCTGAGAAAAGGCGAATGCAGAGCCCAATGCAGCGACAACATGCTAGTGGTTAAGTATAAGGACAAAAGGGATATCCTTATCTTGACCACCATACACCATGACAACAGCTCCTTTGTCATTGTTCGTGGTACCACAACACAAGTTCCAAAGCCAGATTGTGTCTTGGATTACAATCGGTACATGGGGGGGGTTAGATCTCTGAGATCAGGTCCTCCAACCATACAGTGCCACGTGAAAAGCAAAAGTATGGACAAAAAATAGGCCGTGCACATTGTACAGATGGCACCGTACAATGCTTTTGTGCTGTTCCGATCTGCAGGCAATACGGAGACCTTCCTTCAGTTTCAGGAGGAAGTCATCAAGGCCCTAATGTTTGGCACTCAGGGAGGAGAGGGTCCCAGTACTTCTGAAACTGATAGTGCCTGTATTGTACCAGATCAACATTTCCCAAGAGAGGTTCCCCACACAGCAAGGAAAGGACGATCACAAAAATGGGGCATAGAGTGCTCCAAGAGGGGAATCCGAACGGACACAATTTACCATTAGAAACCTGCCCTGAGAAACCTGGCCTTTGCATTAAGAATTGCTTCAAAGCGTACCACTCGTCCACAAATTAATAACATTTGTTTTTACCCTGACACAACACACTTTTATAATATGATGTACTCCGCACAACTTACACATAACAACCACATTATAAATTCATACACCAGTAAAACCAAAAGCATTATAATCATTACTATAAAACTATGCCTCTAGATAAATTCATTCAGGGATGTAGTTTCCAAAATAGGGTCATTTGTGGGGGTTTTCCAATGTTTAGGCAGATCAGGGGCTCTTCAAACGCGACATGGCGTCCACTCTCAATTCCAGACAATTTTGAGTTCAAAAAGTTAAAAGGCGCTCCTTCCCTTCCGAGCCCTGCTGTGCGCCCAGACAGTGGTTTTCCCCCACATATGGGGTATCGGCGTACTCAGGAAAAATTTTGCAACATCTTTTGTGGTCCGTTTTCTCCTTTTACCCTTATGAAAGTAAAAAAAATTGTTGCTGAAAGATCATTTTTGTGACTAAAGTTAAATGTTCATTTTTTTCCTTTCACGTTGCTTCAGCTCCTGTGAAGCACCCAAAGAGTTAAGAAACTTCTTGAATGTGGTTTTAAGTACCGTGAAGGGTGCAGTTTTTAGAATGGTGTCATATTTGGGTATTTTCTGTCATATAGACCCCTCAAAGAGACTTCAAATGTGAGGGGGTCCCTAGAAAAAATGGTTTTGTAAATTTTGTTGAAAAAATGAAAAATCGCTGGTCAAATTTTAACCCTTATAACTTCCTAACAAAAAAAAATTTGGTTCCAAAATTGTGCTGATATCAAGTACACATGTGGGAAATGTTATTTATTAACTATTTTGTGTGATATAGCTCTCTGATTTAAGGGCATAAAAATTCAAAGTTCAAAAATGGCTAAATTTTCTAAATTTTCTGTTTTTTTCACAAATAAACACAAGTCATATCGAAGAAATTTTACTACTATCGTGAAGTACAATATGTCATGAGAAAACAAGCGTTCCAGAGTTATAGCCTCATAAAGTGACAGAGGTCAGAATTGAAAAAAATGGCCTAGTCAGGAAGGTGAAAACAGGCTTTGGGGTGAAGGGGTTAATGCAAAGTGGTGGAGGGGCTCACTTGGCTGGACACAGAGGTAGAAATGGAACATTATCTCTTTAAGAATGTGCTTGGTTTATTGAAGGCAGCATAAACCAAGCTGGGAAAAATAAACATGGCCTTCTGGGCAAAACAGCAAAACAAAACAAAAATACAGTCCTTCTCCTGGCGGGGATCAGCCCACTCATGGTTAGCAATGTCCACGGATCAGGTCCTTTAACACAGGCACAAACACTTTCCTGGAGTGCTTCCTCTCCAGGCACACTGAACACTGCTGCCTTTGAAAGCCAGCTACTTAAACCCTAGACCATGTGACCCCTCTATCATGTGATGATCACATGACTGTGATATCACACAGGTCCTTTCAGAACACAATGGTGTGGGCTCTGTAGGTGGAGATAAGGTGAACACTCTCCCATCCACTCTATGTGAGTCCAAATAAAATCAGTCCACTTATGCAACTGTACCTTAACCCCTCTCTGACATTAGACGTACTATCCCGTCCATAAAACCCGTGCCATTCTGCCCATGGACGGGATAGTACGTCATAGGCGATCAGCTGCGCTCCTGAGGGGAGCGCAGCTAATCGCCGCCGGGTGTCAGCTGATTATCACAGCTGACACCCGTGACTGTGTGTCAGGAGCGGTCACGGACCGCTCCCGGCACATTAACCCCTAGCACACCGCGATCAAACATGATCGCGGTGTACTGGGGGCACAGGGGAGGATCGCGCAGGGTGGGGGCTCCCTGCGCGCCCCCCTGAGACCCTCAGACCAGCGCGATGTGATCGCGCTGTTCTGAGGGCTTCCTCCCTCCCAGGACCCGGATCCAAGATGGCGCCGGGGTCCTGGAGGGAGGCGGCTTCCTCAGTGCCTGCTGAGAGCAGGCACTGAGAAGCCTGCTGCACTGCCTGAGCGATCGCTGGTGTGACAGTGTGCTGTGCACACTGTCACACCAGCGATTTGATAAAATACAGTGATGTCCCACCCTGGGACAAAGTAAAACAGTTAAAAAAATAAAAATAAACATGTTATAAAAAAAAATCCAAAATAAATAAAAAAAAATAAAAATATTCCCCAATAAATTCATTTCTTCCTGTAAATAAAAAAACCAAAACAATAAAAGTACACATATTTGGTATCGCCGCGTCCGTAACGACCCCCCCTATAAAACTGTCCCACTAGTTAACCCCTTTAGTGAACCCCTTAAAAAAAAAAAAAAAAAACCGAAGCAAAAAATCAATGCTTTATCATGATACTGCCGAACAAAAAGTGGAATAACGCGCGATCAAAAAGACCGATATAAATAAACATGGTACCGCTGAAAACGTCATCTTGTCCCGCAAAAAATGAGCCGCAATACAGCATCATCAGCAAAAAATTTAAAAAGTTATAGCTCGCAGAATAAAGCGATGCAAAAATAATTATTTTTTATATAAAATTGTTTTTATTCTATAAAAGCGCCAAAACATAAAAAAAATGATATAAATGAGGTATCGCCATAATCGTACTGACCCGAAGAATAAAACTGCTTTTTCAATTTTACCACACGCGGAACAATAAAAACGCCTCCCCCAAAAGAAATTCATGAATTGCTGATTTTTGTTCATTCTAACCTCCCAAAAATCGAAATAAAAAGCGATCAAAAAATGTCACCTGCTCAAAAATGGTACCAATAAAAACGTCAACTCATACCGCAAAAAATAAGACCTCACATGACTCTGTGGGCCAAAATATGCAAAAATTATAGCTCTCAAAATGTGGCGATGCAAAAAACTATTTTTGCAATAAAAACCGTCTTTTAGCGTGACAGCTGCCAATCATAAAAACCCGCTATAAATAGTAAATCAAACCCCCCTTTATCACCCCCTTAGTTAGGGAAAAATAATAAAATTAAAAAAATGTATTTATTTCCATTTTCCCATTAGGGTTAGGGTTGCGGCTAAAGTTAGGGTTAGGGTTGGCACTAAAGTTAGGATTAGGGTTAGGGTTGGGATTAGGGGTGTGTTAGGCTTAGGTTTGTGGTTAGGGTTGGGACTAGGGTTAGGGGTGTGTTGGGGTTAGGGTTGGAGTTAGAATTGGGGGGTTTCCGCTGTTTAGGCACATCAGGGGCTCTCCAAATGTGACATGGCGTCTGATCTCAATTCCAGCCAATTCTGCGTTGAAAAAGTCAAACGGTGCTCCTTCACTTCTGAGCTCTGCCATGCGTCCAAACAGTAGTTTATCCCCACATATGGGGTATCAGCGTACTCTGGACAAATTGCACAATAACTTTTGGAGTCTTGATACCCTTGGAAAAATAAAAATTGGGGTGAAAAGATCATTTTTGTGGAAAAAATATGATTTTTAAATTTTACGGCTCTACGTTATAAACTTGTGTGAAGCACTTGGGGGTTCAAATTGCTCATCAAAAATCTAGATAAGTTCCTTAGGGGGTCTAGTTTCCCAAATGGGGTCATTTGTGGGGGGTTTCCACTGTTTAGGCACATCAGGGGCTCTCCAAATGCAACATGGCATCCAAACTCAATTCCAGCCAATTTTGGTTGGAAAAAGTCAAATGGTGCTCCTTCCATTCCGAACTCTGCCGTGCGCCCAAACAGTGGTTCCCCCCACATATGGGGTATCAGCGTGCTCAGGACAAATTGTACAACAACTTATGTGGTCCAATTTCTCCTGTTACCCTTGGGAAAAAAAAAATTAGTGACTAAAAGATAATTTTTGTGGGAAAAAAATAGGATTTTTTATTTTCATGCCCGGGCATTATAAACTTGTGTGAAGCACTTGGGGGTTCAAAGTGCTCACCAAAGATCTAGATAAGTTCCTTAGGGGGTCTAGTTTCCAAAATGGGTCACTTGTGGGGGTTTCCACTGTTTAGGCTCATCTGGGGCACTGCAGACGGAACATGACCCCCATTAACGTCTGCATTCCAAAACGTTACTACTTCCTTTCCAAGCCCTGCCGTGCGCCCAAACAGTTTCCCCCCCCCCCACATATGGGGTATCAGCGTACTCAGGACAAATTGGACAACAACTTTTGGGGTCCAATTTCCTTGGGAAAATTCAAAATTTGGGACTAAAAAAATCATTTTTGTGGAAAATTGATTTTTTTTTTTTTTCACACCCAGGCTTTATAAACTTTTGTGAAACACTTGAGGGTTCAAAGTGCTCACAACAGATCTAGATAAGTACCTTAGGGGGTCTAGTTTCCAAAATGGTGTCACTTGTGGGGGGTTTCCACTGTTTAGGCGCATCAGGGGCTCTCCAAACGCGACATGGCATCCAATCTAAATTCCAGCCAATTTTAGTTTGAAAAAGTCAAACGTCGCTCCTTCCCTTACGAGCTCTGCCGTGTGCCCAAACAGTGGTTTTCCCCCACATATGGGGTATTGGCGTACTCAGGAGAAATTGCATAACAACCTTATCTGTCCATTTTCTCCTTTTACCCTTGTGAAAATAAAAAAAAAGTTTGTAAAAGATAATTTTTGTGGCTAAAAAGTAAAATATTCATTTTTTCCTTCCACGTTGCTTTAGTTACTGTGAAGCACCTGAAGGGTTAATAAACTTCTTGAATGTGGTTTTGAGTACCTTGAGGGGTGCAGTTTTTAGAATGGTGTCACTTTTGGGTATTTTCTGCCATATAGACCCCTCAAAGTGACTTCAAATGTGAGGTGGTCCCTAAAAAAAATGGCTTTGTAAATTTTGCTGTAAAAATGAGAAATCGCTGGTCAACTTTTAACCCTTATAACTTCCTAACAAAAAAAAATTTTGGTTCCAAAATTGTGCTGATGTAAAGTAGACATGTGGGAAATGTTATTTCTTAACTATTTTGTGTGATATATTTCTCTGTTTTAAGAGAATAAAAATTCAAAGTTTGAAAATTGCAAAATTTTAAAAATTTTCGCCATATTTGCGTTTTTTTCAAAAATAAATGCAAGTTATATCGAAGAAATTTTACCACTAACATGAAGTACAATATGTCACGAGAAAACAATCTCAGAATCGCGAAGATCCGTTGAAGCGTTCCAAAGTTATAACCTCATAAAGAGACAGTGGTCAGAATTGTAAAAATTGGCCCGGTCATTAACGTGCAAACCACCCTTGGGGGTGAAGGGGTTAAACCTCACAACACTTTAGTGCACTGGAGGAAAATACTCTGGCTTTATCACTGAGGCCATCAAGCATAGTGACACATACCTCCCCTCTAGTACTCTACCAGTGACTTTGTTACAGCAGCTATGGAGGCCATCAGCAGGCCCTGGATGCTTTTATAACCCTATATCCACCCAAGGTATTTCAATGGTTTTGTCAGTGATGGACTGCAGCATCTAAATGGTTAAACAGCAGAGATTAAAGCTAGCTCTGGTTTCTGCTAGTACAGGCAACCAGAGAGGCATCTGCTGTGTATGGTGCGGCTTATTTCCTTAGCCAGCACCATGGGCCCCGGTGCCCCATATGACATATTTTAAATTATATGGTTGCAAAGGAATTAACACTTTTACACAGACATTTCACAAGTAACCTAAACTGGCAAAAAGTAATGAAATTGAAAGCAAAAACATGAGCTAAACTTTTTGATTATTTGATGACAGAAAACTGGTCCTAAATCATTGATAAATTCCCCATATTTTGCATTTGTTTTGCTCTGAAATTCTTAAAACATATGTAATTGGCAGTTTTAGGTCTCATTCAGACATTAATCATTTTACTGGCATGCAAAAACAAAACTGTCCAATTTTCATCGGTGTTAGGATCCGATCTTCATCAGTGTTTGTTCACTTTCAGATTTTACCTTCTGTATTTCATCAGTCAGCCATATAGACAATAATATATATTTTATTCCTGAAAAACATATTATTTATGGACGTCTGATTGAGGACTAATAGTATAGAAGATACAATAAGGCCTCACAGCACTCACACTCTGTTTTTCATTGTTTCTTACTGCCATAATAATTACATTTTCAAAATGTAGATTTAGGTGGAGAATCTTTTTCAAAGTCTTTACTTGCTGATCACCATATGCAAATAGCATCTTCAGAGATGAAGAGGACTAGAACTCCAGCGCCACCTATTGGATGCTTCTCCACAAGGAGAAATGTTTCCCCTTTTACCCACAGTCAGAGGCCTCACACCTAGTCAAATTATATTTCCTTCTTTGCACTAAGGAAGGGCAAACACCCTGAAACACGCAAATGAAAATTTAATTTCTGATTTGGCTTTTTGACTTTTAGGATTACTACATCCATTAGGTCACATCAGAGTTCAAATCTTCTTCCTCTCTGAAGAGGCTGTTTGCATATTTAAATTCCCAGAGGAGCATTACATGGTCTATGAGTTTCCTTGGCATTCTCCATAAGGAGAAATGTTCTTACTATACATACATAATTTAAAGGGAAACTGTCAAAAGGTGCAAAGGACCAGTCTCGGACTACACATCCAACATACATTCCCATTCAGCTTTTATAAATATGTTAACTCTGAAAATGGCGCAGCATTTCAGATCAAAACGTATAGTACCTGGCTGCAATCATGAGCCAGGGTGTGTTTCATGCTGCCCTTGGTTCGAGAAATGTGAATCTGATGACAGGTTCACTTTAAACAAAAAAGATTACACTATTACTAATATGGGATCATTTGAACTCAGCCCTGTAAAAAACATCACATTGGCAGGATGTTCCAAGTGAACAAATTAATATATTGACCATATTATCAATTTGCACCTTTGTAAGCAGTAATCCAAGATATCCATTCTTTGAGAAATGTCGCGATAGTATCTCCATTTGTTGGATGCTATTGAAGAAACCCGGTAGAATACGGTTTGTAAGATTTTCCGGATCATTGTCTGTATTCAAAGCATTAAAATGACGATGAAGTGCTTCTAAATACTTAACCCGATCCTTTGTAGCATTCATTGCCTCTGTAATACTGAAGGAGAAAAAGTTGCATTTTAATAATAAAGTATACAGCTGATTATGATAAATGTATGACTTTAAAGGCTTGCTCACAGTGCCGTATAACACGGCCAAGTGCTATCTGATGTTTTATCGGATAATACTCGGCCCAATATTATATGTTATATTATAGGGCAGTGCAGATCTAAGATTATTTTCTCATGCCGATTCAGCATGAGAAAACAATCGCAGAATGCTGTGATCGACTCTAAAATTTAGATCACTCGCACCTATACAAGTCAATGGGTACGTATGAAACATCAGAGTGCACTCCAGATGTTATCCTTGTGCAATACGACATAAGCTCACAGAGACAATGGAGGAGATGGAGAAATTAAAGAAGTTATCCACTACTTGGAGAACTTCTTGTCATACTACACACCTCGCCCCGATAAAATAAAAAAGCTTTTACTCACCTTCTATGCTGGCGCCATTTCTGTTGTGTCGGCAATCGCTCTCCCCGCGGCCCCTGTGCTGTTGTTGTGACACGTGACCCCGGCGCCCAATCAGTGCTGACATCACTGTCCCCGCGTCTTGTTGAGTAGAACATGAAGACGAAGTGAGACAGCAGCTGCAGCTCTTCATGTTCGCTTTGTCTGAAGGCGGGGAAAGTGACGTTGCCTCTGATTGGACGTTGGGGTCACATGTCACAACAAAAGTACAATAGCCCCGGGACCGCGAGTGCTAACACCGTAGGAACGGCACCGGCACAGGAAGGGAGTATCGGTTTTTATTTTATCGGGGCCAAACATTTATATCAAGAAGGGGTCCTGCAAGTAGTGGACAACCCATTTAAGCTATTCATCTTCCACACACCTGTGCTGTGATTTTCTCAAGTGAGAGAATTGGATCACACTCAAATGACACTTGGATCATCCTCTGACAGAGTTTGAGCCGAGTGTAATTAGCATACTCTCCGATTCTCTCACTTGAGAGAACATACGCCAGTGTCAGCGAGCCCTCACAGTGAGAGAGAATGTGTCCTCAGAAAATAACCAAAGGTTTAAATTAAGAAAAGAGGACCTCAACACTGAGAAAAAAAAAAAGGAACAAGTCTTTGTTCATTAAAGGGAATCTGTCACCCCATTTTGGCTATATCAGATAAAGATATGACTGAATAGTGCGTCCCATAAGTAACCTATCGGTATCTATCATATATCCTGACACCCCCGTTTTCATGCGCAAATACCTTTGTAAAGTTCGGTTTTCTGTATGCTAATCTGGGCGGTCCGGTCCGGAGGGCAGTGTTTTTTGCTTCCTCCCCCCGATCCTCGGCTTCTCTTGCGTAGGTCCGTCTGTGCTGGCGTAGTGTTCCCGCGATTGCGCATTTTAAAATCCCCCGCACCTGCGCAGTGTTCTTTGCCCAACAGTGGGCAAAGCATAAAATCATTACAGCGCATGCGCAACTATTTTTGGTCACTTTCCTTGCCCCGGAAGTCGTCCAAGGCAAGCAGTCATTTCCGGGGCAAGGAAATTATTAACCTGCCTTAAGGTCACCTTTCAATACTAAGGTGACAGTAAGGTGAGATTATTAACCCATTCGCCACCGCTACAGGGCAATGGGAATAGACGGGCAAAGTGCCAGAAAGGGCGAATCTAATTATAGATTTGCCCTTTCTGGGGTGTCTGGGGGCAGATGTTAGTAGCCAGGGGGGGCACAAAAAATGTACCCTCCCTAGGCTGTTATTATCTGCCCCCACTCGCTTTGCTTTGTCTGTCTGGTGGAGAAAATACAGCGGGAGCCCACGCATTTTTTTTCAACGAAATTACACCTTTAATTAACCCCTACATGTCTGAAATTTTGCACAAATACACTCATGTAATTGTAAGTTCTAAACAAATATCAAAATACAGGAAATGACATGGTTAACTGTGTGGAAACAATGTATCATTTCATGTCGGCTTCTGTGATTTCACAGAAGCCAGCAATTGAATTTGCGGCTATTACAGTATGTAGAAGTCTAGGAAATATAAATATATATATACATGTCACAATTACATATATAATATATATATATATATATATATATATGTATTCTATGTGTGTATATCTATTCTTTCTATTCTTTATTAAAGCTGTCAGTGTGATTTTACAGTATAGCCGGGGATGAATTGCCGGCTTTTCTAAAGGACACCGATGCGATTTCATCGCAAGTCACACAGTGTGGTCCGTTTGTAATCCGATTTTTCATCGCTCCCATAGACTTGCATTGGCGATTGTCGACCCACAATCGGTGACAATCGCAGCATGCTGCGATTGTACACGGATGTTTAAAACGGACCACAAAAAATCTGATACTGGGAGCTGCTCCATAGATTAACATAGGGCAGACTGCAATATGATTTTTCATCGCATTGCAGTCGTCCGATTATGTCGCCAGTGTGACGCCGGCCTAACATGGACGCTCATCACTGCAGCTGCGTCCCAAGTTCAGCTCAGTGTGTACTGGATTCATTGCTGATCAGTTGCATCATGCCACTGCTCAGCCATGTAATCCAGATGTAGCAGAGCTGAACTTCTTTGTAGGACAAATTGATTGCTGCTGAACAGATGAGGAATATGTTTTTTTTATTATTTTAATTTTTACAGTAATAAATGGGAAACAAGAGGGTGCGGAGTGTTTATTCCAAATAAAGGAGTCTGTTTCTTTCTTTCAATGAAAGGACTTTATTCTTGCTGTATAATGTTTACAATATGACTGTAGGGTTAGTCATAGGGGTGCCTTATAGTCTCCTCTCCATTGGTAACCCCTGTGCTTAATGTCAGGTGCCATAAAAAAACTGATATCATCCTCAACCCTACTAGCCCACTTGCCACCGCACCAGGGCAAGTGAGAAGAGTGAGGCTGAACGCCAGATTTGGGACATCTAATTGATGCGCCATTTATGGGGGGGGGCTGAGGGCTGATGTTGTTAGCCTGGGTCGAGGGACAATATCTCTGGCCTCCTTCCAGGCTATTAATATCAGAAAATTCTCACTGTCATCCAAGTGTCAACAGTGTGCATGGGTGCGGGATGTTTTGCGGCCCCTGCTGCTGATAAAAAACTAGACATGTCAGCGTATTTTGCCCACGGACACAAGGTTCGTGGAAACACACTGACATGTGCGCAGACTCATTCATTTGTGTAAGTGTCTCCGGTATGTGTGAAAACTGTCACCACATGTATTGGAGAGACACTAACATGTGAAGGTGGCCTAATGAGGTGTTATATTTTACGGTAATCCTGTCTATGATAATAATGAGGCTGCTGAAAATTCTTATGTGCAGAACAGGAAGTAGGATTGGCCCCAGGGACAGAGTGGGACTGAAATTCAGCCCTGGTATTTGAAATTACAGAGGCCCATGCTGTCCTCGCCCCCAAACCCCAGATGGGGAAATATTACTAATATTACCCTGCCTGGAGGAAATCAAGATTTATTACAAGACCAATATTTCTAATAATACCAATAATATTGCTATATAAGATTACCGTATATACTCGTGTATAAACCAAGTTTTTCAGCACATTTTTTGTGTTGAAAACGCTCCCCCTCGGCTTATACACAAGTCAACTGTCCCAGAAAGGGGGAGGGGAGCGGCGGAGCAGTGGGTCACAGAGGCAGGAGTCAGCGGCTGTGGCTAAAGCCTGTGCGGCTGCTGTAATAGCGCACAGTGCCAGCCGCAGCCGCCGGCTCCCAGCACACATCATACTTACCTACCTGCACGCCCTTGCTGGCACTGCATCTCATTCCGGCCACCTCTCCAATTCATAAGCGTGGAGCGCATATTCATTACCTTAATGAGCGGGGCTATGTGATCGCTTGTTTTTTTTTAATAGGAAACATTCAAACAGGGATAGGGGATAAGGAGTTATGCATACAATGACAGGGATGGGGAGCAATGCATACAATGACAGGGACGGGGAAGCCATGCATACAATGACAGGGATGGGGAGCCATGCATACAATGACAGGGACGGGGGAGCCATGCATACAATGACAGGGATGGGGAGCCATGCATACAATGACAGGGACGGGGGAGCCATGCATACAATGACAGGGATTGGGGAGCCATACATACCAGGACAGGACGGGGGAGCCATGCATACCTCGATAGGGATGAGGGGACAATGCATACCTGGCTTATACTCGTTTCACTAAGGCAAAGTAGGTGCCTCGGCTTATACTCAGGTCAGCTTATACTCGAGTATATACGGTAAATAATTATAATATCAAAATTATAATATTGCAGTATCACAGATAAATACCAACAAACCATAACCAAATATTACCAGCATATACAGTTATAATAATACCAATATACTGATCGTTAAAGGGGTTGAGGTTAAAGTGTATGTAACTTCAGAGTTCTGAATCCTCATAACGCACTGTGAGGATTCTCTGGTGCTGGCATTGGGAGCGGGCCATCATGGCTTTGCTAATTTGACTTGTATTGAGCGAGGTCGTGCATATTTAGTCAGCATGTGACTGTATGTATGCAAATCGCATACTAGTGGTAAAATGATTAGGCGCAAAACTACATTAAATGCAAGGGTTGGAATCACACCTGGGCCCTGGAGCCTTGGGGCCTCAAAAGTCCCTTTGGTCTATAAAAAAAGACTAATGCTATTAAAGACTTGCAATAATTGGAGGCCCCATTAGAGATTTTGCTTTTTTGCCAAGGAGAGGTGACATATCAGGACAGGGACCCAACTTTGAAGGACTCCTTGACATGGCAGTTGGGCTCACATAAATTGGCCAATATATGGGCTAAGTACTTTCCTTTCTTTTTTACTGTATTTTTCATAGCAATTTTGCAGATGAATATTTCATATATACACTGTATAGCGCATTTTTTCCTTTTTTCCTATTTTCTATAGCAGTAATGCAGTTTCAATGTTCTAGAATAATCATTCTTGGTAATTCATGGTGCAACCTTTACAGTTTTTCATGTTACCCTGTTGGTGCTGGCTTCGGCAGCTCGCAGACAAAAAGGATGCCCATGGCCTGCTGGGGTAGGTGATGAAGCCAGCAACTTTGTGCTGTGTTACAACTGCTAACAGTGTGGGCGTCTTGAGGATGTAGATCCTGATAAGAATGTAGCAGCCAAGGCGGCCCAAGACCAGACAGGACCTTCTGGCATTTGCCAGAATTGCCAGATGGCCAGTCCAGTACTGATTGGCCCGTTTGAAAATTACAACTTTTCTGATTGTTTTTATATAAATTATATAGATAGCGGAAAATATAAAAAGAAGACATAAAAAAAAATTTTAACATAAAAATCTGAGTCACACAATAGGTCATTTTCTGATGACACTTTCGCCTATAAAGCACTTTCTATCAAGCAGGTACAGAGGAACACATAAAATCTCTCACTGGTCATCTGTAGTTTATATGTCACTATGCAATGAAATGTTTTTAAATGACATCTTAAGAATTTTATAGCAAAATGTCCTAACCTGATATCAACGGCTTTCCATCTTTTTAGAAGATGCGATTTTGTTGAGATCATAATACCAATCACAGATTTACACTCTTTTCCTCGCAATTGTTCAGTTATTAAGCCTAAAATTTTCTGTCTGTGGTGCCAACGCTCAAGTTCAGTCAGGGGTGATGTAGTTATATCAAGTACTCTGAAGAAAAAAAGACACAAAATGTTAGTATGATAGTTAAAAAAAGGATCAGACAGAATAATCCAACATATAATTTGTTAATTAATAATTTAAGGGAAAAAAATATTGTTTCTCTGTTCACAAACTGTCGTGTACTGTCTGCTGAATGTTAGTGACATTTATACGAATATCCTTTAACCTCTTAGCAATGAGCGCAATACATGTACAGCAAAGCTGTCAAGTGCAAAGCACATCATATATGCTGATTCAGATGCTGTATTTTACTGTTGACTCTCTGCTGACATGGCCACAATTGGTTCTAGCACTAAATATTATTGTTTAACCCTGTATAAGACAGTGTTTATAATGATAAATGGTTTACAGAGGTAGGAGCTTGTCGATGTGCCCCCATCAGCACCCTTTCAAAATGAGCAGACAGAAGTCAAGCAAGGATTTGCTATCTAATGAAGCCTGTTAGGCCTTGCTAAAAGCAGGGTCTATTAGGCTGTACAGTGGGTACGGAAAGTATTCAGACCCCTTTAAATTTTTCACTCTTTGTTTCATTGCAGCCATTTGGTAAATTCAAAAAAGTTCATTTTTTTTCTAATTAATTCACACTCTGCATCCCAACTTGACTGAAAAAAACAGAAATGTAGAAATTTTTGCAAATTTATTAAAAAAGAAAAACTGAAATATCACATGGTCATAAGTACTCAGACTCTTTGCTCAGACACTCATATTTAAGTCACATGCTGTCCATTTCCTTGTGATCCTCCTTGAGATGTTTCTACAACTTCATTGGAGTTCAGTTATGTTTAATTAAACTGATAGGACTTGATTTGTAAAGCCACACACCTGTCTATATAAGACCTCACAGTGCATGTCAATACTGAGCAAAGGGTCTGAATACTTATGACCATGTGATAGTTCAGTTTTTCTTTTTTATAAATTTGCAAAAATTTCTACATCTCTGACTTTTTTCAGTCAAGATGGGGTGCAGAGTGTACATTAATGAGAAAAAAATTAACTTTTTTGAATTTACCAAATGGCTGCAATGAAACAAAAAGTGAAAAATGTAAAGTGGTCTGAATACTTTCCGTACCCACTGTATACTGCATGAGCCCCACACAGCCTCCCTATGTATACTGCATTAGACTCACAAAGCTTCCCTATATATACAGCATGAGCCCCACACAGCCTCCCTATATATACTGCATGAGCCCCACACAGCCTCCCTATATATAGAGCATAAGCCCCACACAGCCTCCCTTTATATACTGCATGAGCCCCACTCAGCCTCCCTATATATACTGCATGATCCCCACAGCCTACCTATATACTGCATGAGCGCCAGACAGCCTTTCTATATACACTGCATGAGCCCCACACAGCCTCCCTATATACGCTGCATGAACCTCACACAGCTTCTCTATATATGCTGCATGAGCCACACACAGCTTCTCTATATATGCTTCATGAGCCCCACACAGCCTCTCTATATACGCTGCATGAGCCCCACACAGCCTCCCCATGTACACTGCATGAACCTCACACAGCTTCTCTATATATGCTGCATGAGCCCCACACAGCCTCCCTATATATACTGCATGAGCCCCACACAGCCTCCCTATATATAAACTGCATGAGCCCCACACATCTTCTCTATATATGCTACATGAGCCCCACACAGCCTCCCTATATATATGCTGCATGAGCCCCACACAGCCTCCCTATATATACTGCATGAGCCCCACACAGCCTCCCTATATATAAACTGCATGAGCCCCACACATCTTCTCTATATATGCTACATGAGCCCCACACAGCCTCCCTATATATATGCTGCATGAGCCCCACACAGTCTCCCCATATATACTGCATGAGCCCCACACAGCCTCCCTGTATACAGCATGAGCCCCACACAGCTTCTCCATATACTTCACAAGCCCCAAACAGCCTCCCAATGTGCCGCATGAGGCCCCCATAGCCTCCCCTTGTTCAGCACGACTTTCCCTTAGCCTCCCCTTGTGCAGCACAACACCCCCATAGCCTCCTCATGTGCAGCATGTCAACTCCATAGTCTCCCCATGCGCAGCACAACACCCCCATAGCCTCCCCTTGTGCAGCACAACACCCCCATAGCCTCCCCATGGGCAGCACAATACACCCATAGCCTCCCCTTGTAAAGCTCAACACCCCCATGTTCCTGTGTCTATCTCTATGTGCAGTTAAATGAGGTGATATACCACATAGCATTAACATATTCCAGTGATTCTGAAACTGTTACTTCATGACACATTGAATTTCATGATATCAGTAAATTTAGGTGGATATGATTTGTGCTTATTTCTAAAAATAGTCATACTGCATAAAATAATCAATAAATTATCATCATAATTTTTTAAACATATTTTTTCGTTAAAAGTTTAACAGTAATTTTCAATTTTTCCAACAAAATTTACAAATCCTATTTTTTAGGGACCACTGTTGAAGTAACTTTGAGGGTTGTATTTGTCAGAAAAACCCCAAACAAGACCCTTTTGTAGAAACGGAATCCCTCATAGTATTCAGCATGTTTGTTAACCATTCAGATGCTCCACAGGAGTAATAGAAAAGTGTAAGAAAATAATGAAAAATTATGTCACAAAAATTTTTCAATTCCACAGACTTAACCGGAGAAAAAGGACCGCCAAATATTTTGCACAATTTCTCCCGAGTACATTGTTAACTCATATGTGGTGGTAAACTAATGTTTGGTAAAATGTCAGGACTCAAAAGGGAGGGAGTGTAATTTGACTTTTTGAGCGCAGATTTGGTTGGAATAGACTACGGACATGATGTTGCATTTGTAGAACCCCCAAAGTGGCAAAACAACAGAAACCCCCACAAGTTACCCCATTTTGGAATTTATCTAGGCATGTGGTGAGTCTCTTGACACCACATGTACTTCAGAGAATTTTAAAACATTGAACCGTAAAACTGAAAAATTATGTTTTTTTACACAAAAATGTTGCTTTAGCCCCATATTTTTAATTTTAACAAGGTAACAGGATAAAATGAACCACCCAGTTTGTTGCATAATTTTTGCTGATTACACCGATACCCCATATGTGGTAGAAAAATACTGTTTGGGCACATGGCAATGCTCAGAAGGGAAGAAGTGCTATTTGACTTTTCGAACACCCATTTGGCCTTAATATTGTAGACTGAGGATGCCATGTTGCATTTGAAAAGCATCTGAATTGCCAAAGTAGCAGAACCCCCCACAAGTGACCCCATTTTGAAAACTACACCCATCCAAGCGTTTATCTAGTGGTGTAGTGAGCATCCATAATCCCACAGGTGCTTCACAAAATTTTAAAACCATATCCTCAAAGATAGAGATTAAATACTAAAGAAAGACTTGGAGGAATCAAACTCTGGAATATAATAGTCTTATTGAGGAGCGCGCAATAAAAAGTGCCAAATTCATAAACAGACACACACAACTTGAATTTGTGCATCTTATTAGTAGCATCTGCCTCCATTTGCCTTCGCAAAAGTGTTACTCCAGTAAAAGACAGAATTTACATTTTTGGAGCAAGGAACACCAACACTATTGATACATGTGATGTATTCCACACCCTGTCCCAGCTGCTCCCCAGTCTTGCCCATTTAGGCAGAGCTGCTTCAAACTGGTGTGAAAAGGCCAAAAGTCATGTCATTTTTGTACAAATATTTTGTACCTTTTCAAAGGGTTTTATATGCCAGTTTTCTGGAGAAAAGACTTTGCTGAATGGCCCCTATATTTTTATAGATTATTCTAAGGAAGACTCAACTAACAAGAATGTCATTTGATTAAATCAAGGAAAGGCTGAGAATCAAAAATGTTGGTTATTTATTGTTTTGAGCAAAAGTTAGAATTATATATTGTATTTAAGAGGATAACTCACACTTTTTTTTGGACATCAATGAAGCCTCTGTATCGATGGAAGCAAGAGATCTTTAGGAAGTTATAATTGTGTACAAGAAGAGGACTGGGTAGGCAAAGGGATGGTGGCGTTAGTATGGCCTAGAAAATGGGTTTTCTTCCACTATGGAATGTCGGGGAGGTGAACCACAAGTAGAGCAGAGAGGGAGTGTTGGGGAAAAAATGTGGGGAACAAGCTGCAAGGTTTTGGATTTTTTTTCTTTTTATTCTTTTTTTTCTTAATTTATCTCTTTACTGCCCATTTTATGGCTGTTTTAGAAAATAACAAGAAAACTGATTTGAAACACTAGGGGTCTATAAGGGATAAGACCAAAGGATGGGTGTCTTTTCATGTGATAAGGAAACACCAGGTATTTTGTTTTATTTGGGTTTTTTTCTAATGATTAATAAAGCATTTAGAAGTTGTAACAATAAAAAAGAAGTAGCAGCAAACTCTCACAAAGTTAAAGCAACTGAGGAAATGCTAAGGAATACCCAACACCTGGTCTTTCCAAAGACAGACTTTAACCCCTTCACCCCCAAGGGTGGTTTGCACGTTAATGACCGGGCCAATTTTTACAATTCTGACCACTGTCTCTTTATAAGGTTATAACTCTGGAACGCTTCAACGGATCTTCGCGATTCTGAGATTGTATTCTCGTGACATATTGTACTTCACGTTAGTGGAAAAATTTCTTCGATATACCTTGCGTTTATTTTTGAAAAAAACGCAAATATGGCGAAAATGTTTAAAATTTTGCAATTTTCAAACTTTGAATTTTTTTTCCCTTAAAACAGAGAAATATGTCGCACAAAATAGTTAAGAAATAACATTTCCCACATGTCTACTTTACATCAGCACAATTTTGGAAACAAAATTTTTTTTTGGTTAGGAAATTATAAGGGTTAAAAGTTGACCAGTGATTTCTCATTTTTACAACAAAATTTACAAAGCCATTTTTTTAGGGACCACCTCACGTTTGAAGTCACTTTGACGGGTCTATATAGCAGAAAATACCCAAAAGTGACATCATTCTAAAAACTGCACCCCTCAAGGTACTCAAAAACACATTCAAGAATTTTATTAACCCTTCAGGTGCTTCACAGGAGCTGAAGCATCGTGGAACGAAAAAATGAATATTTACCTTTTTAGCCACAAAAATGATCTTTTACAAACTTTTTTTTATTTTCACAAGGGTAAAAGGAGAAAATGGACAGATAAAGTTGTTGTGCAATTTCTCCTGAGTACGCCAATACCCCATATGTGGGGGAAAACCACTGTTTGGGCACACGGCAGAGCTCATAAGGGAAGGAGCGCCGTTTGACTTTTTCAAACTAAAATTGGCTGGAGTTGAGATTGGACGCCATGTCGTGTTTGGAGAGCCCCTGATGCGCCTAAACAGTGGAAACCCCCCACAAGTGACACCATTTTGGAAACTAGACCCCTAAGGAACTTATCTAGATCTGTTGTGAGCACTTTGAACCCCAAAGTGTTTCACAAAAGTTTATAATGCCTGGGTGTGAAAAAAAAAAAAAACAATTTTCCACAAAAATGATTTTTTAGTCCCAAATTTTTGATTTTTCCCAAGGAAATTGGACCCCAAAAGTTGTTGTCCAATTTGTCCTGAGTACGCTGATACCCCATATGTGGGGGGGGGGAACTGTTTGGGCGCATGGCAGGGCTTGGAAAGGAAGCAGTAACGTTTTGGAATGCAAACATTGATGGGGGTAATGTTCCGCTTGTAGTGCCCCAGATGAGCCTAAACAGTGGAAACCCCCCACAAGTGACCCCATTTTGGAAGCTAGACCCCCTAAGGAACTTATCTAGATCTTTGGTGAGCACTTTGAACCCCCAAGTGCTTCACACAAGTTTATAATGCCCGGGCATGAAAATAAAAAATCCTATTTTTTTCCACAAAAATTATCTCTTAGTCACTAATTTTTTATTTTCCCATAGGTAACAGGAAAAATTGGACCTCAAAAGTTGTTGTCCAATTTGTCCTGAGTACGCTGATACCCCATATGTGGGGGGGAATCACTGTTTGGGCGCACGGCAGAGCTCGGAAGGGAAGGAGCACCATTTGACTTTTTCCAACCAAAATTGGCTGGAATTGAGATTAGACGCCATGTTGCATTTGGAGAGTCCCTGATGTGCCTAAACAGTGGAAACCCCCCACAAGTGACCCCATTTGGGAAACTAGACCCCCTAAGTAACTTATCTAGATCTTTGGTGAGCAATTTGAACCCCCAAGTGCTTCACACAAGTTTATAACGTAGAGCCGTAAAATTAAAAATCATATTTTTTCCACAAAATTGATCTTTTCACCCCAATTTTTATTTTCCCAAGGGTAAAAAGACTCCAAAAGTTATTGTGCAATTTGTCCTGAGTACGCTGATACCCCATATGTGGGGGTAAACCACTGTTTGGGTGCATGGCAGAGTTTGGAAGGGAAGGAGCGCCGTTTGACTTTTTCAACGCAGAATTGGCTGGATGCCATGTCGTGTTTGGAGAGCTCCTGATCTGCCTAAACAGTGGAAACCCCCCACAAATTACACCATTTTGGAAACTAGACCCCTCAAGGAACTTATCTAGATGTGTGGTGAGCACTTTGAACCCCAAAGTGCTTCACAGAAGTTTATAACGTACAGCCGTAAAATAAAAAATCCTTTTTTTTTTTACAAAAATTATTTTTTTTGCCCCCATTATTTTATTTTCACAAGGGTAACAGGAGAAATTGGACCCCAAAAGTTGTTGTCCAATTTATCCTGAGTACGCTGATACCCAATATGTGGGAGTAAACTACTGTATGGGCGCACGTCGGGGCTCGGAAGGGAAGTAGTGACGTTTTGGATTGCAGACTTTGATGGATTGGTCTGGGGGCGTCATGTCGCATTTGGAGAGCCCCTGATGCGCCTAAACAGTGGAAACCCCCCACAAGTGACCCCATTTTGGAAAATAGACCCCACAAGGAACTTATCTACATGTGTGGTGAGCACTTTGAAGCCCGAAGTGCTTCACAGAAGTTTATAGCGTACAGCCGTAAAAATAAAAAATCCTTTTTTTTTTTACAAAAATGATTTTTTCGCCCCCAATATTTTATTTTCAAAAGGGTAACAGGAGAAATTGGACCCCAAAAGTTGTTGTCCAATTTGTCCTGAGTACGCTGATACCCAATATGTGGGAGAAAACTACTGTATGGGCGCACGTCAGGGCTCGGAAGGGAAGTAGTGACATTTTGGATTACAGACTTTGATGGAATGGTCTGGGGCGTCATGTCGCATTTGGAGAGCCCCTGATGCGCCTAAACAGTGGAAACCCCACACAAGTGACCCTATTTTGGAAAATAGACCCCACAAGGAACTTATCTTGATGTGTGGTGAGCGCTATGAAGCCCCAAGTGCTTCACAGAAGTTTATAACATACAGCCGTAAAAAAAAAAAATCATTTTTTTTTTACAAAAATGATATTTTCGCCCCCAGTTTTTTATTTTCCCAAGGGTAACAGAAGAAATAGGACAAATTGCACAATAACTCTTGGGGTACAGAGTACGCTGATACCCCATATGTAGGGGTAAACTACTGTTTGGGCGCATGGCAGAGCTCAGAAGTGAAGGAGCACCGTTTGACTTTTTCAACGCAGAATTGGCTGGAATTGAGATCAGACGCCATGTCACATTTGGAGAGCCCTGATGTGCCTAAACTGCAGAAACCCCCAATTCTAACTCCAACCCTAACCCCAACACACCCTTAACCCTAGTCCCAACCCTAACCACAAACCTAACCCTAACACACCCCTAACCCTAATCCCAACCCTAACCCTAATCCTAACGTTAGCGCCAACCCTAACCCTAACTTTAGCCACAACCCTAACCCTAATGGGAAAATGGAAATAAATACATTTTTGTAATTTTATTATTTTTCCCTAACTAAGGGGGTGATAAAGGGGGGTTTGATTTACTATTTATAGCGGGTTTTTGTGATTGGCAGCTGTCACGCTAAAAGACGCTTTTTATTGCAAAAAGTATTTTTTTGCATCACCACATTTTGAGAGCTATAATTTTTGCATATTTTGGCCCACAGAGTCATGTGAGGTCTTATTTTTTGCGGGACGAGATGACGTTTTTATTGGTACCATTTGAGGATGTGACTTTTTTGATCGCTTTTTATTTAGATTTTTGGGAGGTTAGAATGAACAAAAATCAGCAATTCATGAATTTCTTTTGGGGGAGGCGTTTATACCGTTTCGCGTGTGGTAAAATTGATAAAGCAGTTTTATTCTTCGGGTCAGTACGATTACGGTGATACCTCATTTATATCATTTTTTTATGTTTTGGTGCTTTTATAGAATAAATAATAAAAAATTATTATTTTTGCATCGCTTTATTCTGCGAGCTTTTTTTGCTGATGATGCTGTATGACGGCTCGTTTTTTGCGGGACAAGATGACGTTTTCAGCGGTACCATGTTTATTTATATCGGTCTTTTTGATCGCGTGTTATTCCACTTTTTGTTCGGCGGTATGATGATAAAGCATTGATTTTTTGCTTAGTTTTCTTTTTTTTTTTTAAGGGGTTCACTAAAGGGGTTAACTAGTGGGACAGTTTTATAGGGGGGGTTGTTACGGACGCGGCGATACCAAATATGTGTACTTTTATTGTTTGTTTTTTTTATTTACAGGAAGAAATGAATTTATTGGGGAATATTTTTATTTTTTTTTTATGATTTTTTTTACCACTTTTTATTTTCATTTTTTAACTTTTTTACTTTGTCCCAGGGTGGGACATCACAGTATTTTAGCAGATCGCTGGTGTGACAGTGTGCACAGCACTCTGTCACACCAGCGATCGCTCTGGCAGTTCTGCAGGCTTCTCAGTGCCTGCTCTCCGCAGGCACTGAGGAAGCCGCCTCCCTGCAGGACCCCGGCGCCATCTTGGATCCGGGGACCTGGAGGGAGGACGGACCCTCGGAACAGCGCGACACATCGCGCTGCTCTGAGGGTCTCAGGGGAGCGCGCAGGGAGCCCCCTCCCTGCGCGATCCTCCCCTGTGCCCCCGGTACAGCGCGATCATTTTTTGACTTGGGAGCGCGTCCGATCGCACGGGACGTACTATCCCGTCCATTATCATACGGACCCAGGTACCATGGACGGGATAGTACGTCTGATGGCAGTAAGGGGTTAAAAGCCAAGGATGATTATGCTAAACCCAGATACCCAGGGTGGACTACTGCGAGGGGAAAGGACCATAGAAAGGGAGCCAGGCCCAGAGCTTGGCCTGGACAGGTGAGTAACACAGTACCATGAAGGACCAGTCACCATCACAAACTGAACAGCTGACTCAGTTAGGCAGGTCTCTGCCCTGGGCCTGCTAAGCTGTGTATGAAAGATAGAGTGCTTCTTCAGCAGCACAGCCCCCGAACGTCCTCAGCCCAGTCGCAGCCGCACTCCATGTGACTACGATTGTTTTTTCTCTGTCTGCTTGACTGTCTACTTGTAATGAAATGAAAACAATGGATATGATTATAATATTATAATACATTAATACATTATTACCATATGACCTAAGTTAAACTTGCTCATATCAAATATTTCTAAATGGGGTAGTATTATTATACTAAAATATGTCTATATTAAAAAAACGTTCCTTAGTTCTCTACCTTTGCTTCTTAACCCCTTCACGACATGCACCATACATGTACTGCGCATGTCGTGTCCCTCCCATTGGTGTGGGCTCCAGCGCTGAGCCCACAGCTTTCCCTGTTTTGAACAGCTGACATGTACCCCTAACAGCCACCGGAGGAATCATGATCCACCTAAGGCTGTTAACCCGTTATATGTCGCTGTCAATCTCTGATAGCGACATTTAATGTGATCGCGCTGAAAGCGCATCACTAATCCCGCCCATCGATGACCTCATCACACCGATGGGTCGGCATCACAACCAGAATTAAGGTTTTTTTGGTCAGCGGAATATTGTATTAAAATGCAATAAAAGGCGATCAAAAGAGTGTATCCACACCAAAATTGTATCATTAAAAACGTCAGCTCGGCATGCAAAAAATAAGCCATCACTCAGCCCCAAATCATGAAAAATGGAGACGCTACGGGTCTCGGAAAATGATGCAATTTTTTTTTTTAACAAATTTTTTTTCTCACCATTTAAATAAAAAGCAACCTTGACATGTTTGGTATCTACAAACTCGTAATGACCTGGGAAATCGTAATGGCAGGTCAGTTTTTTGCATTTGGTGAACATGGTAAAAAAAAATCCAAAAAACAGTTGCCGAATTGCACTTTTTTTGCTATTTCACTGCACGTGGAATTTTTTTCCCATTTTCGAGTACATGATATGATAAAACTAATGGTGTCGTTCAAAAGTACAACTTGTCCCGCAAAAATCAAGCCCTCACTTGGCCATATTGATATAAAAAAAACAAGTTATGGCTCTGGAAAGAAGGGGAGCAAAAAACAAACGCAAAAACGAAAAAAGGGCCCGGGGTGAAGGGGTTAACAATATTACCTTTCATCAACGGCTTCCATCAAAACCTGATCAACGGTTCTTATCCATTCAGAAATAAGTGTTTTGCTTTCACTAACTATTTCTGGGTCTAAAACTGCAGATCTCTGTAGTAGAAAGTCAGGACTGACAATATTCAGTGGTCTCTTCAAAATCTGCAACAAAAAATGTACCCGGACACAAGGAATTAAACCATTGGGATGAAATGACAACAAAACTAATTAATTTTCGGTTTGTGGGATCTCATGAGCAATTATTCTGTTTACCTAAAAGGAATCTGTCACCAGGTTTTTGCCACCTAATCTGGGAGAAGCAAAATATAGAGACACAGACCCCGATTCCAGTGATGTATCACTTATTGGGTAGCTTGCTGTACTTTTGATAAAATCACAGTTTTATCAGATTATCACTAGGAGTAGTAAACCTATTACGCCCCTGTATAATGCGCCCTCCACTGATTGGCAGCTTCCTGCCTATGCTCAGTGTATACAGAAAGCTGTCAATGAGTTGTGTCGACCCGCCACCACAATTGTGGGTTACCAGGGCAATGGGGTACTCAGAGCCGAGCCCGTAGAAGTCTATGGGATTTGTCACAGGTAGCTGTGGCTCGGTCTGTGGCCCTGGCGGTCTGGCGTATGTTGGGGGAATATTTACAGGGGATAGATTTATATACAGTTCGTGACGCCACCTGTAGTATTCTGGTAATTTGTACCAGCGCTGCTATAGATCTCTGAGGGGATGGTGATGCAGCTAGATGTCGGGTCCCCTACAGGTGGGACTCTTCCCTCAGGTCGGTAGTTAGGTAGGGATTGTGCGGGCATGCAAATCAATAACTCAGTCTCACACGGTCAGCGTCTTTCCATACCTTTACTTGTAAGATGTTCAAGCAGGTCCCAGGGAGGCTGATGGGGTTGGTGGAGGATGAGCTTTGAGGCAACAGCTAAGCAACTTAGGGGCCTCCTTTACTTTCAATACAAGATGAGTACGACCAGCCTGAAGCGTAGTCCCCTCTATGATTCCAGCTAATCCAAAGCTGTATTTCCCAGTCAGGTTTGTGGTGGAGCCTTTCTGTGAGGGAGCTGAATTCTTATTTTGTCCTGCAGAGACTCAAAGTCTTCACTTCCCCTGACCCCAGTTACGTACTGACTATAAGGGGGTGTTTGCCGCGACCTAGGGTCCGGTAAATCTCTGGTTTTCTCTTCACTATGCTTGTAGCTAATAGTGATCCTTCGGTCCCCAGTGACCGGTAGCAATGTGCAGGACTTTTCCAAGCCAAACGCACTTTTCCAATAATCTTCCTTCCTCTTTGCCCTTCGATTTGCTCGACTCTTAATAGATAGTTCAGTCTTTCTTCCAGTGGGGCACAGCTCTGACTAGACTAAGGTGAATTAGGCCACCTGTACCAGCCTCCACATTCTGAACTGCTGACAGACTTAAACTGGACACGTCTACTCTGTCCAAGGACAGGAAACTGACTGACTAGAAATCACTCCTTCCACACCCTGCTGGGTGTGTCAGAAGTGTACATGATGTCATGAAGAGACCTTAACTGTTACCTCTCCACTCATCCTCCTGGTATTGTGTACCAGGGCTACACATTCCCCCATGGTAAACGACGCACTCCCGGGCTGTAAAATATAAAGAGACATTTTTGTTTATGCATGAAAACATTAACAATAACATTAATTCGTCCCAAACCGGAGGTGAGGATATCTTGAAGTTGCGAACGATAACATTTTTAAAATAAGAAATACAAAGTATTAAATAGCATTCAATAAATATACAGTATTCCTTGTGAAGGACCCCCCACCAAACCTTCAACGTGGGTCTGGGTGGGCTGCAGACATCCAATTGCAGACCTCACTCAGTGCCACACCACACGGGTTTTGGTTCAGAGGTAAGTCAAGGTTTCATGGTGAAACCCTTAAAAAGGGACAAAGTGCAACTATTTAAAAGGATACGTTTTGGGCTGGCTCAGTCCTCAGCCTCAAAGTCCATTGTTAAACGAAGACATAATAGGGAAAACACATTTATATATATAGACTTTTACAATGTTCACATAAATTCGTTATAACTACTGCTGATATCTAATGGGTAATTTCCCTTTTGTGATTCTCTCTGATCTACGTGGTGTAGTTTCAGGTATATCAAGTTGCGATCTGTCTGCACCCGCGTAACGGCAAACTATAGAACGCCTTAATCTTTCCATGGATTGGGAAGCGTACTGATGGCTGGGCGGTGTGAGTCAGCTTCAACCCGGAGATCCCTAGTATGGGGCGCTGCTACAGAAATCCATCTTGAGGTTTCCAAATTGAGGTGTTTGGGTG
>JARQOD010000005.1:258798151-258835489 GCA_033576555.1 Oophaga sylvatica | reverse complement strand
CCACTCCTTGCGGTTCTGTTTTGCTTTCCTCCCACACCCTGCGGGTCTTTATCCCTCCAGTCTGAACTGGTTCCTAACAGTTCCTGTCCCACCTTTCTGAAATGGTTCCTACCTGCTCCCTTGTCTTACTCTACCTGTCTGCGTTCCTGCCCTACCCATTACATGCCCAGCCGCCTGCCAGAGTGCCCAGCCATGCCCGCCTGCCAGAGTGCCAGCCGTGCCCACCTGCCAGAGTGCCAGCCATCCCCACCTGCTCTTGCTAGCACCTACTATTAGTGTTATGTCCCCAGTGGGATGAGCTGCTACTGACAGACACCGCCCTGGAGTGATACCTGGCAGCTACCTGCCACATAAGCCTGACCTCACCATCAGAGGCTCCAGGGAACACCAAGGTAGCTGCTTAGTCATGCCCCTCTAGGGTAGTCTGGTTTGTGGCACAGTGGGGCCACACCCCCACACTCGCGCCAACCAGTCAGGGCGTGAGCGCTACATGCTGGCATCAGGGTTAGGTTTACTGACACTGATTGGGGCTACGTTCAGACATAGTGGTCTAGGATACTGAATCAGGGTCTGGCTGCACACAGACCAGGGGACAATTTTCAGACACTGGCCGCACTGGGACCAGGGGACTTCGGGAACAAGACTAGCCACACTGGACCAGAGGACTTTGGATTAAGGACTGGCCGCACCAGGAAAAGGGGACAACGTTCAGGCTCTGGCTGCACTGGGACTAGTGGACAAGGTTCAGGACCCTGGCTGCATCAGGACCAGGAATTTGGTTACAGGACAATTGCCATACCAGAGGCAGGGATTCGGGAACAGGACACTTGCCACACCGGGACCAGGTATATGGGTTAAGGACACTGGCCACACTGGGACCAGGGAACCTTACAACTGCACTGGTCTGGTAGAATACCACTCTACCTAATGACTAAACTCATTGCTTAGTGACTTCCTAAGGGAGAGGGAGTATTTTATACAGGATGACTCCCAGCAATTGGCTGAGAGCCGTCCAGCAGATGTACACATTTTGCTAAATGCTTCTCAGCAACAGTCTGAGGGCATTTAGCAACATTGCCGCACTGCCCAGTTAAGAGCAAGGGAGCGTCACACCCTTGGTGCGTCGCTGCGAACTGCGGTGCGCACCACAGCAGAAACCAGGAGCACGTCGGGGAACCACGGCATGGGGCTGGGGCAGTGAGAAAGTCGTCGTCCCTGCATGGAGGGAGAAGGACACCATGCGTGGGCGCCGCCATTGTGCTACACTTCCTTGTTCTCTTTACATTTTACACAGCGTCCCAATTTATTTGGAATCGGGCTTGTACATATGTATAAGTGCAGTATATGTAGATACACCATATAGTATGTACAGTACTTTGAAAACATTTTAGGCAGGTATGGAAAAAAAATGCAACAATTTAAGAATGATTGAAAAAAAGTGTTAATAGTTTATATTTTGATCAATTAACAAAATGCAAAGTGAATGAACAAAAGAGAAATCTATAGCAAATCAATATTTGATGTCACCACTCTTGGTCTTCAAAATAGCAGCAACTCTTTAGCTACAAAGCACAAAATCAGGGATTTTGCACGATTATAGTTAGGTATAAGAGTGACCAGTTTTACTAAACAGGTGATAATGATCAGAACTGGCAGTAACCAATGCTACCCAGCTATACCTGTTGTGAATGTGCTAAAAATGGTTTCTGAGCAGAGGCTCCCTCTGGTGGTTACTGACAGTACTGAACCTTTCAGCGAAGAGTGGCAATCTGGGATCACGGATTGGTCTGATATAAGGGAGGTTCTCTCCCATGATGGTTGCCGGTGATCAATTGTTCTTGTCTCAATTGTGGTTCCTGGTTCATTTGGAAGCTTGCTGAGTCTTGGCTGCATCTTCTGCTATCAGATAAGATTTTATGCTTTTATTTTTGTGCTTGCTTTTTGCATTGTTCCCTGCACTTCTGTGGAGGTCAGCTAGGTCCCCTCCGGGGGCTTGTGCTTCTCTCAGTTTATCTGGAGCCACTGTTGTTTGTTCATTTGCTTTTTCCTGTTTTTTCAGTGGCTGCGGCTTAGTTTTGTTACACCAGAAAACTGATTTAGGAGGTAGAGGTCGTGTGATCTCAGGTGTTTTTGCAATCAGTAGTGTTGGGTTTTTTTAGGGTTTTTTTTGGATTGCAGTGAGTATCCTTTCCTGTACTTTTCTGTCTAGACAGATTGGGCCCCAGCGTTTGCTCATTCTATTTTCTGTCTGTGTCCGTGCTTCCTCTTGTCTAACCGCCATTACATGTTTGGGGGCTTCCTATTTTCTTTGGGGATCTGCTCCGGGGCAGATAGCTTTCATCTTTCTGCCTTTAGGTGTAGTTATCTCTCAGGCTGTGACGAGGCGTTTAGGATCAATGTAGGAATGCTCCACGGCTACCTCTAGTTGTGTGGTTAGTTCAGGTTACTGCAATCTAATAGGTTCCAGCCTCTCTGGTGTATTGCCGTTTTTGCTTACTCTCCTCAGCTACCAAAACATAACATATACCCATCTATGCCCATTGTTCAGAGAAGACTGGCCAGACATGGTCTTAATGGAAGAATTGCTATGTCTTTGACATGGAAACAAGGTCAAGCGACTCAAATATGCATATAAACATAGGAACTGATGTGCAGAAAAATGGCAGCAGGTACTCTGATCTTATAAGTAAAAATGTGAAATATTTGGCTGTAACAGAAGGCAGTTTGTTCGCTGAAGGGCTGGAGAGCTGTACAATAATGAGGTCTGTAGGAAACTGGGAAGTTGGCAAAGGTTCCTTGCAAGTTTGAGGCTGCATTTCAGCAAATGGAGTTGGGGATTTGATCAAGATAAAGGTGTCCTCAATGCTGGGAAATACAGGCAGAAATGTATCCATCATGCAATGACATTAAGTAGGCATCTGATTGGCTTCTGGAGCAAAACAACAACCCCAAAGGGCGGTCAGTGGCACACCAAATGTTGATTTGATTTAGATTTATCTTTTGTTCATTAACTTTGCATTTTGTTAATTGACAAAAATAAACTAATAACACCTCTAATTTAGAAAGCATTTTTACTGTGCAGCATTCTTTCCACACCTACCTAAAACTTTACCACAGTACTGTATATACAGTCTGCTGAAAAGTTTAAATACCCTGGCAGAATTTTTGCTTTCTTGGCCTTTTTTCAGAGAATATGAATGATAACACCAAAACATTTTCTCCACTCATGGTTAGTGGTTGGGTGAAGCCATTTATTGTCAAACTACTGTTTTTCTCGTTTTAAATCATAATGACAACCCAAAACATCCAAATGACCCTGATCAAAAGTTTACATACCCTAGTGATTTTGGCCTGATAACATGCACAGAAGTTGACACAAATGGGTTTGAATGGCTACTAAAGGTACCATCCACACCTGTGACCTGTGACAAATGCCAGGAAAGTTGTTCGGGATGCAAAGAAAAAAACCCAAATAACATCAGCTGAAATACTGGACTGTCTGAAAACTAGTAATGTGGCTGTTTCAAGATGCACAATAAAGAGGCACTTGAAGAAAAATGGGCTGCATGGTCTGGTCGAGTCGCCAGAAGAAAGCCATTACTGTGCAAATGCCACAAAGTATCTTGCCTACGATATGCAAAACAGCAGGTAATTTGGAGTAATGAGACCAAAATTTAACTTTTGGCCAGAACCCGAAACGTTACATTTGGAGAGAGGTCAACAAGGCCTATGATAAAAGGAACACCATTCCTACTGTAAAGCACGGAGGTGGTTCGCTGATGTTTTGGGATGTGTGAGCTACAAAGGCACAGGAAACGTAATCAAAGTTGAAGGGAAGATGAATGCAGCACGTTATCAGCAAATACTTGAGGCAAATTTGCAATCATCAGCCCAGAGGCTGTTCATGGGACGTACTTGGACGTTCCAGCATGACAACGATCCAAAACACAAGGCCATGTGAACCTGTCATTGGCTACAGCAGAACAAAATGAAGGTTCTGGATTGGCCATCTCAATCTCCTGACCTCATTATCATTGAGCCACTCTGGGGAGATCACAAGCTCGCAGTTCATGCTAGACAGCCCAGGAATTTGCAGGAACTAGAAGCTTTCTGCCAAGAAGAGTGTGCAGCTTTACCATCTGAGAAAATAAAGAACCTCTTCCACAACTACCACAAAGGACTTCAAGCTGTCATTGATGTTAGAGGGGGAAATATACAGTACAGTATTAAGAATTGGGGTATGTGAACTTTTGATCAGGGTCATTTGACTTTCTTCTGGCAACTCGACCATGCAGCCCATTTTTCTTCAAGTGCCTCCTTATTGTGCATCTTGAAACAGCCACACCACTAGTTTTCAGAGAGTCCAGTATGTCAGCTGATGTTATTTGGGGATTTTCTTTCCATCCCGAACAATTGTCCTTGCATTTGTCACAGGTCACAGGTGAGGATGTTACCTTTAGTAGCCATTCAAGCCCATTTGTGTCAACTTCTGTGCATGTTATCAGGCCAAAATCACCAAGGTATGTGAACTTTTGATCAGGGTCATTTGAATGTTTTGGCTTGTCATTATGATTTAAAAAGAGAAAACACAGTAGTTTGATAATAAATGGCTTCACCCAACCACTAACCATGAGTGGAGAAAAAGTTCTGGTGTTACCATTCATATTTTCTGAAAAAAAGGCCAATAAAGCAAAAATTCTGACGGGGTATGTACACTTTTGAGTACAACTGTATAGTTGAGCAGAGGATCAATGGTTTGGGTAGGAAGAGGATCTCAGGACAAACAAGCCTGACCATCATGCAGGAAGCTGGAGCTACTCCCCCTTATAAAACCCATACAGAATTAGATTGGCAGCTCATAAAAATATAGAGATAGAAAATTGGATTCCACAGTAGAAGCCACCCTCCGATCTTACTCTCCATACAGAATTATCTATAAGCTGAGGCCCACCGATTGCCTATATAGTATCAATTAAAGGCATTCCATCTATAACAAAAAAGTATCCCTTCTATACCCCTTACAGAATGAGTCAAGGGGTCTGCTTACAATAGCTATGTAACGCTGGTATTGTCTGTACTTTGTTTTCCAGCGTTACTCTGCATGTTTTTTGCATTAACCCTTTTGCTCCTTTCCCCCTAACCAGCTGGGATACTGTTGTCTGTTACCTATATGGATGCTGCTCAGTTCCCGGCTCTGCTGCGTACCCGTACTTGCGTGAGTGGCTCCGCTGCTTTGCATGACCGCCCGCATGTGCGGTTCCTGACTTGCTGTGAAAGCCGTCCGTAGCTTGCAAAGTCCTCTGCAGTGGTGCATGACTTACTGCGTGGTTGGCAGCAGCCATTGTTGGGTTCCCTCTGTGTTGTGCTGTCTGGCTCTGCATAGGGGGCGCGGCCCACACCTGTCCTGCTTTTATGTGGATTGGGTGTTTACTAGAATTACTGCTCCAGCCTATCGCTGTGAAGCAGCTCATATATAAAGTTCCCCAGCCCTAGTGGGCGTTGCCAGAGCTTCACATTGAATCCACACTGAATCCCTGAACCTAGCTGTATGTGGTTGTGTGTTCAGCTCCTGCTCTGAAGTTGATCAGCTCTGGAGAGCTGATTCCCTGTTCCTGTTGTGTCTTGTTCCCTGATCCTGGATCAAACCCGGTACCTGAATGTCTGAATTGTGTCTTGTGTTTCCGCCTATGCTGGGGGCTGATTACCCAGATCGCCGTTCCTGGAGGCTGTATATCCAGGCCTGTTCCTGCTGTGTCTAATTACCTGAACCCCTGATCTTGGATCGCATCCTGTACCTGACTGTCTGAACTGTGTCCTTTGTGTTATGTTCCTGAAATCCTGCTGTGTCCAGAACCCTGAGCCAGTGACTGTGAATCCTTGCTATATAACCTGAGTTCATCTTGGAAGAAGGAGTCCGGTGTGTGCTGAGTTTCTGTTACTCTGTGCTCAGCCTCTGTGCAATCCCCGGCCAGCTCCCGTTGAGCCTGGCGGGGCTTGCACCAGACCGCTGGGGTTCCTTTTCAGGTCGCTGCCAGATGTCCGGATCCTATGCCTGATGACCATGGCCTGATGTCCGATGTCCGACGACCACTTCCAGATGTCCGGATCCTATCCTTCCTGCCTGATGTCCGGATCCTGCCGATCATTGCCAGATGTCCGGAGCCTGCTGATCGGTGCCAGATGTCCGGAGTCCGAGGCCTGTGTTCCAGTCCGTGTTCCTGTGATTCAATCCATGTTCCTGTCTGTGTTCCTGACTCCTTGAGACCCAATCCGTGTTCCTGATGTTCTTGTCCGTGTTCCTGACTCCCTGAGATCCAATCCATGTTCCTGTCTGTGTTCCTGACTCCCTGAGATCCAATCCGTGTCCCGGTTGTTCCTGTGCAGTCTAACTCTGTTTCAGCCATCAGCTCCTGATTCCAGTTACCTGCCTGTTACTTGTCGGCTTGCCTGTCTGCCATCCGTCTGCAGTTCCATCCAGAGGCTCGGACGTCATCTGCAGAGATCCCCGGCTCTTGCCTGCTCACCTAGGAGCGATCATCTGCCATCCGACTGCAGCTCCATCCGGAAGTTCGGACATCATCTGCAGAGATCCCCGGCTCTTGCCTGCTCACCTGGGAGCGATCATCTGCCATCCGACTGCAGCCTACCTGGAGGCTTCACCATATCAGGTCGTATATACCTGCCTGTCTAGAGACTGCCTGGTCACTAGCCGTGACAACCTGCCTGTCCCAGAGACTGCCTTGGTCACTTGCCGTGACAACCTGCCTGTCCCAGAGACTGCCTTGGTCACTTGTTGTGACAACCTGCCTGTCCCAGAGACTGCCCTGGTCACTAGCCGTGACAACCTGCCTGTCCCAGAGACTGCCTGGTCACTTGTTGTGACAACCTGCCTGTCCCAGAGACTGCCTGGTCACTTGCCGTGACAACCTGCCTGTCCCAGAGACTGCCCTGGTCACTAGCCGTGACAACCTGCCTGTCCCAGAGATTGCCTGGTCACTTGCCGTGACAACCTGCCTGTCCCAGAGACTGCCCTGGTCACTAGCCGTGACAACCTGCCTGTCCCAGAGACTGCCTGGTCACTTGCCGTGACAACCTGCCTGTCCCAGAGACTGCCTTGGTCACTTGCCGTGACAACCTGCCTGTCCTACCGGTTCCTCCTTGGTCTACCCTGTGATGACGTCTGTCCTGGGTCGGTGTCTGATGTTCTCCTGCTGAGCCTGTGCTACGCCTGAGGCCTGAGAGAGAGGCTGTCCTAGTATGCCCGTGCCAGATGACCCTGGACTTCATCAACCCGTGATGACCCCGCCATCGTCTGACGTTCGTCCTGGGCCGGTGTCTGATGTTCTCCTGCTGAGCCTGTGCTACGCCCGAGGCCTGAGAGTGAGGCCATACTAGTATGCCCGTGCCAGATGATCCTGGACTTCATCAACCCGTGATGACCCCGCCATCGTCTGAAGTCTGTCTGAGGTCGGTGTCTGATGTTCTCCTGCTGAGCCTGTGCTACGCCTAAGGCCTGAGAGAGAGGCCGTCCAAGTATGCCTGTGCCAGATAACCCTGGACTGCATCTACCCGTGATGTCCTCCAGCACTCGTCTGTGATCCTGAGTTGTGTACCCTTCTCTGATGTGCGGAATCGGGAGCCCGGTCTTATGTTCTGTTTATGTACTTTGTTTCTTTAAGTAAACTTTATGTTTCTTCTTACCTGAAGTTGTGCGGTGTTGTCTAGTCCTGCAGGTCGCCACCTTGCCCACATGCTCAGCTGCCACGGATCCCGGTCGCTGCCCTTCCCTAGTCCGGGCAGGCCCAGGTCTCCCTCCGTGGTCCAGTGGGTCCACATTCTCTTACCATCTGGGACCCATGCCTCACGTCGTCGTGGACTGGCGGCGTGGGAGCATTGGCTAGCTAGGCAAGCTATGCCATGTCCCGACGCCCCACAGCCGTGGGAAGCGCTACAAGCTACACACAATGCATGAAGGTTACGACTTATTCCTCTCAATACAGTGTTAACTTTAAGTTAGGACCCCCTCATACAAGAACAGATTCAAGTGAGAACTTTTCACCCCAAGATCCCCTAATATATCATACAGAATGCTTCACAATTGTAATCCCAGTTGAATTACTTAACAGAGTTCCCTCTACCCAATAGTGTGGAGTTCTCACTACCCTTGCACCCTGAATGTCATCTACCAGTGGTTCTTCATCTACCTTCCATAGTGTCATCTGGCGAAGGGGTGCCATTAACTCCGACACTGTCAAATAACAGTAGGGTCCACTCTACTTGTGCAGTCATCGAGATGTGGACTTCCACTGCTCCAGTGTGAGTGCAAGGCACAGAGCAGTAGGTCAGTAGTTCTACATTTTCCATAGAGTTGAAAAAATTAGGAGCAGCAGACGTGACGAGAAGTGCATGGAAGATGTCTCTGCTGTTGGAATCACTATTGTCCCAGGGCAGTCTCTGACCTTATTTGCTCCTTGTCACCTAACGTTCTACAAATATATACCCTTGTGTGCTGCAATAAATACTGTTCTGCACACGCCTCCAGTCAAGAAAACAAGGTCTGTGGTTTTAGTTCAAGGATCTGTCCTTTAGATTCTCTTTGTGACTGATAGGAAGCTATAGTAATTGCTTCTCTATGCTAGCCAGGCCAAAAGGTAAGGGGCACAGAAATGCTTCTGCCCCCATGCAGCATGAGTGGCACATAGATAGGAGGATGCTGACCAGAATTATGTGTTGTCACTGTCTCGGATGTAGGCCCTGCGACAAGTGCTGCCCCCTTATAGAAACTGCTGTACCGGCCTGAGGTGAGAAGCTTCTCGTGCCTCATGGTACATGAGGCCTTGGCACCCCCACTCTGGTGGTTTTGTGCTGGACTGGAAAACCCTTTAAAGAATTTATTAGACATTTTTGCATATTTTCCTGTGCTGATTTTCTACAATTTGCTAAAGTCTAGAAAATTTTTGAAATTTTTTGGCAAGAGAACACTTTTGGAAATGATACTTTTTCACTCAAACTGTAAGACCTTGAAAGACTGGTGATCACTAAGGCCTCTTTCACACATCCGTCTTTTTGTATCAGGCATGATCCGTCCTATGCCTGAAGGGACGGATCCGGCGCTGAAACAAAAAAACTGATGCAACGGATCCAGTTTTTTGCTGGATCCGACCTGAACTTTTGAACCCATAAAAAGAGGGTTTCTGATGCCCGGAGACACTGGAAAATGTAGTAGTAGTAGTAGTAGTAGTAGTAGTAGTAGTAGTAGTAGTAGTAGTTGTTGTTGTTTGTTTCCGGCCGCCTGATGCGCCGCTTCAGGCACATCAGGCAGCTCCGGCAAAAAAAAAAACGTTACATGCTGCGTTGTGTCCGGCCGCCGGAATGTACATTTCCGCCGGATCCGGACAAAAACGCATACAACGCACTGACATCAGGCGCCATCCGGCGCTAATGAAAGTCAATGCAAAAAAAAACGCATCCGGCATTACATTTCGCCGGATGCGGTTGGACAAAAAAATGCCGGAGGGCGCCGTCAGGCGCACAACGGATGTGTGAAAGAGGCCTGAGCAGTGCACAAGTCTGAAGGATTTTTTTTCCCAAAATTTTTGGCATTTGTGTCAGAAAATTAGTTGAAATTATGGTACAACCAATTTTCTTATACAATTATATCAAGTAAGAAATGCACTCCAAAAAAGTTGCTCAGTTACAAATTTTCAGTTTCTTCACACTGCTAAGCAATAGGATGCCCAAAAGACATTTTGTTACTCATTCACCCCAATAGTAAATGCAGGTAACATTGCAAATGCAAATGTGTCTGAGAGTGGAAGAATATCTGCGGTTATCCCTTTCCTTGCAGATGCAGTTATGCCAATATTCCCTCTGATGTATACCCTTCCCGCTGTGAGGAGTACTGACCCTGCAGAAACCTGTTGACAAGTTGGAGATTGTCAGCTTCCAGGATGAAGGCTTCTAAGGCAGCGGAGCTCTCTTCGCTGGCATTATCCACTGCTTGCTGCACTTTTCCTGCTATCCACCAATGTCTCTCGTCCATTCTTCTTCTTTAATGATACAAATATTACAATCTGAGCATCTCTCACAGTCAGTCTCCTATAAAGAGAGCTGCACCTTATGAAGCTGTGGCTGTTGTCATGGCCAACAGTAAACAGTTCACACAATGAAGCTGTAACCCTTCTATTAACTCCTGGGGGGAGAAATGAACAATGGCACTTGTGTTTGTACCTCTGCACTCTAGCTGTTTGCTATGGACTTGGTACACATACAACCAAGTGAGGCAGCTTCATGAAAAATCAGAGAAGTTACTGTCCACCTCACCTGCTCCCTGTGAGAGGGTCAGTACATGTCTTAATTTATAGTGAATCCGTTATTTATTAGGTTGTTTGCTGTTATTGTTACTGGGTTTTTTTTGTTTTGTTTTTATTTTATATATTTATCATAAGAAAAGTATAGTTATAGTCCTATTGTTCTACAGGCATTTTCATTGCGAAATGTAGTGAAAATGGTGCAGCTGAGCTATCCTCCTTAAAGCTGGAATTAATTCTGTGTTTTAGAGAGTTGGGATTGCCTTTTTAAAGACTGATTTAACGTAGTCAGATAATTTGTTTGGGGTAATATTTTCTGGGATGCCTCTGATTTTAATATTGTTCCTACGATTTCGGTCTTCCAAATCTGTGAGTTTTGTTTTGAGTTTATGTATTTCTACATTCATTTCCTGGATTGTTTTAGAAGTTTTGTCTGGGTTTTTTTCAACAGCGTCAATTTTGTTTTCATGGTCAGTAAGCTTTTTGTTAAACAGGTCAAAGCTAGGTTGCAATAATTTGGCCTGGTTTTCAAAATTTATTTTCAGATTATCATTGATCTTGTCCGCAAGATCTAACATATATGTTTCTACATTAACACTTCCTGATCTTGGGATGTCTCTCATATTGTCTGAGGGCGTGAGGGAGTCAAAATCTTTTTTTAAACGATTTCTTTCTGGACTATTTTTAGGGGAGGAGTTGTTGTGATCATCATCTTCATCAGAGTTATCTTGGGAGGAGGGGAATTTAAATCCCCAAACCCCTGGTTCTTTTTTTTTTGGCGGAGATAGAAAAAACCATTTCCTCTGAATGATTTTCGTAGAGAGAGATTAGGTTGTATCTTTCTGTTGATTTATTTCCCTGAGTTTTTAGTTTCTGTTACTTTAAAAAAAGAGTCCTCTTTTTGGGAATTCAGAGGATCTCTTGCTACTGAGGTCTTCCCAAATGATTGGGATGATTTGGTTCTGTGTTTTCATCCCTCTTCAAAGGTGATCTAGATTTTAAAAGGTTAATGACTAGAGTTGAACGAATTAGGTCGGTCAGATTCATAAGTCGCCGACTTTCGCCAAAGTCGGGTTTCATTAGCCGAAACACGACCATAGTGTGAAGTCGGCCATGCGGTCGGCAAAACGAGCGCCAAAGTCGGTTTTCCCAGAATGCTTTCAGGCTCCTTTTTTCAGCCAATGAGCAAGGACGTACACTGTGGGCAACGAGATGACATGTGCAGCGTCCACCACCATCTTAGAGAAGGGCATTGCAGTGATTCGCTTGCTTTGGGGCCGTCATAGTGTCTATAAAAGCCCTGAGCGCCGACCTCCATTTTTCTTCTGCCGACCTTAACAGCAGGGAGAGGTTGCTGACGCTGTTTATCAGTAGGGAGAGAGTTAGGGCTGGAAAGAGAAGTTCTTCTGTGCTTGTGCTGATAGCAATTGTCTCCCATGGCAGTGGGGGTACTCGGATCCGAGCCTATTAACTCCTATGGGGGATGTCACGGCAACACAGCTCAGTCCGTGGCCCTGGGCGCTCACCATAAATGGGGGATATTTACAGGGGAATAAATGTTTATATAATGATTCGTGACGCCACCTGTAGTACCTAGTCAGGGTGACCAGCGCTGCGATGCAGATCCACTGGAAGGGTTGGTGTTGTGCAGCTAGATGTCAGGCCTCCTACAGGTGAGGCTGAGTCCTTCCTGGGCAGGTAGATGTGTAGGGATGCAGGACGGAGGGGAACCCGGCAGTTAGGGGTAAGAAGATGGACACACACGCACAAGTCACTTTGGTACCTTTACTGAAGATGTTGCAGGCACATCCCGGAGCACTGTAGGGTGAAGGATGCACATCCAGATTCTCCCATTGAGTAGGTGTGTGGCCTCCTGTTCCTTGCCTTTCTGCAATGGAGTTCTGGCCAGCATGTAGCTGAGCCTAACTTAATCTCTGTCCTGCGCCCGGCTGACCTTGTGTTTAGACCTTCTCTTAAAGAACAGTGTCCCTGCTTGCAGGGCTCTGCCCGCCCGAACTCCGTCCTTCTGGCCCTGTTATGTATCAGCTCTGTGGTACTCCTGGGGCTTGTAGTCCTCCAGGAATTCCGGTGTTCTCCTAATGGGTCGTGGAGATCCCTATAGGCTCGGACCTGGCGTCCGGTGTATACTTGCTGGGGGAGCTGATTAGGCTCTTCTGCCCCTTTGCTACTCTCCTCTTGCCTTCAGCCTACTCGGGCCCTCACCCGATTATACACACTGGCAGTTGGTGGGCTGCCTCTTCTGCCGCTCTCAGAGCGTCGGCACGCTCCTAGCTCTCTACTGAATTGAGCTGAACTCACTTTGCTGCAGACTGCAGCCTTCTGTCTTTTGCTCAACTCTGCTGAGCTGCACTACTTTGCTCCACTGAGCTGCACTTCTGAACTTTGCAGTCTCTCAGGTCTGAACTGAACTTCCTACCTTCACCCTCCTTTTATATTCCTATTGGAGCTCCCTCTGGTGGTCTTAGGGACGGGTGAAGGCAGGGCCGGCATCAGCACCCGGCACACCCGGGCAAGTGCCGGGGCCCTGAGCAGGTGGGGGGGCCCACTCGCCATCTGGCACCCCCGGCCCGTTAGCGGAGAAGAGCGGTGTCAGCGCCGCCACTGGGCCCCCCCCGCTTGCTCAGGGCCCCGGCATCAGCTGGCACAATACTTACCTCTCCTGTGCCTCCGCTGCCACAGCTCTGGGCTCCAGGGGGCACCGGCGCTTCCTCTCACAGCAGCGCCGCTGAATGACGTCATCATTCAGCGGCCGGCTGTGGCAGAGAGCGCGGACGCTAGACAGGTGAGACGTGTGTGTGTGTCTCTGTGTGTGTCTGTGTGTATGTAGTGCGGTGCTTTGTGTGTGTGTGTGTGTGTGTGTGTGTGTGTGTGTATGTATGTGAGCGAGTGCTTGTGTGCTGTGGTACTGTCTGTGTGTGATGATGGGCAGGCATTGCTGATAATGGGGAGGAGATGATGATAATGGGCAGGCATTGCTGATAATGGGGAGGCATTGAAGATGATGGGGAGAAGATGATGTTAATGGGCAGGCATTGATGATAATGGGCAGGCATTGATGATGGGGAGAAGATGATGATGGGCAGGCATTGATGATGATGGGGAGGCGATAATGATGATGGGGAGGCGATGATGATGATGGGCAGGCATTGATGATAATGGGGAGGCATTGATGATGATGGGGAGGCGATAATGATGATGGGGAGGCGATGATGATGATGGGCAGGTATTGATGATAATGGGGAGGCCATGATGATGATGGGGAGGCCATGATGATAATGGGCAGGCATTGATGATGGGGAGGAGATGATGATGATGGGCAGGCATTGATGATGATGGGGAGGAGATGATGATGATGGGCAGGCATTGATGATAATGGGAGGCCATGATGATGATGGGGAGGCAATGATGATGATAAAGAGGCAGTGATGATGATGGGGAGACAATCATGATGATAATGGGGAGTCTTTCCACAGCGCCCTTTCCTGAGCCGTAACAGTGCAGAACGCAGTACAGCGCAGAGGAGAGCTCCATATTTTGTATGGAGCATTATATGGGGACCAGTATCCTGTATGGAGCATTATATGGGGACCAGTATCCTGTATGGAGCATTATATTGGGTCCATTATTCTGTATGGAGCATTATTTTGGGTCCAGTATTCTGTATGGAGCATTATATGGGGGGTGACATCCTGCATGGGGTATTATATGGGTGATGAGGGGAGACTGTGGTGCCCATAATATTGTATGGAGGACTGTACTGTCCAGTCTGTACTGTGCGCTGTGAGGATTTGGCGGTTTTTGAGCTATTGTACAATTTACAATAGATATCACTCATGTAATGGAAGAAGAGAAGTATTTGGCATTGTACTGTACCTATATTTCTCTGCTGTATCTGTGCATCATGAATCGTGGTCTGTGTTAAAGGGGCCCACTGAGGCTCTTTCGCCCGGGGCCCATAAAAACGTGGAGCTGGCCCTGGGTGAAGGTGTGTGTATGCATAGTGAGACCTCTAGCGGTACAATCCTTCATGCACCCTTCTGGATTTGTGAATCCGAGCGCAGCTGGGCTCCACACTTGTGCTGATAGCAATTGTGCTGTACAGTTAGTGTGCAGTGACAGGGGAGGATTTTCTAGTGTGCAGTAGCGCTGGTTATTAGGCTGCCTGATAGCTGTATTGCTGCGTGTACACTGCTGTGCAGACTGCTTTTTACACAGCACTAATACTTTTATTCTTTTATTTTGAGGACTGCACGCGGCTGGTAAGCGCAGATGACGCCATCATAAGCATGAGTATCCCACTTATGCGTCTGCTCATGCAAACTTTGACGCACATTAAGGATCAGGCGTCTGCAGCGGAGGAGGAGGAGGAAAGCCTTGATGACAGTCAGGCATTGTCTGCTCAGGGAACTGTCCTGGATGAGGTTGTGGAAGAAGAGGAAGAGGAGGAGGAGGGGGATGATAATTTTGGGGAGGAGGATGCTTCTCAGGGGGCAAGAGAAAATGTTGGCTTGCCAAGGTCAGGTACAGGGTTTGTGCATGACTGGAGGGATGTGGATTTGGCAGAAACTGCTCCTCCACCCACCACTGGCAGTGCATCATTGAGACCTGGAACATTGGCCCACGTGTGTGATTACGTCTTGCGGATCCTAAAAAGGGACCCCCGCATTGCTAAAATTATGAAGGATGACGACTACTGGTTGGCCAGCATCCTTGATCCACGCTATAAAGGCAAATTACAGAACATCATGCCACAGGAGAACCTAGAGCTAATATTGGCGAACAAACAAGCAACTCTGGTAAACCGTTTGTTAGAGGCAGATGTGTAGCCCAGCTACGCAGGCACACATAAAATCCAGGAGAATGCACAGGAAGGTAATCGCAAAAGCTTGCTATTCATGCACTTCACTCACACTTTCAGACACACCCGCTAGGGGTATAGGAGGTGGTGACATGTAGCAGAGTGAGTCTGTTTCCTGTCTGAGAAGAGCTCAGATCAGTCAGATAGTTTCCTGTCTTCAGACAGTGCAGTTCTGTGTTAGTTCAGTCTGGACTAGGAGAGAGGACTGAATCCTCGCAGAGCTAGCGTAGCTCACCTGACAAAGAAGTGGAGGCTAGTACGGGTGAAGTGCATCATCCTAGCCTAGTCAGAGCTACCCTTAATCAGTACCTCAGCAGAAGCTGAAGCAAGGAGGAAACTGAGAGCTGCTCAGCGAGCTCGGGAGAAAGCTGACTATTTCCATCGAAAGCTACAAGTGCTTATGCAAAGAGCAGAAGCAGGGCGAAGGGCGCAGTGGAGAAGTTAGAGAAGTGCTTTAGGTATTGGATTGCCTGCACTAAATTGCCGGACACCGGGGTCCGAAGAGTTGCTATTGTTTCAAGCATAGTGACAAGAAAACCGGAGGCATCTGGACTTCAGGTCGCAGAGAGCAGCCCTAAGTGTCAATACGTAACCGGAGACAGGGAAAACAGGAGTCTAGCCTGATCAGCAAATATAGACTTAGTTTTCACCACTTAGAAGTTTCCACCACAACGTTGGCCGGGCAGTACAGCTATTGAGAAAGCTGGAGATTTAGAGTTAACTTCGCTTCACGCAAGTTGGACTCACATATATCTGGAAGTAAAGGAGGCCTCTAACCTGCTCAGCGGTTACCCGAATGTGCATTCTCCACCCCGACCAGCTCCCCGGGATCTACGTGAACCATCCACCAGTAAAAGGTATGAAAAGAAGCTATTTCGTGTGTGACTGAATTATTATCTATACCCCGCATCATCATCACCATAGACTTCCAGGGACCCGTCTCACCTGTGGGAGACTACCACCCAGCTGCCCCATAACATCCCCTGTGAAAGTCCTTATAGCAGCGCTGGTTCAATTAACCAGATACCACAGGTGGCGTCACGAACTACCTATCCTAAATATCCCCTGTAAATATTCCCCATTGGATGAGCGCCCAGGGCCACGGACCGAGCCACCGCTACCAGTGACAACTCCCATAGATTTCCATGGGCTCGGCTCCGAGTACCCCATTGCCCTGGTACTAAGTGCGACTCAATCTTTGGCGTCACGAACAGGATGCGAAACTTGCAATTGTGAGTCCTGTGTGCCTATGTTGAACTGTTTGGTGAAAAAGACTGTTTGCTGTATTTGGCGCCAAATTCCGCCATTTTACCGCCATGTTCGCGCCCTCAGGCGCTGGTGAAGAAGGGGGGCGTACCTGAAAAAGCGCGCTGTTGCTTGGACACGCCCCCAACCTGCACCCCAATCTGCATCGCGAGCCGCATCGCGAACTGCATCGCAATCTGCATCGCAAACGACATCGCGAACGGCATCGCAATCCGCATCGCAAACTGCATCACAATCTGCATTGCAATCCGCATCGCAATCTGCGTTGCAATCCGCATCGCAAACTGCATCCCAAGATACTGCGGCATCATCAGAGCGCCAGCGAAAAGGTCCTGTCTCCACCGCTGTGCCTGCGACGCTGCAGCCTGTGAACGAGGTAGGCTCAGGTTAACCAAGGGGGCATCAATATGTCGCAGCAACCGGCAGACGGAGCGGCCCCCGCCGGAGGCCCCAATAGCCCACCGCTTGGCGTTGTACCGCAGGATGGGGGTGCAGGCCCCTCACCTGGTCCGGTGGTCCCGCTTATGCCCCTAACGCTCCCATACATGCCTGGAGCGAAGTGGCTCCCCCAGTACAGCGGCGAGCCAGACACCCTGCCAGGATTTAAACGGAAGATATGTAGTATTTTGGATATGTACTCAATGACTGAAAAGCAAAAAGCTGCTGTGGTAATAGGACAGTTAGCTGGTGTGGCTGAGAGAGAAGTAGAGACTTGGCCCATTGCAGACCAGGAGTACCTGCGATACTCTTAAAGCTACAGGCCATCTTCGAGGACCACACAGAAACGGATCTCCGGATGGCATTTTATCAGTGCTTCCAGGGACCGGGTGACAGTATTAGGGACTACGCCTGCCGACTACAGGGGGCCCTGCGAGCTCTCAAACAGGCTAACCCCACAAGTCCCATTGATGAGAGCCAAATGTTAAAAGAGCAATTCGTGCGGGGACTGAGGTCTCCAGAGGAAAGGAGGACTGTAAACTGGTGGTCCTTGGATCATCCAGATGCCACTTTTGATGCTCTAAAGGACATGGCAATAAAGGGACTGCGACCCCTGGAAAAGCCTGAGGTGGCAAATCAGTATCACCCGGGTGAAGCCATTCTAAAGCCGGCAGTACCCACCTTTTCCCCGCAGGTGGCAGAAGCTACAATGCAGGTGGCGCCCCCTAGTGAGTTGGAATGTCTGCGCTCAGAAGTGCGCCAGCTGACTAAGAACTTGGCCACTGTAATGGAGGCCCTGCAACTGCGGAAAGAGGAAGGAGGGAAGATCCTACTAGCCGACTGTCCGGAGGATGTCCCTTGGATGAACCGGAGGAAATGGAGGACGTCGCCACACCGGAGGAGGACCACGCCACCCCCAGGAGGGACTCCTGATCAACACCATCCTCCCCGGGAGATCATCTGCTACCGCTGCAACCAAAAAGGTCATATGGCTCAGCAATGTCCTTTAAACGAGCCGATCCTGGGTCAGAGGGCCAACACCCAGGAGTAGACTCATCAGGCCCCTTAGACTGGAATCGCAGGTTCGTGGGTGGACGGCCCTACCTGTCCATGATTCTGGACGGGATTGCAATCCCTGCACTGCTGGACACTGGATCTCAGGTGACCATCATACCTGATGTCCTTTACAATAAATTTTGGTCCATGGACAGTCTCCAGCCCCCAAACCCTGACTTGACAGTGTGCGCCACCAATGGTCTCCCTGTTGAAGTAATTGGAGCCAAAAACGTGGACGTAAAAGTGGGCAGGGTGGAGCTGAAGGATCAGGGACTTTTAGTGGTAAAGACTGTAAATGAGGAGAATGCCTTAAATGTGATACTAGGTACTAACATTATCAGTAACTGTCTGGGAGAAGTTGTGTTTTTGCTCCAACAGCTCGCTGAAGTTGCCAAGCCAAAGCAGAAGGGAGTGATCCAGAGGGAGATCCGGGCCCTGATGTGCCAGCAGCAAGCGAAGCTTACAGATGGTGAAATCGGTAATGTACGGGTCACAGACTCGAACCCCATTGTAATACCCCCAATGAGTGAAATGTTAATATGGTGTAGAGCAGCCATAGGTCTGAGGGGACAGAACTACCAAGCAGTAGTAGAACCCCATCGCTCAGAACACAGACCTACACTCATGATTGCTAGAGGGGTAGTGGAAGTAGTAAATGGGAGAGTACCAGTACGACTTCTCAACTGGGGGGACGACGAAGTAAATTTGCCACGTTATGCTACAGTTGCTAAATTACATGCCGTAGATAATAATTCTATCCTCACAACCGAGTCCTTAGCCTCCCGCCAATCAGCGGAGGATAATGATCCGGCAACCCCGGTAGCGGACTGGTGTCAGCAGCTTCATATTGGGACAGACACCACTTCCGTCCACCAGAAACAGGGGGTACTACGGGTGGTACAAGAGTACGCACAAGTGTTTAGTAAACATCCACTTGATTTTGGGATCATTAAGGGAGTACAGCATCATATCCCTACAGGCAGTCATCCTCCCATCAAAGAGCGGTACAGGCCTATACCTCCAGCCCACTATCAGAAAGCTAAGGAAATGCTGCATGACATGAAGAAAGCCGGGGTGATAAGGGATAGTTGTAGCCCCTGGGCAGCACCTCTGGTTCTAGTGAAGAAAATGGATGGTAGCATGCGAATGTGTGTAGACTATAGGCAAGTAAATCGTATAACACATAAAGCTGCATACCCATTACCACGTATAGAGGAATCCTTAGCTGCTCTGAAAACGGCTAACTACTTTTCTACCCTCGACCTTACTAGTGGGTACTGGCAAGTGGCTGTGGCTGAGGAGGACCGGGAGAAAACTGCTTTCACCACCCCAATGGGACTCTGCGAGTTTGACAGGATGCCGTTTGGTCTCAGCAGTGCCCAGGAACATTCCAGAGGGTGATGGAGAGCTGTCTAGGACATCTCAACTTCGAAACTGTGCTGCTGTACTTGGACGACGTAATTGTGTACTCTAAGACATATGAAGATCATCTGAAGCACCTGGCGGAGGTATTTGAGTCATTGTCCAAGTTTGGGATGAAACTAAAGCCCTCTAAATGCCACCTGCTCAAACGGAAGGTACAGTACTTGGGACACATTGTCAGTTCTGAAGGAGTAGCGCCGGACCCCGAGAAGGTCACAGCTATTCAGAAATGGCCAGAGCCGAAGAACCTGAAGGAGGTGCGTCAGTTCCTGGGACTAACAGGTTACTACAGGAGGTTTGTAAAAGATTACACTAAGAAAGCGGCGCCTTTGCAGGACCTCCTGGTAGGACAACCTCTTAAGAGCAGAAACCTTCCATTCAATTGGGGAAAAGAACAAGCTGAGGCATTCAAAGAGATGAAAGAGATCCTTACCGGCGATGAAATCTTAGCCTACCCAGATTACAGCCAACCGTTCCTGCTATACACAGATGCCAGTAACGAAGGATTAGGAGCGGTCCTCAGTCAGAAGCAGAACGGCCAAGAAAAAGTCATCGCATATGCCAGAAGAAAACTCAGGCCAACTGAGAGGAATCCGGAAAACTATAGCAGCTTCAAACTGGAGTTCCTGGCGCTGGTCTGGGCCATTACCGAAAGATTTAAACATTACCTTGCCTCCAACAGGTTCACTGCGTTTACAGACAATAACCCCTTGACGCATCTGGAAACAGCCAAGCTGGGAGCCATGGAGCAACGTTGGATGGCTCGGTTGTCAAATTATCAGTTTACCATCAAGTACAGAGCGGGCCGTAAAAATGCTAACGCGGACGCCTTGTCCAGAATGCCGCATGAATCCGACACGGAGGAAGAATCAGATGATCTGGAAGAAATCGAGCTACCTGCGTTCCACCGAAATGGGATGGTCCAAGAGCAACGGGTCTACAGGAAGCGGTGTGGTGAGATGTTGAACCCTTTACCTCATCACAGCTGGAAAGAGACTCAGGACAGCGATCCCGTGGTCAGCCGTGTCAAGGAGCTGATAAAACAGGAAGGTTCCTCCTTGGAGAAAGATGCATCCATGCCAGCAAAGCTCCTGTGGAATGAGAGAAGCCGGTTATTCATTTACCGTGAGAAATTGTGCAGGAGATACGTCGACCCAAGGACCCATGAGATGGTTTGGCAAATAGTGGTCCCCAGAGCAGACATCCAAATGGTGTTGGAAGCCTACCACGATCAAGCAGGACACTTTGGCTGGAAAAAGCTGGAGACCCTGTTGAGGTGTCGGTTCTACTGGGTAGGGATGCGCAGCTCCATCGAGAAGTGGTGCCGGAATTGTGGACCCTGTGGACTCAGACGAAAAGACTATAATAGTCAGAGAGCACCCCTGCAGCCTATCCGGACGACTCGTCCCTTGGAGATTGTGGCATTGGATCACGTCAAGTTGTCCCCAAGCAGGTCAGGATATTCGTATGCCCTGACCATGGTGGATCATTACTCCAAATTTCTGGTGGTCGCCCCTGTCAAGGATCTCACAGCAGAGACAGCAGCCAAGGTCTTCCAAGCAAGTTTCTGCAGACCACACGGATATCCAGAGCAGGTACTGACTGATCGAGGTCCAGCCTTTGAAGCTGAACTGTTTCAGGAATTCTGTCAACTGTATGGATGCAAAAAGATCAGAACAACACCATACCACCCTCAGACTAACGGCCTTTGTGAAAAGATGAATCACATTGTCATGGATTTACTGAAAACTGTACCCCTGGAAGAAAGAAATCGGTGGCCCGACTTGTTACCTGACCTGGTTGACTTGTACAACCACATACCAGTAAGTTCCACTAACTGCACTCCAGCTTACCTTATGAGAGCAAGACCTGGAAGACTGCCAATGGATTTGGAGCTGGGAGTGGTAGAACCAGAGGCTGATGACAGTGTTGAAGATTGGGACACAACTCGACAGGAACAGTACAAGAGAGTACAAGCCTGCGTAGAAGACAGTCTCAACAAAGTAAGAGAAAAGCAAGAGAAGAACTATAACAAAAATGCTCCCGCTAAGCCTTTGATGCCTGGAGAAGTGGTGCTCAAAAGGAAAAGAAGAACGCACAAGTTGGATGATCAGTGGGAACAGGAGCCTTACGTCGTGCAAAATTCCAATTTTGATAACAGAAAGGTCTGTACCATTAGTAAGGATGGAGGAAAAACGACGGCAACGGTGTCCAGAGATCATTTAAAGTTGTGTCCTTGCCCATTAAAGCTCCGTGAAGAAAACCCTGTTGTCCATCAAGAAGAGAATGCTGAAGCGGTCATACATACGGATTTGGGAGATTTACCTGCGGATTGGCCCAGATTGGGAGACGCTGTAATTATTCCTGTGCTGCAGTTTTATCAACCGCAAGAGGAGTCTCTACCTCCAGTCTTACCAATTGTGCCCGTTGAGCCAGTTCCAGAAGAACCTGTTCCGGCAGACCCTCAACCATTAGAACCCCAAGCAGCGGACCCGCAAGAAGCAGCACCACAAGAAGTGGAGTCCTCTGGTGAAGCTGGTGAAGCAGTACCGCCTCCTCCAGTCACTAGCATGCTTGCCAGGTCCCTAGAGAGGTGGAGTCGTGTCTATAGTTTGCCGTTACGCAGAACAGAAAGGTTAGAGACTATTATACCTGACGCTACCCCACGTAGGTCAGAACGTATCACTAAAGGAAAACTGCCTATTCGCTATCAGGAGTAGTCCTAATAGACTAGTTAGCAAGACCCAGATAGGGTTTATTGCATCTGAAAAATTGTATAAAGTTTGAAAAAGTATTAATGTAATTATTTGAAATGTGTTTTAACCATGCCAATGGACTGCGTGGCTGTGGACTGTGCCAGCCCAGAACTTATCCTGTAAATAGTTGCGCTTCGGTGCATTATCTTGGTTTTACATGAAACCACTACTACTATCTACCTCTGAAGAAAAACCCGTATGGTGTGGCCTAGAGTGAGGTCTGCAGTCAGAAGTCCTGCAGCCCACCCAGGACCCACGTGGGAGGTTTTTGGTGCGGGTCCTCCACAAGTATCTTGTATATATGAACACGTTTGATATCTTGATATTTTGATACTTTTGTATTTTCCTATTGTACAAATTGTAACGTTCAAGAATTCGTACCTCCCGGATGGGAAGAGTTATAATGTTGTTGTTTAATGCAAAACAAAATGTTCTTTTTGTCTTTTACAGCCCGGGAGTGCTGTGTTTTACCAAGGGGAGATGTGTAGCCCAGCTACGCAGGCACACATAAAATCCAGGAGAATGCACAGGAAGGTAATCGCAAAAGCTTGCTATTCATGCACTTCACTCACACTTTCAGACACACCCACTAGGGGTATAGGAGGTGGTGACATGTAGCAGAGTGAGTCTGTTTCCTGTCTGAGAAGAGCTCAGATCAGTCAGATAGTTTCCTGTCTTCAGACAGTGCAGTTCTGTGTTAGTTCAGTCTGGACTAGGAGAGAGGACTGAATCCTCGCAGAGCTAGCGTAGCTCACCTGACAAAGAAGTGGAGGCTAGTACGGGTGAAGTGCATCATCCTAGCCTAGTCAGAGCTACCCTTAATCAGTACCTCAGCAGAAGCTGAAGCAAGGAGGAAACTGAGAGCTGCTCAGCGAGCTCGGGAGAAAGCTGACTATTTCCATCGAAAGCTACAAGTGCTTATGCAAAGAGCAGAAGCAGGGCGAAGGGCGCAGTGGAGAAGTTAGAGAAGTGCTTTAGGTATTGGATTGCCTGCACTAAATTGCCGGACACCGGGGTCCGAAGCGTTGCTATTGTTTCAAGCATAGTGACAAGAAAACCGGAGGCATCTGGACTTCAGGTCGCAGAGAGCAGCCCTAAGTGTCAATACGTAACCGGAGACAGGGAAAACAGGAGTCTAGCCTGATCAGCAAATATAGACTTAGTTTTCACCACTTAGAAGTTTCCACCACAACGTTGGCCGGGCAGTACAGCTATTGAGAAAGCTGGAGATTTAAGGTACTGCCACACTAAACAATCCCGCTAGCGATCACGATAACGACGCATACTAATGCGATCGCTAGTGGGATTGTTTCTATATCGCTAAGTGCGGCCACATTTAGCGATATAGTTAACGACGCTATCGCCGTTAGCGATCTTCTTAACGACTTTAGCGGTACAAAAGTACCGCTAAATCGCTAAGAAAAGGTGCCACACTAGCGATATATACTTACCCAGCGGGAGCGCCGACGAGAAAATAGGGTCCGGAACGATTCCAGCGACGAGCGAGATCACAGCAGGAAGCTCGTCGCTGGCAGCTGCCGTACTGAACAACATCGCTAACGGGATCGCTAAATAGTGACGTTATTTAGCGATCCCGTTAGCGATATTGTTCAGTGTGGCATACCCTTTAGAGTTAACTTCGCTTCACGCAAGTTGGACTCACATATATCTGGAAGTAAAGGAGGCCTCTAACCTGCTCAGCGGTTACCCGAATGTGCATTCTCCACCCCGACTAGCTCCCCGGGATCTACGTGAACCATCCACCAGTAAAAGGTGTAGCGTCGGCGTCCCGGCCCTCTGCCAGGCAGGGACGCCGTTCCCCTTACCAGCGCTCTGCGTCCTCGGCGCCTCCAGCGTCCTCAGCGCCCCCAGCATCCTCGGCGTCCTCCTTCCACCCTGCTGGGCTCGCGCGCTCCTTCCCTGCTGCTGGACTTAGGGCGCGCGCCCGCACCCTCCCCCGCTCTTAAAGGAGCCGCGCGCATTTTTCAAATTAGTCTCCGGCCAATGCCGGAGGACTCCACCCTATATTAAGGGCTTCCTCCTTAATGGAGGTGCCCGAGCAATGTTGTTGTTGCACTGTATAACTCTGCTTCAGCCCTCAGCTCCTGTTTCCAGTTGCCTGCCTGTTACCTGTCTGTTTGCTGTCTGCCATCTGACTGCAGCCCTCCCCGGAGGTTCGGACATCACCTGCAGTGATCCCCGGCTATTACAGAGACTCTTGCCTGCTCACTTGGGAGCGATCATCTGCCATCCGACTGCAGCTCTATCTGAAGGTTCGGACTTCATCAGCAGTGATCACCGGCTACTCTAGAGACTCTTGCCTGCTCATTTGGGAGCGATCATCTGCCATCCGACTGCAGCTTTATCCGAAGGTTCGGACATCTCCAGCAGTGATCACCGGCTACTCCAGAGACTCCTGCCTGCTCGCTTGGGAGCGATCATCTGCCATCGGACTGCAGCCTACCAGGAGGCTCCAACATCTCAGGTCGTATAAGCCTGTATATTCAGAGACTGTCCTGGTCACTTGCCGTGACAACCTGACTACCCAGAGACTGCCCTGGTCACTTGCCGTGACAACCTGTCTACCCAGAGACTGCCCTGGTCACTTGCCGTGACAACCTGCCTACCCAGAGACTGCCCTGGTCACTTGCCGTGACAACCTGCCTACCCAGAGACTGCCCTGGTCACTTGCCGTGACAACCTGCCTACCCAGAGACTGCCCTGGTCACTTGCCGTGACAACCTGCCTACCCAGAAACTGCCCTGGTCACTTCCCGTGAATTCCTGTCCGTATTCCCCGGGCGCCACCTGCTCTCTTACAAGTATACTGTCTTGTATAATAAAGCTCAGTGGTTTCACCTACCAGACCCGTTACAGTTTGCTCGGGCCATGGAACCCGGTGGCACCCAAACCCCTTCACTCCCGGAATTGTGTCATGAACTATCTCGCCAGAGGTGGCAACAGGAGGCCATCCTGGGTCACCTGCGGAACGTCAATTCCCGCCTGGACACTCTGAATTCATCACCAGCAACCACCGCTGGAGCCATGACTCACAATCTGGCAGCCTCGCTGCTTCCCAATTCCGTGGTTTCCATTCCCGGACCCCGACTTTCAGCTCCTCCTAGGTTTGGAGGCTACCCTGCTCTGGCTCGTGGTTTCATTAACCAGTGCACCCTGCATTTCGAACTCCTGGCACACCAGTTTAACTCTGACCGGGCCAAAATTGCCTTCATCATGTCCCATCTCACTGGAGAGGCTCTGGCCTGGCTTAATCCTCTCTGGGAGAGAGAAGATCCTCTGGTATCTGACCTGCCTGCTTTTCTCTCGGCCTTCCGGAAGGTATTCGACGAACCTGGACGGAGGACCTCCTCTGCATCATCTCTGTTGCGTCTCCGTCAGGAGAGTCTCACCGTTGGTCAATATGCCATACGGTTCCGTACTCTAGCCTCAGAGTTGGCTTGGGACAATAACGCCCTGATTTCGGTCTTCTGGGAGGGCCTGTCCGGCCGTATTAAAGATGAACTTGCCGGTCGGGACATTCCAACCTCCCTTGATGATTTAATAAATCTTGCCAATCGAATTGATCTACGGTTCCAGGAACGTGCCAAAGAGGTCACCCGTGAGAGAAGGTTTCCTCGTCTTGCACCCTCGTTTCAGAGACCTATAACCCCTTCCGTTTCTCCCCAGATGCACACTACTGAGCCTATGCAGGTCGACCAGACCAAGATGGTCAAAGCCCGTCAGGACTCACGCCGTGCCGAGAGGAGTTGCTTCTACTGTGGCAGTAAGGAGCACTGGATCCGTACCTGTCCGGAGAGGTCGGGAAACGCCTGTGTCTAGGTTCGCTCGGAGAGGTCCACCTAGACCAGAATAAATCCTCTTCATCTCTGCTGCTGTCTGTCTCTATTCTCATCGGTAAGAACCGTTACTTCGAACTGGCCCAACTTGATTCTAGAGCAGCTGGGAATCTTGTTTCACAGGCTCTAGTAGAGAAGTATCGCATTCCCACCAAACCTCTGGTTGAACCAGTATCTGTTGCTGCTGTGGATGGGGGTCTCCTACCTCGTCCCATCCAACTTATCACCGAAGCCATAACCCTGCAGGTGGGAATGTTGCATTCTGAGAGCATCTCGTTTCATGTTTTACCTGGACTCTCTCATGCTTTCTTACTAGGTCTGCCTTGGCTCCAAAAACATGCACCCGTGCTCGACTGGCAGAATGGAGAGATTCTTCGCTGGGGACAGGACTGTCATAAAACGTGTCTGGTGCCTGTTCTTCCCGTCCGTTCTTCTCCTACACCTGCTAATCTACCTGGACTCCCGATTCCATATTGGTCATTCGCTGATGTCTTTAATAAAAAGGAAGCAGAGACATTACCCCCGCATAGACCATATGATTGCCCGATCGACCTGCTACCCGGTACTACGCCTCCCCGTGGGCGTATTTACCCATTGTCCGCTGCAGAGACCAGGTCGATGTCAGAATATATCGAGGAGAATTTAGCGAAAGGATTCATCAGGAAATCTACCTCCCCGCGGGAGCAGGTTTCTTTTTTGTAAAAAAGAAAGACGGATCTCTCCGTCCCTGTATTGACTACAGAGGCCTAAATTTGATCACGGTGAAGAATAAGTACCCTCTTCCGCTCATTCCGGAGTTGTTTGATCGTCTTAGAGGGGCTAGAGTCTTCACTAGTGTTGAGCATTCCGATACTGCAAATATCGGGTATCGGCCGATATTAGCTGTATCAGAATTCCGATTCCGAGTTCCGATATTTTCGTCTTATCGGATACCGGAATCGGGATTGTCACTGTCACTGTCAGTGTCCGTCGGTCGGGTCTGTCAGGAGTCAGCGGCACTTACCTGGCAGAAGATCTCCGGCGGTCACGTCCTGCACTGCTTCATGGCCGCCATCTTCTTTCCCCGGCGGTCACATGCAGTTTCTCGCGATAACTGCAGTGACTGCTGGGTAATCGCGGCCGTAAAGCAGTCAGTCCGATGACGTCACCGCCGGGGAAGCAGGTAATCAGCTGTGCTGCGTTGCAATGACAGGCTCTGCCTGTCATTGCGATGTAGCAGAGCTGGATCGTCGTGGGACTGTCGTTATGGACTGCGTCGGACAGGTGGTATACTGTTGGTTTGTTTTTTTTTCTTTTTTACAGGAGATCGATGGCGTCGCAGGAATGAGAGTACAATAAAAAAAATGAAAACTGTGTTGTCTCTTTTATTTCATTAAAATACTTTTTTCTTGCTTTGTCTTTTTTTTATACATTTAATAACTTTGGGATTAATAATGGATCGGTGTCTTATTGACGCCTCTCCATTATTAACCGGGCTTATTGTCACCGTGCAATCAACGGTGACATTAACCCCTTATTACCCCGCTTGCCACCGCTACAGGGCAAGTGGGAAGAGCCGGGTAAAGTGCCACAATTGGCACATCTTTTGATGCGCCAAATGTGGGGCTGCTGTAGCCTGGTATTATCAGGCTGTTGAGGGCCAAAATCCATGGGCCTTGACAGTCTTTTAATACCAGGCCGCAGCAGTCTGCATTTTACTTGGCTGGTTAACAAAAATAGGGGGGATCCCCACGCCGTTTTTTTTTTCGAGGGGATCCCCTATTTTTGTTAACCAGCCAAGCTAAGCAGACTGCTGTGGCCTGGTATTATCAGGCTTGCAAGGTCCATGGATATTGGATCCTTACCAGCCTGAAAAACCAGGCCTCAGCGGTCTGCTTCATCTGGCTGGTTAACAAAAATAGGGGGGACCCCACGCCAATTTTTTTCGAGGGATCCCCTATTTTTGTTAATCAGCCAAGATATGCAGACTGCTGTGGCCTGGTATTATCAGGCTGGCAAGGTCCATGGATCTTGGCTCCTTAACAGCCTGAAAATCCAGGCCTCAGCGGTCTGCTTCATCTGGCTGGTTAACAAAAATAGGGGGGACCCCACGCCAATTTTTTTCGAGGGGATCCCCTATTTTTGTTAATCAGCCAAGATATGCAGACTGCTGTGGCCTGGTATTATCAGGCTGGCAAGGTCCATGGATCTTGGCTCCTTAACAGCCTGAAAATCCAGGCCTCAGCGGTCTGCTTCATCTGGCTGGTTAACAAAAATAGGGGGACCCCACGCCAATTTTTTTCGAGGGGATCCCCTATTTTTGTTAATCAGCCAAGATATGCAGACTGCTGTGGCCTGGTATTATCAGGCTGGCAAGGTCCATGGATCTTGGCTCCTTAACAGCCTGAAAATCCAGGCCTCAGCGGTCTGCTTCATCTGGCTGGTTAACAAAAATAGGGGGGACCCCACGCCAATTTTTTTCGAGGGGATCCCCTATTTTTGTTAATCAGCCAAGATATGCAGACTGCTGTGGCCTGGTATTATCAGGCTGGCAAGGTCCATGGATCTTGGCTCCTTAACAGCCTGAAAATCCAGGCCTCAGCGGTCTGCTTCATCTGGCTGGTTAACAAAAATAGGGGGGACCCCACGCCATTTTTTTTTCGAAGGGAACCCCTATTTTTGTTAATCAGTTCCCTCTGACGTCACTGATTGTGTCCCTGGCTGACCTGAAGTGAAAGTGGAAAGCAATCAATTAAGCTTTCCACTTAAGGGCCCGTCTCACATAGCGATATCGCTACCGAGATCGCTGCTGAGTCACTAGTTTTGTGACGCAGCAGCGAGCTCACCAGCGATATCGCTGTGTGTGACATTCAGCGACGATCAGCCCCCCTGCCGGGTATCGCTGATCGTCGCTGAAATGTCAGGACCTTTGATCGCTGGTTTCCCGCTGACAGGCACACATCGCTGCGTGTGACAGGCGGGAGACCAGCGATCCGCTGGTAACCAAGGTACACAGCGGGTTTCCAGGCGCGGGGCTGTGCCTAGAAACCCGCTGTGTACCTTGGATACCAGCGCCCTGATGCAGGGAGCTGGTATCCAAGGTACATAGCGGGTTTCCAAGCGCTGCGCGGTGCCTGGAAACCCGCTGTGTACCTTGGTTACCAGCGGATCGCTGGTCTCCCGCCTGTCACACGCAGCGATGCGTGCCTGTCAGAGGGAAACCAGCGATCAAAAAAAGGTCCTGACATTTCTGCGACGATCAGCGATACCCGGCAGGGGGCTGATCGTCGCTGAATGTCACACACAGCGATATCGCTGGTGAGCTCGCTGCTGCGTCACAAAACTAGTGACTCAGCAGCGATCTCGGTAGCGATATCGCTATGTGAGACGGGCCCTTAAGCGATGTTACCCGCAGTGTCGCTGTCCCAGATCGCTGCCTGAGCTGCCTGTTTGGCAGCTCAGCAGCGATCATGTAGCGATACACCAGCGATCCTGACAAGTGCATATCGTTGTCGGGATCGCTGGTGTATCGTTATGTGACACCCAGCCTTTACTCTCCTGTCAGGCAGGAGAGGAACTCAATCATTTGGGGTTTACTGTGAGGCTGCAGCATTAGCTGCGGTCCCTGCAGTAAACATTAACCCTTTCTGAAGGATTACACCGTGGGACCTGACTGTGCATGGGATAGGTAAGAATAATTTTGCTTTTTTATTTTATTTTTATTACAGGAAATGGTTTTTGCAGTAAAATAAAAGATGGTCAAAAACATGTGTCTTTATTTCATTAAAATGATTTTTAATTAAAGTGTGTGTGTTTTATTTTTATTTCATGCAATAGGATTAATAATTGATAGTTGTCTAATTGACAGCTCTCAATTATTAACCTGGCTTAAGGTCACCTTTCAATAGCAAGGTGGCTTTAACCCCATATTAACCCATTCGCCACCGCTACAGGGCAATGGGAATAGACGGGCAAAGTGCCAGAAAGGGCGAATCTAATTATAGATTTGTCTTTCCTGGGGTGTCTGGGGGCAGATGTTAGTAGCCGGGGGGGGCAAAAATAATGGTCCCTCTCTGGGCTATTATTATCTGCCCCCACTCACTGGCTTTGTCTGTCTGGTTGCGAAAATAGGGCGGGAGCCCACGCATTTTTTTTCAGCAATTTTACACCTCATATATATATATACATGTCATTGAATTTGTGACACATATATATATATATTTATATTTGTAGTTCATACACTTCTACATAGTATAATAGCCGCTAATTCAATTGCCGGCTTTTGTGAAAATGCAGAACCCGACATGAAATGACACTTGGTGTACATAGGGTTAACCATGTCTTTTCATGTCCTTTGCTATCTAATTTGCACAAACAATTAAATCAGACTATGTGTGCAAAATTTCACACCTGTAGGGGTTAATTAAAGGTGTAAATTCGTAGCAAAAAAGTCCGTTTTTTTTACAACGAATTTACACCTTTAATTAACCCCTACAGGTGTGAAATTTTGCACACATAGTCTGATTTAATTGTTTGTGCAAATTAGATAGCAAAGGACATGAAAAGACATGGTTAACCCTATGTACACCAAGTGTCATTTCATGTCGGGTGACCCGACATGAAATGACACTTGGTGTACATAGGGTTAACCATGTCTTTTCATGTCCTTTGCTATCTAAGGCCGGAGTCACACTGGCGACAAAATCGGACGACTGCAATGCGATGAAATATCGCATTGCAGTCGGACCTATGTTAATCTATGGAGCAGCTCCCAGTATCAGATTTTTTGTGGTCCGTTTTAAACGTCCCTGTACAATCGCAGCATGCTGCGATTGTCACCGATTGTCGGTCGACAATCGCCAATGCAAGTCTATGGGAGCGATGAAAAATCTGATTACAAACGGACCACACTGTGTGACTTGCGATGAAATCGCATCGGTGTCCTTTAGAAAAGCCGGCAATTCATCCCCGCCTATACTGTAAAATCACACTGACAGCTTTAATAAAGACTAGAAAGAATAGATATATACACATAGAACACATACATATATATATACATGTCATTGTGACATGTATATATACATATATTTATAGTTCCTAGACTTCTACATACTGTAATAGCCGCTAATTCAATTGCCGGGTTTTGTGAAATCACAGAAGCCGACATGAAATGATACATTGTTTCCACACATTTAACCATGTAATTTCATGTATTTTTATATATGTTTGAAACATACAATTACATGAGTGTATTTGTGCAAAATTTCAGACATGTAGGGGTTAATTAAAGGTGTAATTTCGTTGAAAAAAAATGCGTGGGCTCCCGCTGATTTTTCTCCACCAGACAGACAAAGCAAAGCGAGTGGGGGCAGATAATAATAGCCCAGGGAAGGTGCATTTTTTTGTGCCCCCCCTGGCTACTAACATCTGCCCCCAGACACCCCAGAAAGGGCAAATCTATAATTAGATTCGCCCTTTCTGGCACTTTGCCCGTCTATTCCCATTGCCCTGTAGCGGTGGCGAATGGGTTAATCTCACCTTACTGTCACCTTGCAATTGAAAGGTGACCTTAAGGCAGGTTAATGATTGATAGCTGTCAATTAGACAACTATCAATTATTAATCCTATTGAAGTAAATAAAAAAACACACACACTTTAAGAATAAATAATTTTAATGAAATAAAAACACATTTTTTTGACCATATTTTATTTTACACTAAATCCGTGCGAAGCCATTGATCTCCTAAAATAAAGAAAAAGAAATAAAACAACATTATTCTTACCTATTCCGCCGATCTGTCACGTCCCACGCTGTAATCCTTCACAAAGGGTTAACTAGCTTTGAGCCAAGCAGTGCAAGTAATCCTGCATGCTCAGCTCAAAGCTCCTGAATGAATAAGTTCCTCTCCTGGCGACAGGAGAAGATGTGTTTCATGAATGAAGCTTAATTGATTGTGTCCACTTTCCCTTTAGGTCAGGTCACTACAGTTAAATTGGCAAGAAATCAATTAAGCTCCATTCATGAATCTATTCCTCTACTTTCGCTGGGAGAGGAACTTATTCATTCAGGGGAATACAGGTCTGAGACAGCATTATTAGCTCTCTGCGACCTTTAACCTGTTAACCCTTTCTGATGGATTACACCGTGGGACCTGACTGTACATCGGATTGGTAAGTATAATTTTGCTTTTTTATTTTATTTTTATTACAGGAAATGGTTTTAGCAGGAAAATAAAATATGGTCAAAAACTGTGTGATTATTTAATTAAACTTATTTTTTATTAAAGTGTGTGTGTTTGATTTTTCTTTCATACAATAGGATTAATAATTGATAGTTGCCTAATTGACAGCTATCAATTATTAACCTGGCTTAAAGTGACCTTTCAATTGCAAGGTCATTTTAACCCCTTATTAACCCATTCGCCACCGCTACAGGGCAATGGGAATAGACGGGCAAAGTGCCAGAAAGGGCGAATCTAATTATAGATTTGCCCTTTCTGGGGTGTCTGGGGGCAGATGTTAGTAGCCAGGGGGGGCACAAAAAAATGTACCCTCCCTAGGCTATTATTATCTGCCCCCACTCGCTTGCTTTGTCTGTCTGGTGGAGAAAATACAGCGGGAGCCCACGCATTTTTTTTTAACGAATTTACACCTTTAATTAACCCCTACATGTCTGAAATTTAGCACACATATACTCATGTAATTGTATGTTTCAAACATATATAAAAATACATGAAATTACATGGTTAAATGTGTGGAAACAATGTATCATTTCATGTCGGCTTCTGTGATTTCACTGAAGCCGGCAATTGAATTAGCGGCTATAACAGTATGTAGAAGTGTAAGAATTATAAATATATGTATATATATATATATGTCACAATGACATATATATATATATATATATATATATATATATATATATATATATATATGTGCTCTATGTGTATATATCTATTCTTTCTTTTGGCATTTAAATACTATTCTTTTGGATCCATTATATGTCAGTTTTGCAAGCCTGCGAGAAAATCTCGCAAGTCGGATGAAAATCGGATGTTACAAGGTACACACACATGCGATTAAATCGCATCTTTGAAGGAAAATCGGATGCCAGAAGGATGTGTGATGTTTTTATTTTGATCCGATTGTCGACCGTCTAAAACGGACCGATTTTTTGTGGTTGTGTGTGACTCCAGCCTAATTTGCACAAACAATTAAATCAGACTATGTGTGCAAAATTTCACACCTGTAGGGGTTAATTAAAGGTGTAAATTCGTAGCAAAAAAAGTCCGTTTTTTTTACAACGAATTTACACCTTTAATTAACCCCTACAGGTGTGAAATTTTGCACACATAGTCTGATTTAATTGTTTGTGCAAATCAGATAGCAAACGACATGAAAAGACATGGTTAACCCTATGTACACCAAGTGTCATTTCATGTCGGGTGCTTCTGTCTTTTCACTGAAGCCGGCTTTACCCGGCAATTGAATGAGAGGATATTTTACTATGTAGAAGTGTATAAACTATACATATATGTATATATATATGTCACAATGACATGTATATATATATATATATGTATTCTATGTGTGTATATTTAGTGTTTACAAGGAAAGAATGGGTTTTTTTTAGTTGCGATATTTTGTTCCCATAGACTTACATGGGACTTCCGGTATCGGTATCGGGTATCGCCGATATTTTAGTGATATCGGCGATACCATTCCGATTCCGATACTTTAGGATATCGGAAAGTATCGCTCAACTCTAGTCTTCACTAAACTGGATCTTCGTGGAGCATACAACCTGGTTCGTATCCGTCGAGGAGATGAATGGAAGACGGCATTCAACACCCGGGATGGCCACTACGAGTATCTGGTTATGCCCTTTGGTCTCTGTAATGCTCCAGCAGTCTTTCAGGAGTTGGTCAATGACATCTTCCGGGACCTCCTCTACTCCTGCGTTGTGGTGTACCTTGACGACATCTTGGTCTTCTCTCCGGATCTCCAGTCTCACCGGAGGGATGTTCGTCAGGTTCTGCTCAGGCTCAGGCAGAATCACCTCTTCGCCAAATATGAGAAGTGCCTCTTTGAGCAGACCTCGCTTCCGTTTCTGGGCTACATTATCTCTCAAACAGGTCTACGAATGGATCCGGAGAAACTGTCTGCCATCGAGAAGTGGCCCCGACCAGAGGGGTTGAAGGCCATTCAGCGGTTCCTGGGATTCGCTAACTATTACCGTCTCTTCATACCGCACTTCTCTTCCAGGACTGCTCCAATCTCAGCGCTCACCCGCAAGGATGCTAACCCCAAACAGTGGACGCCCGAAGCAGAGGAGGCCTTTCTTTCCTTGAAACAAGCCTTCTCTTCCGCTCCAGTGCTGCATCGCCCGGACGGCAACAAGCAGTTCTTCCTGGAGGTGGACGCTTCCTCTGCTGGAGCCGGAGCGGTACTTACTCAAAAATCTTCATCCGGGAAGATGGTTTCCTGTGGTTTCTTCTCCAAACTCGTCTCCTCCTCCGAGCGCAACTACTCCATAGGAGATCGAGAGTTATTGGCCATTAAGTTGGCATTGGAGGAGTGGCGTTACCTACTCGAGGGGGCTCTTCATCCGGTAATCATCTACACGGACCACAAAAATCTGTCTTACCTTCAGCATGCTCAGAGACTTAACCCTCGCCAAGCCCGGTGGTCCTTGTTTTTTGCCCGTTTTGATTTTCTTTTGCATTTTCGCCCGGCTGACAAAAACATCAAGGCGGATGCCTTGTCCCGGTCCTTCCTGGTGTCGGATCTCGAAGATGAGCCTAAACATATCATCGATCCCGCCAGAGTGATGCAGGTGGCTCCCGTGAGTCTAAATCGTCTCCCTCCTGGTAAGACGTTCGTATCAGAGACTGATCGGAAGAGAATTCTACATTGGGGTCATTCGTCTAAACTCGCTGGCCACGCTGGTCAGAAAAAGACCCTCCAACTCATTACCCGGCATTATTGGTGGCCTACCCTGCACAAAGACATAATAGACTTTGTTTCTGCCTGTGTCTCCTGTGCCCGCAACAAAGTTCCGAGACACCTGCCTGCCGGCCGTCTTCTTCCGCTTCCTGTACCCGCTGCTCCCTGGCAACATATAGCCATGGACTTCATTACGGATCTGCCCGTCTCTGCCGGTTGTACGGTCATTTGGGTGGTCGCTGACCGCTTTTCCAAGATGGCTCACTTCATTCCTCTGCCAGGTCTTCCGTCTGCACCCGAGTTGGCTAAAGACTTTATCCGCCACATCTTCCGTCTCCATGGTTTGCCTCGTCACATTGTGTCAGATCGTGGGGTACAGTTCACCTCACGTTTCTGGAGAGCTACTTGTAAGTTACTAGACGTCACCTTGGATTTCTCCTCCGCTTACCATCCACAGTCCAATGGACAAGTTGAGCGAATAAATCAGAATCTGACCAGCTATCGCCGACACTTCGTTAATGCTCATCATTCTGATTGGGTGGAGCTCCTACCTTGGGCCGAATTCTCTTACAATAATCACGAGAGCGAATCGTCCACCAAGTCTCCGTTTTTTACAGTCTTCGGTCAGCACCCTCGAATTCCTGTCCCCGTTTCCATCTCTGTGGACAATCCAGCTGCGGAATCTCTGGTTAGAGAATTCTCCTCCATCTGGGAGAGTACCCGGTCCGCACTCATTCAGTCATCCGAGCGCATGAAAAGACATGCTGACAAGAAACGTCTGGATCCTCCTCAATTCCGTCCTGGGGACAAAGTCTGGCTTTCGTCCAAATATGTTCGGCTCAAAATTCCTTCCTACAAGTTAGGTCCTCGGTTTATCGGTCCTTTTGAGGTCATCAGGCAGATCAACCCAGTGTCCTATAAATTGAAACTCCCGGCCAATTTGCGAATTCCTAACTCTTTTCATGTGTCTCTCCTCAAACCTGTGGTACTTAACTCTTTTTTCAAGTCTACAGGTACACCTCCTGCTCCAGTGTCTGCTGATGATGAATTTGAGGTAGAGAACATTCTGGCCACAAAAAGGGTAGGAAGAAAGACTTATTTTTTGGTGGATTGGAGGGGGTTTGGTCCTGAGGAGAGAACCTGGGAGCCTCGGGAGAACATCCATGCCCCTCTCATCCTAGCTAAATTTCTTTCTGGCCTAAAGAGGGGGGGCCTAGAGGGGGGGGGTACTGTAGCGTCGGCGTCCCGGCCCTCTGCCAGGCAGGGACGCCGTTCCCCTTACCAGCGCTCTGCGTCCTCGGCGCCTCCAGCGTCCTCAGCGCCCCCAGCATCCTCGGCGTCCTCCTTCCACCCTGCTGGGCTCGCGCGCTCCTTCCCTGCTGCTGGACTTAGGGCGCGCGCCCGCACCCTCCCCCGCTCTTAAAGGAGCCGCGCGCATTTTTCAAATTAGTCTCCGGCCAATGCCGGAGGACTCCACCCTATATTAAGGGCTTCCTCCTTAATGGAGGTGCCCGAGCAATGTTGTTGTTGCACTGTATAACTCTGCTTCAGCCCTCAGCTCCTGTTTCCAGTTGCCTGCCTGTTACCTGTCTGTTTGCTGTCTGCCATCTGACTGCAGCCCTCCCCGGAGGTTCGGACATCACCTGCAGTGATCCCCGGCTATTACAGAGACTCTTGCCTGCTCACTTGGGAGCGATCATCTGCCATCCGACTGCAGCTCTATCCGAAGGTTCGGACTTCATCAGCAGTGATCACCGGCTACTCTAGAGACTCTTGCCTGCTCATTTGGGAGCGATCATCTGCCATCCGACTGCAGCTTTATCCGAAGGTTCGGACATCTCCAGCAGTGATCACCGGCTACTCTAGAGACTCCTGCCTGCTCGCTTGGGAGCGATCATCTGCCATCGGACTGCAGCCTACCAGGAGGCTCCAACATCTCAGGTCGTATAAGCCTGTATATTCAGAGACTCTCCTGGTCACTTGCCGTGACAACCTGACTACCCAGAGACTGCCCTGGTCACTTGCCGTGACAACCTGTCTACCCAGAGACTGCCCTGGTCACTTGCCGTGACAACCTGCCTACCCAGAGACTGCCCTGGTCACTTGCCGTGACAACCTGCCTACCCAGAGACTGCCCTGGTCAGTTGCCGTGACAATCTGCCTACCCAGAGACTGCCCTGGTCACTTGCCGTGACAACCTGCCTACCCAGAAACTGCCCTGGTCACTTCCCGTGAATTCCTGTCCGTATTCCCCGGGCGCCACCTGCTCTCTTACAAGTATACTGTCTTGTATAATAAAGCTCAGTGGTTTCACCTACCAGACCCGTTACAAAAGGTATGAAAAGAAGCTATTTCGTGTGTGACTGAATTATTATCTATACCCCGCATCATCATCACCATAGACTTCCAGGGACCCGTCTCACCTGTGGG
>JARQOD010000005.1:258752045-258798051 GCA_033576555.1 Oophaga sylvatica | reverse complement strand
ATTAGCAATCACATCAATTTATCATAATGGGATCCAAGAGATCAAGTTTGTTGGATTGAAGGACCCTGCCCCCGCAAAAGGGGGAGGGAAAAAAAGATTTGAAAAGGGGAAAGTAGGTGGTTTTTTTCCCCAAAGACAAAAAATCCTCTGGTCAAGGGCACTTTTTTATAGCTTTTTTTTTTATAAATCCCATTTTTTCCCTTTGTTTACATTTACCCCCTGAGTTTATTCCCACTGTTCCTTTTGGGGCCTTCGTTGTCATCGTGTTGAGTTTTTGAACCCAATGGTTGCCCTGATGCTCCCTGTTATAGCGGGGGGGCTTCACTGGGTTGATCGCCCGGGTGTTCTTTTGATTTTCCCCCTCGGGGGCCCCCTGGGGAATTTTACTTCCATTTTGGGTTTTTATGTTTGCTCTCCCTCTTGTTTTTTTTTCCTTTTCCTTTTTTTTCTTTTTTTTCTTTTCTTTTTCTCTTTTTTGTTGCCCTGGTCTATTTGTATTGGTTCTTGCATCCCAGGGTTTTTAGTTTCTTTTTTGCTTAAAATGGGTTCTCAACAAACTGCCCCCCCCATTGGGATGTGTCTTGACATAATGGATAATTTGATTGTGCCTCCCATAAATAATCATATTAAATCCTTAATTTGTAAATGTTGTCACATTACCCAATCAGGCTTTTTTTTGTTATAAAGGCTTTACCCTTACACAAAAGGTAATATTTCTTGGGGTTTTGTCTCCCACGGCCCGCTTTGCCCCAGAAATGTGTTTGTATGCCATGTGACTGGGTTATTCCTGGATCATGCAGTTGGAATATAGGGTAGTTACAACGTTTTTTTGGGTAAATTTTCTGCTTTCTTGGTGCCCTTCAGTTTTCCAAGTTGGAAAAGTACCGTTTGGGTAACCAAATTTTTTTTTCTCCCTTTTTTTGGACCCCGGTTTTTAAAAGGCGCAGGGTGGGCGTTTCCCGGGATGTTTGCAGGTGGCTGTCACTGACTACCGCTTTTGTATCCGCCCCGCGTTCCAGCACAGGAAGTGCGTTCAAGACGGAAAAGGTGCCAACGCCAGATGAGGTCGTGTGTGACAGGTTTAGCTCGTACTCTTAAACCTCCCCCAGTGATGTTGGCGGTATACAGCAGGAGGGGTTTAAATGCTATACTCCCTGGGGGTTCGGATGAAACGCGTCGGAACGATAAAAAATTAAGGGCACCCACTACCCCCACCTTTGGGTTAACCGCCCAAAGTGGTAACATAACAAGCACATCGCCCGGATGGTGGTGGATTTTTACATCCCCCCACAGTTTTTTTTAGTGACACTTATATCTGTATGAACAGCATCTAGTGTTTTTTTCCACACGGGAATCTCATGGTGATGAGGGGGTTTGGTTAACCTAATATGTGAAATGAAACCTATATCATTGGAATTCAGGTTATTCACAAAGATCCCAAAATTTCATCCATATCCCCCTTCCAGTGCCCAAAATGTCATAAATGTAGCGTAGCCCAAACAATCCGGCATCTGGAGAAGGTGCAGATTCAGAAAAAAACCCTTCTCCTTTCACCACCCCCAGGAGAAAATTTGCATATAAGGGCGCACACGGGGTCCCATTGGGGTGCCCCGAGCTGGTGAAGAATCTCGTCAAGGGATCACATTCCTGGGTTTAAAAGGGGAAACGTCACCCTAAAAATTTGGGGGGTATTTAAAATGTGGCAGTAGGGGCAGATGGGGGGTTTTGGGGCTTTCTTAACATTTCGCCCCCTGTTCCCCTTTTTCTGGGAATTGTGTCGTTTCCCTCCATATAACGCGCCTGCGCATTGCAATCTTGAATTGCGCACGTGCAGTATGCTTTGCCCGCAGATTGCAATGCGCAGGCGCGTTATATGGAGGGCAACGACTACAATTTCCAGAAATAATGGAGACAGCGGCGAACAACATGTTAAGGCAAGTACCCAAAACACCGCCCATCTGACCTGACTGCCATCATTTAAATATCCCGCCAATTTAGGGTGACAGATTCCCTTTAAGCAGAAATTCAGTGCCTCCAGGATAAATTGATTGTGCCTGCCATATTGCCTGCCCCTTGTATTCAAATAGTGTTCCACTGCCAGAAGACCCTTATCATGAGGAATAGAGGAATAAAGAGACTCCACATCTATGCTGCCCAGAACCATGTTGTAATCCAGGAAAACCCTATCCAATTTGCATAGAAGGTCCATGGTGTCTCTCACATGCGAGTTTAGAGCTACTACGAAAGGTTTGAGAATGTGATCAACATAACTGCCAAGTCTCTCTGTCAGACCATTATTCCCCGATACTATGGGTCTACCCTTCAAGGGGTTAGTCCCATTATGAATCTTCGGGAGACAGTAAAATGTTGGCACCACATGATGTTTAGGTAGCAGAAAATCTCTCTCATCTTTCCCAAGAACACCACTCTCAAAACCCCCCTCAATAAGGGACCCAAGTTCAACCAGATACTGTTGGGTTGGATTTCTTTCCAAAATCTCGTAGTCATTTGTGTTTATCAAGTAACCTCAGGCACATGTCACGATAGTTAGTGCTGTCCATGATCACGATACTTCCCCCTTTATCAGAGGGTTTTATAGTGATACTAGAATCATTTTCAAGATCACACAGACAGAGGATCTCTTCTTTAGAAGGATTATGTCGATAAGACTGCTTTATGGAAGATACTTTCATCAGATCGTCCACCACAAGATTAAGAAAGATGTCAATAGAGTCCATGTCATCAGTAGGGGGGGCATCCTGGAGCTCTTATTTTTCAAGTCAGTAAAAGGGCCCAGACCTGCCATATTTGGATTAGGATCACTCAAATGGTAAAGAAACTGAACATCATGCAACAAATCATCAGAGACACCAAGCTCTGCACATTCTCTTTTTTCTTCTCTCAAAAAAACTTTTTCCACTTGAGACGCCTTGCAAATAAGTGTTTTAACCACCTCAAAGATGTCCATATCAGAAGTGGGTACGAAAGATAACCCTCTAGCCAATAAATTTATCTCTTCAGATTTCAGTGATCTGGAGGATAAATTAATCACTTGGAGATCTACATCTGATTGTGGGGGTGGCAGTCTGGTTTCTTAGTAGGTAACTCTGCTCTAAAAAACCTGTACCTTGAGGGGGCCTTCTGTTGTTACCCCCGCCTTTTATCCATTCGCTTATTCTCATTATCTTTTGGATAACATATTCCTGCTTTGACAAGAGTTCTGAGCGATGTTGACTGCCGGCGGCTCCGGTCTCTGTTGCCTTCCGGCGCTGATGAGGGGGTTGACCCGATGTCAAATGCAGAGGGGAGGCTTAGCAGTCTGTCGGATGATTTTACTTGGATAATCTATGTTGTTATAGGTCTAGGGAGCAGAGCGATGGTGTCGATGAGGAGGAGCTGTTGTCCGTAGCTCCGCTGATGTCAGCCACTTTATGTATCGCCGTTCCTGAAGTTACCAGCTGTTGTCTTATCTGAGTCCGACGCCTCTTCCTTCTTTTATCTCCTTGCAGCTGGTAACAGGATTCGGGGTCTACGGTCTTCGGGCGGCAAGGAAGGAGCAGAGCTATTGTTGAAGCTGTTCTCAGCAATCAGCCACCGTGTGGCCAACAACTACCGTGGTGATGTCACTAATGGTAAGTTAATGACAGGTAGCTTAAGATAAATAAGGTTAATGTACCGAGTTGTCTCCTATAAGTATTCTGTGGTCTGGTGAATCGACTGTCTTTCCACTCTATAGGTAGCTGGATCCAGGATCTGGCACTTTCTGTGGTGGATTTGTTAAAAGCTATTGCTGCGGCTTTTTTCTGTTATCAGCCGCCGTGCGGCGATGGTGGAGGTCTCGTAATCAGATGTGGAGAGGAGGCTTTGGCGGTCGGTGAGGGATATTTTCTAGTTGTCCTTGCATCTTTGGAGGTCCAGAAAGGTCCAGGAAGCGGGGCATTTTTGTGGACGAAGGTGAGCTATTGTCTAGAGCTCCGCTGATGTCAGCCGCGGTAAGTAAAACATGTCCCTAGAGTTACTGACCTTTGTCTTTGTTAGGTCTGGGGTCTCTTCCTTCTTTTTTCTCCGTACAGCGTATAGCAAGGTCTGAAGATTTGGGATTTTGGGTTTGTGAAGCAGGAGCACGCTATTGCCAGAGCCGCTTTCTGTTTTCAGCCACCGCACGGCTTGTCGTTTCCACGGTAACGTACACAACAGGGAGCTAGTATCGGGAGGCTTAATAGAAGCAGTATTAACAATTATTAATCCAAATGTAATAATTTTGCTTAGGGGGCACTTCCTAATCAAATATAAATCCAAAAGAAGGAAAAGAAGCGTATCATGCCATAAAAATCTCTTTAATTTTTATTGTAGAAAAATATATCATAGCAATAGTGCATCAATATAATATTTTAAAAGTAGGGACAGCAATACAAAAGAACCGCATTCAGATTAAAGTGAATAATTAATCAATACACAAATCGTTGTGACAAATGGAGACAAGGTATTTTCTCATGAAACAGAGACAAGATGGTAAAGGTCTCAGAAAAAAGTCAATATAAGCAAATGCTCAATCCATCCTAATTGGTGTTTGCGCCCATATGGCTGCAGATGCATATAAATGAGTTTATAACAATTTCAGATTCTAATGAACAATTCTCCAGACACAACATAAAGTGTTAAATCACATTTGAAATATACCTGAAAAACGGCTGACACCCCGACGCGCGTTTCGCTCTATAGCTTCCTCCAAGGGGATGTGCATGTCTAGTACTGAAAGCTTGCATGCTTTTATAGCCCAAGGAGAGTAGCTAATAATGAAAATTTAGATGCGTCATATTCTTTTAGAGGAATTAAAGCCATATCAATCCCAGCTGAGTGCAATAGCAGTTGGTATGGTGACCACAGAAAGCGTCCGTTCAGTGCTGGATGATCGCAGGAGCTGATTCATCAAGGACGCGTTGCTAGGGTGACGTAGAGGCCTCGAAGGAACAACAGACCACCCACTGCTCGACGTCAGAGCAGGGGGAGTGTTGAAGCTGAAGCGTCTGCGCTGTACCCGATGCCAAAGGTAAGGACGAAATAAGCTTCAAAGATATCCTGTCCCATCCTCAGCTCGACATGTCAGAGCTAGGAGGAGATTAAGAACCCAAAGCTATCGTTCTATCCAGGCATAATGTACATCTCAGCAAGGAGAAATATGGGAGAGATGAATTGAAAAATAAATAAAGTGAATATACCAAGGAGGTGAAATAAAATATGTGAAAAAGTGCATATTTAGAAGCATTAGGGATGATATAATAAATGTGAAAAGGGAGGGATGCTATATAATGCAAGTGGGGAATCAAACAAACAACCCTAATAATGTAATTAATATATAAAAATCAAGGAACTGAAAATAAAAATAAAAAAGGGGAAAGAAAAAAAGAGTGTTAATGAGCATTCTTCTTTGTTGGGGATTCGACCAAACTTCCCATGGTGATCCAGATCATGTGTGTCTTCAGATCAATACATCTCCTCTTTCTCAGGGATGGAATGATAAGGCATCATAAACGATATCAACGGTGACTCAAAGGCATATGAGTGATAGATACATGGCAATATATAACTATAATGAGAAAAGTATAAGGTTAAAATCAATTTTAAAAGCAGGCAAGAAATAATAATAAAAACGGGGGCGTCATTCGCATCTTCCTACGCAAATTTATTTTTGGGCATGTGGGAGAGGGATCTATTCTTTTCTAAGCCAGTGGCTTTCATTGAGCGGGTCCTGTTCTGGGCCCGCTATATAGATGACATATTTGTCCTCTGGCAGGGCCCAGAGCAGGACCTCCTACAATTTGTAGATATTTTAAATGAAAACACCCTGAATATCAAGCTAACTTGTAAATATAGCCAAAGCCATATTGATTTTTTGGATGTTATGATTTCTAAGGATAGTAATCATTTTTTGAAAACTGACATTTTTCGCAAAAAGACTGCGGTCAATGCCCTCCTCCATGCCAAATCCTCCCATCCACAACCTCTCATAAGGGGTATACCAAATGGGCAATTTTTGAGGATAAGGAGGATTTGTTCTAATGAAAATGACTTTCTGAGACAAGCCAAAGATCTGTCTCAGAGATTTGAAGAACGTGGCTACTCTAAAAGAAGCATCAAAAAAGGCTTCATCAAAGCAAAGAGAGCTGAAAGGAATAACCTCCTTCAATCACGAGAAAAAAATAGTAATGATTCCACGGTGAGATTCATCTCTACATATAGCCATAAATGGAGTGATATGAGGCAAGCTCTGGAAAAATACTGGTCTATCCTTCGCTTAGATTCTACTTTATGTAAATTCATTCCCAGAAATCCTTCCATCACCTACAGACGCTCTTCAAACCTAAAGGATCAATTAGTGCACAGCCACTATCCAGGATCGCAGTTACAATCTTTGTTAAAACCCACTGTCCAAAAGTGGGGTTTCTTCCCCTGTGGGAAATGCATCTCTTGTCCAAATATGCAGCATGCCACTCATTTTGAATCATGTGATGGCAGTAAAAATTTCAAAATCACACAACATATCACCTGTGACACTATAGGGGTGGTTTACTATGCTACATGCCCCTGTCCTAAAGTATATATAGGCCTTACATCGAGAGCCCTTAAAATCCGTACTAGAGAGCATTTTCGTGACATTGTCAATGCTTCTGACATCAGTGATCTGACTCTTTTGAAACCTGTAGCCAGGCATTTTAAGGTCTCCCACAATTGTAATGCCGGCTTATTAAGAGTCAGAGGCATTGACAAGGTCTGGATTGATATCAGGGGAGGGAACTGGAGAAAAAATTTGGCCCAATTAGAAGCCAGATGGATCTCCAAAGTTGGATCGGTCCATCCTGCTGGCCTAAATGAGGTGCTCAGTTATGCCCCTTTCTTATAATCCGTTTTTATTATTATTTCTTGCCTGCTTTTAAAATTGATTTTAACCTTATACTTTTCTCATTATAGTTATATATTGCCATGTATCTATCACTCATATGCCTTTGAGTCGCCGTTGATATCGTTTATGATGCCTTATCATTCCATCCCTGAGAAAGAGGAGATGTATTGATCTGAAGACACACATGATCTGGATCACCATGGGAAGTTTGGTCGAATCCCCAACAAAGAAGAATGCTCATTAACACTCTTTTTTTCTTTCCCCTTTTTTATTTTTATTTTCAGTTCCTTGATTTTTATATATTAATTACATTATTAGGGTTGTTTGTTTGATTCCCCACTTGCATTATATAGCATCCCTCCCTTTTCACATTTATTATATCATCCCTAATGCTTCTAAATATGCACTTTTTCACATATTTTATTTCACCTCCTTGGTATATTCACTTTATTTATTTTTCAATTCATCTCTCCCATATTTCTCCTTGCTGAGATGTACATTATGCCTGGATAGAACGATAGCTTTGGGTTCTTAATCTCCTCCTAGCTCTGACATGTCGAGCTGAGGATGGGACAGGATATCTTTGAAGCTTATTTCGTCCTTACCTTTGGCATCGGGTACAGCGCAGACGCTTCAGCTTCAACACTCCCCCTGCTCTGACGTCGAGCAGTGGGTGGTCTGTTGTTCCTTCGAGGCCTCTACGTCACCCTAGCAACGCGTCCTTGATGAATCAGCTCCTGCGATCATCCAGCACTGAACGGACGCTTTCTGTGGTCACCATACCAACTGCTATTGCACTCAGCTGGGATTGATATGGCTTTAATTCCTCTAAAAGGATATGACGCATCTAAATTTTCATTATTAGCGACTCTCCTTGGGCTATAAAAGCATGCAAGCTTTCAGTACTAGACATGCACATCCCCTTGGAGGAAGCTATAGAGCGAAACGCGCGTCGGGGTGTCAGCCGTTTTTTCAGGTATATTTCAAATGTGATTTAACACTTTATGTTGTGTCTGGAGAATTGTTCATTAGAATCTGAAATTGTTATAAACTCATTTATATGCATCTGCAGCCATATGGGCGCAAACACCAATTAGGATGGATTGAGCATTTGCTTATATTGACTTTTTTCTGAGACCTTTACCATCTTGTCTCTATTTCATGAGAAAATACCTTGTCTCCATTTGTCACAGCGATTTGTGTATTGATTAATTATTCACTTTAATCTGAATGCGGTTCTTTTGTATTGCTGTCCCTACTTTTAAAATATTATATTGATGCACTATTGCTATGATATATTTTTCTACAATAAAAATTAAAGAGATTTTTATGGCATGATACGCTTCTTTTCCTTCTTTTGGATTAGTATTAACAATTAGTATTGATTCAGAAGTGTCCTCCTGTAGGTTTACCGGGGTCTGGTGAGTTTAGTGTCCCTCTATACTATAAATAGCCGGCTTCAGGGGTTCGGTTTTATCGGCAGTGTTTTGAAAAGAGCTATTGCCGTGGCCGTTCTCTGGTATCAGCCGCAGTGCGGTTTATGGCGTTGATAGTCACGATAATTTATTCCTGTGGTACCTGAGTCACCTTATTCTCTAGAATAAGTGGTCTTCTCCGTTGGGCTACAATCAGCTTTAGGGAAGTCCTCAGGTCGATAAAGCTTAGATTTGCGGTGTAGGAAGGCCTGGTGCCACGGCCTTGTATACCCGCCGTTATCCTGACAGGATATTTTTACGTAGGTGTGACCAATCTGGGCAAATTTGGTCTTAAATTGTGCCCTACGATGTTCTTAATAGGCACAGATAAAATAATTAAGAATTAATGCTTGTTTGCTGCAATGATGGCAGATTTGGAGGTTTTACCTCAGGAGCTCTCTCTACCTGCGACTCACATCACCTGAGCCTTAGGCCACGCCCCCTAGTTTACATTTTTTTCAATTGTTGTAAACAGTTTTTGTTTATGTCAAATACCCTTAACTCTGGCAGGAGCAGAGAGCAAGAGCATTGGTAATGTTTAGTGATGAGCGAGTATGCTCGCTGCTCTGTTTTTTTCCAAGTATTTGGGCGCACTTGGAGATGTAGTTTGTGTCACTGTAGCTGCATGATTTGTGACTGCTAGGGATACCCTGAATACATGTGGGGATTTCCTAACAAACAGTCATTCTTCACATGTATTCAGGCTGTCTAGCAGTCGCAAATCATGCAGCTGCGTTAACACAAACTAAATCTCCGAGCACGCCCAAATTCTCGGAGAACACCCGAGCATGCTCTAGAAAACAAGAGTAACGAGTATACTCGCTCATCACTAGTAATGTTGTGTTGAGATCAGTTCACAGGGAAGCAAGAATAGAGATCAGCATCAGTAGGGATCGGCTGGAATATTATTATTTATTTATGTAGCACCATTGATTCCATGGTGCTGTACATGAGAAGGGGTTACATACAAATTACAGATATCACTTACAGTAAACAAACGAACAATCACAGACGGATACAGAGGGGAGAGGACCCTGCCCTTTCGGGAAGGAGACAGTAGGTTGGGGGGTTGCAGCAGTTCCGATGTTGGTTGAGGCGGTAGCTCCGGTAGTGGTGAGGAGGTAGATGATGTTAATTCTCAGCCATTGAAATAACTGCAGCTTCTTGATACTTAGCTGCAGTGATACTTTGCTACAGGCAGACGCGTGCCAGACCCTACACTCGGGCCCCCCTTAGATATTCATAAATAAGACCCTTGTGGAAACCCACTGTGTTTCTGGTGTATGGGGCCGCGCTACACAAGTCACACAGAGCATTACGTCATGCTACATTAACAGCCTAACACGTCAGCCGTTCTGTTGATGATTGGAACAACTTTTAAACAGGTAAAAGATCATCATCTCTTAAGTCAATGAAATTTTGAAGTAGAATAAAGAACACAATCCACAACCAGCGCTTTGGTATAAAAATATATATCTTATTTACAATATTTACAAAATATACAAAATATAAAAAAAAATCTTATTTACAATATTTACAATATTTACAAAATATAAAAAATATATATCTTATTTACAATATTTACAATAAATACAAAATACAAAAAATATATATCTTATTTACAATATTTACAATAAATACAAAATATAAAAAATATAAATCTTATTTACAAGGTTGGCAGGTTGATGTGAGAGGCACAGATGGTATTGGCAGGTTGATGTGAGAGGCACAGATGGTATTGGCAGGTTGATGTCAGGGGCACAGATGGTATTGGCAGGTTGATGTCAGGCACAGATGGTATTGGCAGGTTGATGTGAGAGGCACAGATGGTATTGGCAGGTTGATGTCAGGCACAGATGGTATTGGCAGGTTGATGTCAGGGGCACAGATGGTATTGGCAGGTTGATGTCAGGCATAGATGGTATTGGCAGGTTGATGTCAGGCACAGATAGTATTGGCAGGTTGATGTCAGGCACAGATGGTATTGGCAGGTTGATGTCAGGGGCACAGATGGTATTGGCAGGTTGATGTCAGGCATAGATGGTATTGGCAGGTTGATGTGAGAGGCACAGATGGTATTGGCAGGTTGATGTCAGGCACAGATGGTATTGGCAGGTTGATGTCAGGGGCACAGATGGTATTGGCAGGTTGATGTCAGGCATAGATGGTATTGGCAGGTTGATGTCAGGCACAGATGGTATTGGCAGGTTGATGTCAGGCACAGGTGGTATTGGCAGGTTGATGTCAGGCACAGATGGTATTGGCAGGTTGATGTCAGGGGCACAGATGTTATTGGCAGGTTGATGTTAGGCACAGATGGTATTGGCAGGTTGATGTTAGGCACAGATGTTATTGGCAGGCTGCTGTTAGGCGCAGATGGTAATGGGAGGCTGATGTTAGTCTTAGGTGATATTAGCTGGCAGATGTTAGGCTTAGGTGTTACTCTTTTGTGGATGTTAGATCTCTTATTTAAATTATGTAAACAATAGAAAAATATATATAGATTTAAAAATATAATAATAATTATAACTATAAATTTAAATGCTCAAACTAACTATATCTAAAAATAACGGATGTATAAAAATAAAAAAACTAGCCCTATAAATTAATATATAACAGAAATATGCTAAATAATAGTGATTGGCAGCTGCTTTTGATATTTAGTGGCTGCAAGTCTTCTATAGTTGGAGTAGATAATGGCAGGTAATCTTGACTGGTGGCCATAGCTGGAGCTGGTGATGTTATGGGTCAGTCAACGCCTAGAACAAGAAAATATAAAAAGAAAAACAAGGTTTAGTGAAATCTTCATTCACTGCAGACATATATTCATGGTTCTTTGTACCATTCCTGACCACTGTGAAGTGTCGGCCTTTGTTACAATATGTGACATGTAATTTTCGTATGCGTTTCCCAATCACTTGGTCTTCTATAAAAGGCCCATTCTGTTCATATTGATGTTCATACTATGAATATTTCCATACGGCTACTTTCCCAAATGTTCAGTCTATAAGGGCTGGTATAGAGTTGATTTCTCTCCCTTCTCCCACACGGAAATTAAGGTATCGGCGCTCTGTGTTACCTCCTCACTTTTAGTTCTTTTTAGCTTTTTTCTTAGGGGGCGGCTTGCTAGCCGTATCAGCTCTTTTCCTTGAGTTGCTCTTTTTTGGATTTTTTGCCCTGAAGAAGGAATAAATAATCCTGACTTTCTACATGTGCAATGGACAAGAGATAAGATCTTGAGATGAGGTTATAGTGATAGTGTGAGGCTAGCGCCATCACTGATTGTAACTCACTGCTCAGTTGTTCTGTACTCCTCGGATTCTCTTGATAGCTCCATAATTGCGAGTGTGTCATCAATCTCATCTCTGTTTAGATTAGACAATGAATACATTAGGGTTAGGCATACATTTGGCTCAGGCATAGCCATTCGCATTCAGACATAGGTTAGACGTCAACGAATGGGCATGACCTTATTTTTAAATAACTGTCATGTTGGCGGCACTATATGTTATACGTAGGGCATGCATGGAGCATCTTCAGTGTCCTACACTCTTGAATGTTGTGTGGCAACTTAAAGCAATTGGTAGTCGGCAAATTCGCTTAAAACAATAGGCTTGATAAAGAGAAGGCTGATCGCGGTTTAGTGAGATATATGCTGGACTCTGAATGTGAATTGTAATAATTTACAGTGAGGGACATCAACAATATAGATGATAGCTGGACCCTCCCTGTGCGCATTGAATAATCGGACCGATAAGTCAGATAATACCGTATCCCAAATTATATAAGAGCTGGGGCATATGCAGTGACTGTCACTGTGAGGGATAATTATTGAACGCTCCGACTGATGAGGCAAAGTGGACCTCATTGGAAATGAGAGGATGGTCTTAGTATGCATATGGATCCTCCATGAAAATAGAGAGACTGATATAAAATTGGACTGATAGTGTAACTATCCATAAGATGTCCGCTATACTATGGAGGCAGAATCACAAGGACAATAAATTGTCAGCGTAAGGGGCAATGATTAAATGTGATCTTGACTTTAGTGTTGGTATAAGAAACACTCAAACAACAAAAACACATGGTAATGATCGTCATATAAATAGATTCATGTCTAAAAGTATATATAGACCCATGTGTTTTTGTAATAGACTGTACCAGACCTATCATCTTGAAACATAGACAGACAAGGGAGAAACAGCAATAGACTAGTCCAAAAATAGTGACTCAATTGTACTTTATTACTTTAGCACTGGTATATTATGCAGGGGTAAGGAAGTTCAGTACACAAATGACAACATCCATATCCAAAATGGCAACATCTGGCTCCAGTACTTCAGAGACCTCTATAAAGACATCCCAAAGGAAGAAGTAAACCAAGAACAGGAAAACATAATGGCAAAACTAAAAGCAATGGAGGAAAAAGTAAAAAATTTCCAAAACCCAGTGGATACACCTATTACATTACAGGAAGTAGCAGAGAGAATCTCTTCCATAAGATGTAGAAAAGCCGGTGGCCTGGATGGAATCCTACCAGAAATGCTGAAGTACAGCCCACCAGAAATACAGGCTGCAATGGTTAAACTCTTCAATATTGTGCTAAGTGCCGGCTACTTCCCTCGTACCTGGAACCAAGGCCTCATCACACCCATCCACAAGAATGGGGACAGGTATGACCCAGCCAACTACAGAGGCATATGTGTCAGCAGCAACCTGGGGAAACTGTTCAACAGCATCCTGAACAAGAGGATCCTCAGTTTCCTCACCGAACATAACGTCCTCAGCAAGAGCCAAGCAGGGTTCATGCCAAACCACCGCACCACTGACCACATCTATACCCTGCACAGCCTCATTCAGAGACACGTCCACAATACAAAGAACGGGAAGATATACGCCTGTTTCGTGGACTTTAAAAAGGCCTTTGATTCGGTGTGGCACCCGGGCTTATTCCTGAAACTGCTGGAGAGCGGAATAGGAGGAAAGACCTACGATGTTATCAAAAGCTCCTACACCGAAAACCTCTGCAGTGTGAGTGTGAACGGTAAAAGAACGGCTTATTTCCAGCAGAGCCGTGGAGTCAGACAAGGCTGCAGCCTAAGTCCAACGCTCTTCAACATTTACATCAACGAGCTGGCTACCGCTCTGGAATCTTCCACAGCACCAGGTCCCACCCTCCACGACACCCAGGTGAAATTCCTGCTGTATGCAGATGACCTGCTGCTTCTGTCACCAACCGAGAAAGGCCTCCAAGACAACCTGAAAATCTTAGAGAAATTCAGCTCCACCTGGGCACTACCGGTCAACCTAAAGAAAACCAACATCATGGTGTTCCAGAGGAGAAAGAGAAAATTAGACCAGCACCCTTCATTTGTCCTCAACAACTGCGCCCTTACAGGAACAGACAAATATACCTACCTGGGCCTAGAGATTCACCGGTCAGGAAGCTTCAAACAAGCCATAGAGACCCTGAAAGACAAGGCATGTAAAACCTTCTATGGCATCCGAAGGAAACTTTACCATCTGAAGCCACCAGTGAGGGTCTGGTTAAAAATCTTCGACTTGGTCATCGCCCCAATCCTCCTGTATGGCAGTGAAGTCTGGGGTCCTCACACCTACCCAGACTGGTCAAGATGGGATTCCAGCCCAACAGAAATATTCCACCTGGAATTCTGCAAGCACCTTCTCCAAGTCCATCGGAGCACCTCCAACAGTGCCTGCCGGGCCGAGCTGGGCAGATTCCCTCTACACCTAACGGTTCTAAAGAGGGCACTGTCATTCCGGGCTCACCTACGTAGGAGCAATCCAAGCTCCCATCACCATAAAGCCCTGACACACGTAGGTGAAACAGAAAAACTAGGACCCTCGGAACAGCTCACCCAAACCCAACCTGACCAGAACACCAATCACAACAACCTGACAAAAGCCGAAATCAGGAAGATGGTAGACGAAGGCCAGGAGAGGTATGTCAGTGACTGGAAGAACGACATCATCAGCTCCCAGAAACTGACCATGTACCGGAGTCTACAGAGAGACTACAGTCTGGCCCCATACCTGGAGAAACTCCCAGACCCCAGAGACCGCCAGATCCTGAGCCGGTAGAGACTCAGCGCCCACAGTCTGGCCATCGAATCTGGCCGACACAGGCAGAGCTACAAGCCCAGGGAGGAAAGACTATGCCAACACTGTGACCAGGAGGCCATAGAGGACGAAACCCACTTCCTGCTACACTGCTCCAAATACTCAGCAGTGAGGGACACTCACTTCAGGAGACTCTCACATCTCTTCCCGGATTTCATCACCATGAAGGAGGAAGAGAAAACATATATCTTGCTGGGGGAAGAAGAGAGAGCAGCGGAGATAGCAGCGCGGTATGTGAGCGAATGTCATAGACTGCGAGAAAGAGAACTATGATATGCCATAAACTTCTATAGCCCCCACCCCGGATCTGCCCCCATCACCCCTCCCTATGCCATGGACTTTTATAGCCCCCACCCTGGACCTGCGCCCCCATCACCCCTCCCTATGCCATGGACTTCCATAGCCCCCACCCTGGATCTGCCCCTACTCAACATCCCTATCCCCCTTTGGTACACTTGCTTTGGCAAAACTAATGTGTATTTAGTCCTGCCAATAAAGCTTCTTTGAATTTGAATTTGAATATTTTCTGGTATGCCCGTAACTGCCTTGTGGATCTATTTGTGAGTCTGGTAGTTATCAGTGGACATCGACATACTCGCCTATAGGATTTTTGTACTTTAGGTGCTTTAGTACTAGATCCTACAAACATTCGCGTTAGGATATTTTAGGTTTTTTTGTGGTAGTCTCTATTACTATACTCACTGGTCGAGTTTTCTTTTGTCCTCAAATTGTCTTGATGGTTGGTTAAGTCTGATTGATGCCTCAATCTCATCTCTATTTAGAGTAGACAATGAATGCATTAAGATCTGTGAGATTTTACACTTAAGATATAAAGAGACAATACCCTTTCTATCCCCTAATACATGGACATAAAAGTAAATGAACCCTCTTACACAGAAGGTACAGTACTATACAAATGGTGACTTACATTGTGTACAGCGTGCAGTTTACTTCCGTATCGGGATCTCCGATCTCTGGGAGTACGGCGGCTTGTTCCAAGAAGTATTTTAATGTTCTTCTTTTTCTTGGATATGTTGTTTCAATATGATGAACAGCTACTATTGGAGAAAATGGGGACTGTTAGGGTGCGCTCACGTCAGCGATTAAACTCGACGAGTGTAATGTGAGATAATCTCGCATTGCACTCGCTACATTGTTAGTGAATAAGACAGTGCTCATCTGCTAGTTTTTTCTCACCTGGAATTGGGTTGAGGAAAAATGTGCAGCAGGCTGGATATGGCGGCATAAAATGGCTGAGACTCACCAATGAAAGACAATGGGTGCAAGAAAAAAAATTACACAGCATGCGAATGATGCGTGTGCCGTTCGATTTTTACGCCCCCATCTCATGGGAAACCTGACATTTCATTAGCAAGGTACAGTAAATTCACAGTGTGCACCATAGAATGGATATAGATAGAATAAAAGAAATAAATAACTTAGGGTTCCCCACATTAAGAATCTGAGGGACAGGAGACTGCTGGGGGCTGATGTTTATAGTCTGGGTAGGGGGTAATAAACATGGAGCTTCGCAAGCTGTTAAAATCAGCTCACAACAGTCTACTTAGCCTTTACTGGTTATTAACAAGTGAAAATCCCACCACAAAAAAATACGTGGGATCCCCCTATTTTTAATAATCAGTAAAGGCTAGACAGACAGCAAGCAGATATTAATAGCCTAGGAAGGGGTCATGGATATTGTCACCCTACCAGACTAAGAACGTCAGCCATCAGCCGCCCCAGAAATGACGACTCCGTTAGACGCGCCAATTCTGGCACTTAGCCTCGGTTCTTCCTACTTGCCTTGGTGTGGTGACATATGGGGTAGTAGTATTGGCGTTGATGTCAGCTTTGTAATGTCAGCTGACATCAAGCCCAGGGTTAATGATGGAGAGGCTTCTATAGCCACCTCCATTACTAACCCTCATCAGTTTAGGTTAAAACACACACACACAAACACACACATAAAATTACTTTAATTGAAAAAACATTCCCGACCCTCTTTATCCATTTATAATTATCCAAAAAAAAATAAAAAAAACAAAGCAATCCTCAACTGTCCGCTGATAATCCATAGCCCAACTCAGCTACATCTGGATGCTTTGCTGAGTGGTGACTTAAAATTCCACCACTTTGCTTGGCATCCAGGAGACACTGAGCTAAGCATGAGAACTCAGCTTCAGTGCTGAATGCTGACGTCAGGAAGGTGACTGGAGTTCATAGCCGATGAACTCTGGTCATCTCACTGACATCACCGCCTGCTGCATGAGAAAGTTTTGTCAGATGACATTACAAAGCTGACATCAAACCCAATATTGTTACCCACTTGCCATCACACCCGTACAAGTGTGGTGGCAAGTGGGTAATAGTATTGAGGTTGATGTCAGCTTTGTAATGTCATCTGACAGAACTGCTGGTTATTAAAAATAAGGGGACTCCACATTGTTTTTTGGGGGGTTACAGCATGTTAATAACCAGTAAAAGCTAAATAAACAGCTGTGAGCTGATATTAATAGCCTGGAAAGCTCAATGTTTATTACCCCCTTCCCAGAGTACAAACATCAGCCCCCAGCTGTCAGCTTTACCTCAGCTGGTTAGGAAACATGGTGGACCCCACACCATTTTTTATTTATAATTCTTTAATTATTACCTAAATACGTGTACAGTGAAATGAACATGCACTGCACTAAATATATATCTCACTGACCTCTATGTATTTATCTATTTATCGAAAATTACTGTATGTAAAAGCTGATGTTAAAAACGCATTGCATACGCATTTTATATGCATGTCGTATGGATGCTAGGTGAGGGAAAAATCGCACACTTGCATAGCACTCTCATGGCATACAGATGCTAGGTGAGACTAGGTGATAAATAAAACTCAGGACACTCGCTTGACACTCTCCAACTTTTCTGGCCAAGAATCTCAGCTACTTTTTATACACAGATATGAGCGTACCCTTAGGAGAATTATCTGCTTAGGAAACAATAGCAGCCAATTTTGGGGTTTACATTTTACCTTAGACTTTCTTCCAGATTTTCCCTCTTATCAATAATTTCTATTTTACTAGGAATATTGGTGATAATAAATATTAGCAAATATTTGTTAATCCAGCACTTGTCAGGCTGCTCTTATAAAGGGAACCCGTAACTCAATTAATTCTACCCAAACCACGTACATTATGAATCAGAGGCTGGTTACACGATTACAGCCAGGTATGTTTTTCTCTAAAAATGCTCTGGTGTTTCACAGATAACATATTCCGTCTCCCTCCCACCGTCCGGTGACCATCCCAGCTTTTCCCTGCTTCGCTCCAGATGATTGACAGATTTCTCCCTATGTTCACACTTGAAAGATCTGTCAATCAACTAGAGTGGTGCGGGGAAAAGCTGCCAGAGCTCGTGTAGCCAAGCTCTGACTCATGCTGCCCATAGTTCAGGAATTTTTTTGTACTACTATTTTATGTCTTTGTTTTACACTTACAGGATTTTTCCTTTTCCCAGAAAAAGTTGAGCTTGCCATCAGATACATATTCCTTGTATCTGGCCCCTTTATTTGCTCTGGTAGATCTTTGTTCAGTCATTATTGCGGATAGCAATATCGATTTTGGTTCTCACTTCAGAGAAAGTGAATATAAAATGTCGCGTTTTCACTGCGTCAGTAAAACTGTTAGTGGCGGAATGTTCGGTTGCCATAGAGATAAAATGTTTGAAGTGTTACATAGTGCACAGTTTGGGATGCCATCACTCACTGGTCAGAACTACTTACTGCAGGGTCATATTCACCACTTATTTAAAGTGCCCCCTGTCTTCAAAATACGTTGTTTAGATGCAGTAACATACAATAATGATATATTGTATCATGTGAGGAGGAATATATTGACTTTCACATGTTCCTTCATCAAAATAATACATATTTAAACATATGTAAGACACTATCCTCCCCCTAAAACATAAAATATGGTATCTTCCACCATATGCTGGCAGCTGATTGGCCGGTGATTTGACTGTTAAAGCAACATGGAGCGCGATTATTTAAAGTCCTGAAGTAACCTCCATCCCGTACATTCATCATAGAGAGAGACTTTTATGCCAATTCACCTTATTAAAAAAAAAACTAAAAAAACATGAAACATGACACCAATAAAAAGAGGCTCTTTATTATGTGGGCAGCATGGTAGCTCCAGTGGTTAGCATTGCAGCGCTGGGCTACTGGGTTCAAATCCCATCAATGACAACATCTGCAAGGAGTTTGTATGTTCTTCCCGTGTTTGTGTGGGTTTCCTCCAGGTTCTCCGGTTTCCTCCCACACTCCAAACACATACTGATAGGGAATGTAGATTGTGAGCCCCATTGGAGACAGTGCCGATAATATCTGTAAAGCGCTGTGGAATTAATGGCGCTTTATGTGAATTAAAAATAAATAAAAAAGTCTGATGCAAATGTATCCCTGTAAGTTGTGTACAAAAAAAGCTGATCTGTTAAAGTATCAGAATGTGTAACTTGTGTAAATATAGAAGTGAGAAACAAAGCGCACGATAGGGTGATACCGGATGGAGGGAGAGTAGGAGAGTGCTGGTTGCCCTCACCTGATGGAGTTGTCACAGGCATGACTCCTATGTAGTCATGAGGAAAAATAGCTGCTGCTGCCCCGTGTCTGGTTGATAAGTCCTCCAGGAGATATTGGATCCAGTTGGATGAACACATAAGATGGGCTGCGCTGATGGAGTAAATCGATTCTTCATCTCTTTATAAAGCCGTACCGGACTCTTTTTCAAGTGAAAATAGCAAATGTTCCTTATCATTTCTGAAGAATTGATTCACTCCAGCAGCACAGCCCACCTACATGCTCATCCAACTGCGTCCAGAATCTGTGTAACTTTGTATTTTTACATAGGGCTGCATAGTAATATTAACTAATCTGTTATCATTGTATGCAAAATAAACAGTTAAAGGGACTCCTATGAAGGACTCAGCGGCGCTCAAACAATACCGGTTCAGGTCCCCAATTTTCATTATTGCCTCCTGATAGCGGCTTCTGCTCGTTACACTCATGCACCTAGAAAAGTAGCGAGCAGCTTTAAAGAGGAGGAGACGATCCTGTCTTTAGTGCATCACGGAATAGGTCAATATTACCACTGAGGAGCACATAACGGACCCTCTCCTCCACTCTTAAGCCGGTCACTACACTTCTGTGTGTCTCAGTGTTGTGAGTGCCGCAGACTCCTGCATAGTCAATGTGCACAATCAACGCTGCCGTAAGGGTTCACCCCCTGGCAAAGTGATTGTTGTCAATCACAGTCAGAGAAAATGCTAAAAGTGCAAATTGAAGGGAGGGTAACATTGAACCAAGCTCTTGGCCACGCCAAGGATCTACTTAAGCCTCCTCATTTGCATATGGAATAAAACTTGTTTTAAAAGTAATTAAAGCAATGAAATATATACTGCTTGCATGATTTTTATTGGGGCTAAATATCCTATAAACAGTTGTGCTCAAAAGTTTACATACCCCAGCAGAATTTTTGCATTTTTGACTTTTTTTCAGAGACTATGAATGATAACACCAAAACGTTTTCTCCACTCATGGTTAGTGGTTGGGTGAAGCCATTTATTGTCAAACTGCTGTGTTTTCTCTTTTTAAAACATAATGACAACCCAAAACATCCAAATGACCCTCAGCAAAAGTTCACATGCCTTGGTGTTTTAGGCCTGATAACATGCACAGAAGTTGACACAAATGGGTTTGAATGGCTACTAAGGGTAACATCCTCACCTCTGACCTGTTTGCTTGTAATCAGTGTATGTGCACATAAAAGCTGAGTGAGTTTCTGGGATCCGGACATACTCTTGCATCTTTCATTCAGTCACTGATGTTTCTGGATTGTGAGTCATGGGGAAAGCAAAAGAATTGTCAACGGACCTTTGGGAAAAGGTAGTTGAACTGTATAAGACAGGAAAAGTATACAAAAAGATATCCAAGGAACTGTTAATACCAGTCATCAGCGTTCAAACTGTGATTAACAAACGGAAAATCAGCGGCTCTGTAAAAACAAAGCCACGGTCAGGTAGACCAACAAAAATTTTGCCCACAACTGCCAGAAAAATTGTTCGGGATTCAAAGAAAAAAAACCCAAATAACATCAGCTGAAATACTGGACTCTCTGAAAACTAACGGTGTGGCTGTTTCAAAATGCGCAATAAGGAGGCACTTGAAGAAAGATGGGCTGCATGGTTGAGTCGCCAGAAAAAAGCCATTACTGCGCAAATGCCACAAAGTATCTCGCCTACAATACGCAAAACAGCACAGAGACGAGCATCAAAACTTCTGTAACAAGGTCATTTGGAGTGATGAGACCAAAATTGAACTTTTTGACCACAACCATAAACGTTATATTTGGAGAGAGGTCAACATGCCTATGATGAAAGGAACACCATTCCTACTGTAAAGCACGGAGGTGGATCGCTGATGTTTTGGGGATGTGTGAGCTACAAAGGCACAGGAAACTTGGTCACAGCCAGATGAAGGAAAGATGAATGCAGCTAGTTATCAGCAAATACTGGAGGCAAATTTGCAATCATTAGCCCGGAAGGTGCACATGGGATGTACATGAACCCTCCAACATGACAACGATCCAAAACACAAGGCCAAGTCGACCTGTCATTGGCCACAGCAGAAAAAAGTGAAGGTTCTGGAGTGGCCATCTCAGACTCCTAACCTCAATATCATTGAGCCACTCTGGGGAGATCTTATGCGCGCAGTTCTTGTTAGACAGCCCAGGAATTTACAGGAACTGGAGGCTTTTTGCAAAGAAGATTGGGCAGCTTTACCATCTGAGAAAATAAAGAACCTCATCTTCAACTACAACAAAAGACTTCAAGCTGTCATTGATGTTAGAGGGGGCAATACACGGTATTAAGAAATGGGGCATGTAAACTTTTGATCAGGGTCATTTGGATGTTTTGGGTTGTCACTATGATTTAAAAAGGGAAAAGACAGTAGTTTAAAATTAAATTTCTTCACCCAACCACTAACCATGAGTGGAGAAAAAGTTTTGGTGTTATAATTCATATTCTCTGAAAAAAGACCAAGAAAGCAAAACTTCTGCCGGGGTATGTAAACTTTTGAGCATAACTGGAACTGTTTAATCTGCATTGTGGAGGTGAAAGACCCCCTTTAATGAGTTAAGGGTCCTCATTCTTTTGAAATGGTGGCCATAGTGTATTTTGTGGTACTTAAGAGTCTTTTTTTCTGCAATGTGTGTCATTACTCTGCTCTGTAACATGAAAAATATAGAAAAAATATACATGGTCAGCATCCAAACACTGACAGTCATGCTAGTATCTATTTAGTTGGATTTGCCACATTGAGGAATCATGGGCCATAGGTTCAGCACCTCTGTTGTAAATTTTTTGTAAGTGTTCGCATGACTAATCTAGGAATGGCTACCACTGACAGTCTTAGGGCAAGCCATTCTGTTTATGAGCTCTCAGGGTTTGTCCTTCATCCTTTAGCCCCTGTAAAGAAATGTGGGATTATACAGGGGCCACTGGAATAGAGTTATGAAGTTGGCTGCTCTCCGGTGGTGCAGGCTGGCAGAACTGGTCAGGTTCACTAGCACCATGCTGTGTAAGTCGTGCAAGCCTGGTCCAGGCCTCTACTTCTTCTGGGATCTTTATATTTTTGTATTATTAATTATTAGAGTTGAGCGATACTTTCCGATATCCTAAAGTATCGGAATCGGAATGGTATCGCCGATATCACTAAAAAATCGGCGATACCCGATACCGATACCGGAAGTCCCATGTAAGTCTATGGGAACAAAATATCGCAACTAAAAAAAACCCATTCTTTCCTTGTAAACACTAAATATACACACATAGAATACATATATATATATACATGTCATTGTGACATATATATATACATATATGTATAGTTTATACACTTCTACATAGTAAAATATCCTTTGATTCAATTGCCGGGTAAAGCCGGCTTCAGTGAAAAGACAGAAGCACCCGACATGAAATGACACTTGGTGTACATAGGGTTAACCATGTCTTTTCATGTCGTTTGCTATCTGATTTGCACAAACAATTAAATCAGACTATGTGTGCAAAATTTCACACCTGTAGGGGTTAATTAAAGGTGTAAATTCGTTGTAAAAAAAACGGACTTTTTTGCTACGAATTTACACCTTTAATTAACCCCTACAGGTGTGAAATTTTGCACACATAGTCTGATTTAATTGTTTGTGCAAATTAGATAGCAAAGGACATGAAAAGACATGGTTAACCCTATGTACACCAAGTGTCATTTCATGTCGGGTTCTGCATTTTCACAAAAGCCGGCAATTGAATTAGCGGCTATTATACTATGTAGAAGTGTATGAACTACAAATATAAATATATATATATATATGTGTCACAAATTCAATGACATGTATATATATATATATATATATATGAGGTGTAAAATTGCTGAAAAAAAATGCGTGGGCTCCCGCCCTATTTTCGCAACCAGACAGACAAAGCCAGTGAGTGGGGGCAGATAATAATAGCCCAGAGAGGGACCATTTTTTTTGGCCCCCCCCGGCTACTTAACATCTGCCCCCAGACACCCCAGAAAGGGCAAATCTCTAATTAGATTTGCCCTTTCTGGCACTTTGCCCGTCTATTCCCATTGCCCTGTAGCGGTGGCGAATGGGTTAATAAGGGGTTAAAATGACCTTGCAATTGAAAGGTCACTTTAAGCCAGGTTAATAATTGAGAGCTGTCAATTAGACAACTATCAATTATTAATCCTATTGTATGAAAGAAAAATCAAACACACACACTTTAATAAAAAAGAAGTTTAATGAAATAATCACACAGTTTTTGACCATATTTTATTTACCTGCTAAAACCATTTCCTGTAATAAAAATAAAATAATAAAGCAAAATTATTCTTACCAATCCGATGCACAGTCAGGTCCCACGGTGTAATCCTTCAGAAAGGGTTAATGTTTACTGCAGGGACCGCAGCTAATGCTGCAGCCTCACAGTAAACCCCAAATGAATGAGTTCCTCTCCTGCCTGACAGGAGAGTAAAGGCTGGGTGTCACATAACGATACACCAGCGATCCCGACAACGATATGCACTTGTCAGGATCGCTGGTGTATCGCTACATGATCGCTGCTGAGCTGCCAAACAGGCAGCTCAGGCAGCGATCTGGGACAGCGACACTGCGGGTAACATCGCTTAAGGGCCCGTCTCACATAGCGATATCGCTACCGAGATCGCTGCTGAGTCACAAGTTTTGTGACGCAGCAGCAAGCTCACCAGCGATATCACTGTGTGTGACATTCAGCGACGATCAGCCCCCCTGCCGGGTATCGCTGATCGTCGCAGAAATGTCAGGACCTTTATTTGATCGCTGGTTTCCCTCTGACAGGCACGCATCGCTGCGTGTGACAGGCGGGAGACCAGCGATCCGCTGGTAACCAAGGTACACAGCGGGTTTCCAGGCACCGCGCAGCGCTTGGAAACCCGCTGTGTACCTTGGATACCAGCTCCCTGCATCAGGGCGCTGGTATCCAAGGTACACAGCGGGTTTCTAGGCACAGCCCCGCGCCTGGAAACCCGCTGTGTACCTTGGTTACCAGCGGATCGCTGGTCTCCCGCCTGTCACACGCAGCGATGCGTGCCTGTCAGCGGGAAACCAGCGATCAAAAAAAGGTCCTGACATTTCAGCGACGATCAGCGATACCCGGCAGGGGGGCTGATCGTCGCTGAATGTCACACACAGCGATATCGCTGGTGAGCTCGCTGCTGCGTCACAAAACTAGTGACTCAGCAGCGATCTCGGTAGCGATATCGCTATGTGAGACGGGCCCTTAAGTGGAAAGCTTAATTGATTGCTTTCCACTTTCACTTCAGGTCAGCCAGGGACACAATCAGTGACGTCAGAGGGAACTGATTAACAAAAATAGGGGTTCCCTTCGAAAAAAAAAATGGCGTGGGGTCCCCCCTATTTTTGTTAACCAGCCAGATGAAGCAGACCGCTGAGGCCTGGATTTTCAGGCTGTTAAGGAGCCAAGATCCATGGACCTTGCCAGCCTGATAATACTAGGCCACAGCAGTCTGCATATCTTGGCTGATTAACAAAAATAGGGGATCCCCTCGAAAAAAATTGGCGTGGGGTCCCCCTATTTTTGTTAACCAGCCAGATGAAGCAGACCGCTGAGGCCTGGATTTTCAGGCTGTTAAGGAGCCAAGATCCATGGACCTTGCCAGCCTGATAATACCAGGCCACAGCAGTCTGCATATCTTGGCTGATTAACAAAAATAGGGGATCCCCTCGAAAAAAATTGGCATGGGGTCCCCCCTATTTTTGTTAACCAGCCAGATGAAGCAGACCGCTGAGGCCTGGTTTTTCTGGCTGGTAAGGATCCAATATCCATGGACCTTGCAAGCCTGATAATACCAGGCCACAGCAGTCTGCTTAGCTTGGCTGGTTAACAAAAATAGGGGATCCCTCGAAAAAAAAACGGCGTGGGGATCCCCCTATTTTTGTTAACCAGCCAAGTAAAATGCAGACTGCTGCGGCCTGGTATTAAAAGACTGTCAAGGCCCATGGATTTTGGCCCTCAACAGCCTGATAATACCAGGCTACAGCAGCCCCACATTTGGCGCATCAAAAGATGTGCCAATTGTGGCACTTTACCCGGCTCTTCCCACTTGCCCTGTAGCGGTGGCAAGCGGGGTAATAAGGGGTTATTGTCACCGTTGATTGCACGGTGACAATAAGCCCGGTTAATAATGGAGAGGCGTCAATAAGACACCGATCCATTATTAATCCCAAAGTTATTAAATGCATAAAAAAAAGACACAGCAAGAAAAAAGTCTTTTAATGAAATAAAAGAGACAACACAGTTTTCATTACTTTTATTACTCTCTCATTCCTGCGACGCCATCGATCTCCTGTAAAAAAAGAAAAAAAACAAACCAACAGTATACCACCTGTCCGACGCAGTCCATAACGATAGTCCCACGACGATCCAGCTCTGCTACATCGCAATGACAGGCAGAGCCTGTCATTGCAACGCAGCACAGCTGATTACCTGCTTCCCGGCGGTGACGTCATCGGACTGACTGCTTTACGGCCGGGATTACCCAGCAGTCACTGCAGTTATCGCGAGAAACTGCATGTGACCGCCGGGGAAAGAAGATGGCGGCCATGAAGCAGTCCAGGACGTGACCGCCGGAGATCTTCTGCCAGGTAAGTGCCGCTGACTCCTGACAGACCCGACCGACGGACACTGACAGTGACAGTGACAATCCCGATTCCGGTATCCGATAAGACGAAAATATCGGAACTCGGAATCGGAATTCCGATACAGCCAATATCGGCCGATACCCGATATTTGCAGTATCGGAATGCTCAACCCTATTAATTATCAATTATAAAATCAATTATAATTAACACAAAATATGGGGAATGACAAAGGTGGGACCAGTGTACTAAATGAGTGATGACAGGTGGAGCCAGTGTACTGTATGGGGAATGACAGGTGGCGCTAGCGTATTATATGGAGGCCTACATGTGGGGCCAGCGTACTATATGGGGGATGACATATGTGGGGCCAGTGTACTGTATGGAGGATGACAGGTGGGGTCAGTGTACTATATGGGGGTTGACACGGGTTGGGGCAAGCGTACTATATGGGGATGACACAGGTGGGGCCAGCGTACTATATGGGGAACTACATGTGGGTCCAGAGTACTATATGGAGGATGACACAGGTGGGGCCAGTGTACTATATGGGGGATGACACAGGTGGAGCCAGCGCACTATATGGATTACTACAGGTGGGGCCAGTGTACTATATGGGGGATGACACAGGTGGGGCCAGTGTACTATATGATGGATGACAGGTGGGGCCAGCGTACTATATGGAGGACTATAGGGAGGGCCAGTGTACTATATGGGGGATGACACAGGTGGGGCCAGTGTACTATATGAGGGATGATAGGTGTGGCCAGAGTACTATATGAGGGAATACAGGTGTGGCCAGTGTACTAAATGGGGGATTACAGGTGGGGCCAGTATACTATATGGGGGATTACAGGTGGGGCCAGAATACTATATGAGGGAATACAGGTGTGGCCAGTGTACTATATGGGGGATTACAGGTGGGGCCAGCATACTATATGGGAGACTACAGGTGGGTCCAGTGTACTCTATGGGAGATTACAGGTGGGGCCAGTGTACTGTATGTGATGCCATTATATGTGGTGCCATCGTACTGTATGTGATACCTTTATATCTGGGGTTATCATAATATTTGCAGGGCTATAAGGACTTTTGCTCTGGGACCCCATGATTTCTAATTAGCTCAAGACCAGCAGTCAGACGCAGTATGTTGTTCCTGCCCCAATCTGCAGCAATCTGGGTCACTGGATGAGTTAGGATTCTATCCTATCCCAGAGACAAATTTAGTAAATTTAAAGAGGATGTCCACTATTTTAACATTGATGACCTATTGTCATACCCTCAGCTGTGGGTCCGGTCTCCGCTGCGCAGGAAGACCGGCGCCTATCACGCAGCTCCTCTGGTACTAATCATCCTATTCGTGGTTCCAAACAATCGGCGGCTCCTTTTTCTGCTAGGAACCTGCATCCTCTTGGCAGGTGTCCTGGAAATGCTCTTAGGAGGGGCTCCCCTCTTCCTGCACATACTAAAGGGAATAGGGCACCTGTTCTCTATTAGGGCTGCATTGCTCTGTGCACAAAAGGCATCCTCCCCTTTAGGTAGGTGTCTGGGCAACATGTTTATTCTGTGGGATCGGTGTTGCCCATTCAGGTGACACTCTGTTGAGCTCTGCATGCTGAAAGCTAGTGTTGTCTTTATACTAATACCTCTGTCTCCTCAGAATCCTCCGCTGGCAGTTCCCTGTCCTATTGTATAAAAGCGCCAAAACATAAAAAAATGATATAAATGAGGTATCACTGTAATCAAACTAACCCAAAGAATAAAACTGCTTTATCAATTTTACCACACGCGGAACATTATAAACGCCCCCCCAAAAGATTCATGAATTGCTGGTTTTTGTTCATTCTGACTCACAAAAATCATAATAAAAAACGATCAAAAAATGTCATGTGCCCAAAAACGTCAACTCGTCCCGCAAAAAATAAGACCACACATGACTCTGTGGGCCAAAATATGGAAAAATTATAGCTCTCAAAATGTGGTGATGCAAAAACTACTTTTTGCAATAAAAAGCGTCTTTTAGCGTGTGACAGCTGCCAAACATAAAAACCCACTATAAATAGTAAATCAAACTCCCCTTTATCACCCCCTTAGTTAGGGAAAAATAATAAAATTAAAAAAAAAAAATATTTATTTCCATTTTCCCACTAGGGTTAGGGATAGGGTTGGGGCTATAGTTAGGATTGGGGCTAAAGTTAGGATTAGGGTTAGGGTTGGGAATAGGGTTAGGGGTGTGTTAGGGTTAGGTTTGTGGTTAGGGTTAAGGTTGAGACTAGGGTTAGGGGTGTGTTGGGGTTAGGGTTGGAGTTAGAATTGGGGGTTTCCACTATTTAGGAACATCAGGGGCTCTCCAAACGTGACATGGCGTCTGATCTCAATTCAGCCAATTCTGCGTTTTAAAAGTCAAACGGTGCTCCTTCTCTTCTGACCTCTGCCATGCACCCAAACAGTAGTTTACTCCCACATATGGGGTATCAGCGTACTCTGGACAAATTGCACAATCATTTGGGGTCCAATTACTTCTGTTACCCTTGGGAAAATAAAAAAATTGGGGGCGAAAATATAAGTTTTGTGGAAAAAAATATGATTTGTTATTTTTATGGCTCTAAGTTATAAACTTCTGTGAAGCACTTGGGGGTTAAAAGTTCTCCCCACATATCTAGATAAGTTCTTTGAGTGGTCTAGTTTCCAAAATGGTGTCACTTGTGGGGGGTTTCCACTGTTTAGGCACATCAGGGGCTCTCCAAACGCGACATGACGCCCACTGACCATTCCATCAAAGTCTGCAATCCAAAACGTCACAACTTCCCTGACGGGGTGCCCAAACAGTAGTTTACCCCCACAAATGGGGTATCAGCGTACTCAGCACAAATTGGACAACAACTTTTGGGGTCTAATTTCTCCTGTTACTCATGGGAAAATAAAAAATTGGTGACTAAAAGATCATGTTTGAGGAAAAAATATGATTTTTTTATTTTCACACTCGGGTGTTATAAACTTTAGTGAAACACCTGGGGGTTCAAAGTTCTAACCACACATCTACATAAGTTCCTTCAGGGGTCTAGTTTCCAAAATTGCATAATTTGTGAGGGGTTTCACTGTTTAAGCACATCAAGGGCTCTCCAAACATGACATGGCGTCCAGCCAATTCTGCGTTGAAAAAGTCAAAAGGCGCTCCTTCCCTTCTGAGCTCTGCCATGCACCCACACAGTGGTTTACCCCCACATATGGGGTATCAGTGTACTCAGAACAAATTTCACCATAACTTTTGGAGTCTTGTTACCCTTGGGAAAATAAAAACTGGGGTGAAAAGATCATTTTTTGTGAAAAAAATATGATTTTTTAATTTTACGGCTCTACGTTATAAACTTTTGTGAAGCACATGGGTGTTCAAAGTGCTCACCACAGATCTAGATAAGTTCTTTACGGGGTCTAGTTTCTAAAATGGGGTCACTTGTGGGGTTTTTTCACTGTTTAGGCACCTCAGGGGCTCTCCAAACGCGACATGACGTCCAATCTCAATTCCAGCCAATTTTGGTTTGAAAAAGTCAAATGACGCTCCTTCCATTCTGAGCTCTGCCGTGCGCCCAAACAGTGGTTCCCCCCACATATAGGGTATCAGCGTACTCAGGACAAATTGGACTACAACCTTTGTGGTCCAATTTCTGCTGTTACCCTTTGGAAAGTAAAAAATTGGTGACTAATTAAAAATCATTTTTGTGGGAAAAAAATAGGATTTTTAATTTTCATGCCCGGGCATTATAAACTTCTGTTAAGCACTTTGGGGTTCAAAGTGCTCACCACAGATCTAGATACGTTCCTTAGGGGGTCCAGTTTCCAAAATGGGGTCACTTGTGGGGGTTTCCACTGTTTAGACACATCAGGGGCTCTGCAAACCGAACATGACACCCATCAAAGTCTGCATTCCAAAACGTCATTACTTCCTTTCTGGGCCTTCCGTGTGCCCACACAGTTTCCCCCCCACATATGGGGTATCAGCATACTCAGGACAAATTGGACAACAACTTTTGGGGTCTAATTTCCTTGGGAAAAATCAAAAATTAGGGACTAAAAAATCATTTTTGTGGAAAAAAATTTTTTCACACCCAGGCATTATAAACTTTAGTGAAACACTTGGGTGTTCTAAGTGCTCACCACAGATCTAGATAACTTCCTTAGGGGGTCTGATTTAAAAAATGGTGTCACATGTGGGGGGTTTCACTGTTTAGGCACATCAGGGGCTCTCCAAATGCGTCATGGTGTCCATTCTCAATTCCAGCCAATTTTGGTTTGAAAAAGTCAAACGGAGCTCCTTCCCTTCCGAGCCCTGCTGTGCGCCCAAACAGTGGCTTTCCCCCATATTTGGGGTATCAGCGTACTCAGGAGAAGTTGCACAACAACTTTATCTGTCCATTTTCTCCTTTTACCCTTGTGAAAATAAAAAAATGTCTGTAAAAGATATTTTTGTGAATAAGAAGTTAAATGTTCATTTTTTCCTTCTACGTTGCTTCAGCTCCTGTGAAGCACCTGAAGAGTTAATAAACTTATTGAACATGGTTTTGAGTACCTTGAGGGGTGCAGTTTTTAGAATAGTGTCACATTTGGGTATTTTCTGCCATATAGACCCCTTAAAGTGGCTTCAAATGTGAGGTGGTCCCTAAACAAAATGGTTTTGTAAATTTTGTTGTAAAAATGAGAAATCGCTGGTCAACTTTTAACCCTTATAACTTCCTAACAAAAAAATGTTGGTTCCAAAATAGTGCTGATGGAAAGTAGACATGTGGGAAATGTTATTTATTAACTATTTTCTGTGACATGTTTCTCTGTTTTAAGGGAATAAAAACTCAAAGTTTGAAAATTTAAAAATTTTCAAAATTTTCCCCATATTTCCGTTTTTTTTTATATATAAACACAAGTTATATCGAATAAATTTTCCACTATCATGAAGTACAATATGTCACGAGAAAACATTCTCAGAATGGCAAAGATCCGTTGAAGCGTTCCAGAGTTATAATCTCATAAAGAGACAGTGGTCAGAATTGTAAAAATTGGCCCGATAATTAACGTGCAAACCACCCTCGGGGGTAAAGGGGTTAAAGTAGTGGACAACCCCTTTAAATACTCATGTTTCCCTCCTGTGGTACAGAACTGGCTCGTCGCTGACTTTTGGTGCTGATGATAATTAAGTTTTCTCCCTACTAAAATGGCCAGTCCTCCAACTGTTTTTGCATCAATATCAGATACTGAGTAATCCTGTTTTAGATATGGAAGGCAAACGAATGAATGTAATTTTTTTTAAAAATGTTACTTACATTTATTAATGCATGAAAATGGTTAATAGTTTATTATGCTATAGAAGAATGTAGAGAGATCCAAATAACACTATGGCAAAGCCTCTTGCATAAGTGAGTACAGTCATGGCCAAAAGTTTTGAGAATGACACAAATATTATATTTTCACATGATCTGCTGCCCTCTGGTTTTTATGTGTGTTTGACAGATGTTTTTATCACAGACAGAAATATAATTGCAAACATATGAGAAACAAAAGCTTATATTGACAGTTAGAATGAGTTAATGCAGCAAGTCAATATTTGCAGTGTTGACCCTTCTTCTTCAGGACCTCTGCAATTCTCCCTGGCATGCTCTCAATCAACTTCTGGACCAAATCCTGACTGATAGCAGTCCATTCTTGCACAATCAATGCTTTCATTTTGTCCGAATTTTTAGGTTCTTTTTTGTCCACCCGTCTCTTGATGATTGACCACAAGTTCTCAATGGGATTAAGATCTGGGGAGTTTCCAGGCCATGGACCCAAAATCTCTATGTTTTGTTCCCTGAGCCATTTAGTTATCACCTTTGCTTTATGACAAGGTGCTCCATCATGCTGGAAAAGGCATTGTTGATCGCCAAACTGCTCTTGGAGGGTTGGGAGAAGTTGCTCTTGGAGGACATTCTGGTACCATTCTTTATTCATGGCTGTGTTTTTAGGCAAGACTGTGAGAGAGCCGATTCCCTTGGCTGAGAAGCAACCCCACACATGAATGGTTTCAGGATGCTTAACAGTTGGCATGAGACAAGACTGGTGGTAGCGCTCACCTTGTCTTCTCCAAATGAGGCGTTTTCCTGATGTCCCAAACAATCGAAAAGGGGATTCACCAGAGAAAATAACTTTACCCCAGTCCTCAGCAGTCCACTGCCTGTACCTTTTGCAGAATATCAGTCTGTCCATGATGTTTTTTCTGGAGAGAAGTGGCTTCTTTGCTGCCCTCCTTGAGACCAGGCCTTGCTCCAAGAGTCTCCACCTCACAGTGCGTGCAGATGCACTCACACCTGCCTGCTGCCATTCCTGAGCAAGCTCTGCACTGCTGGTAGCCCGATCCCGCAGCTGAAACACTTTTAAGAGACGGTCCTGGAGCTTGCTGGTCTTTCTTGGGCGCCCTGGAGCCTTTTTGGCAACAATGGAACCTCTCTCCTTGAAGTTCTTGATGATGCGATAGATTGTTGACTGAGGTGCAATCTTTCTGTTAGGCCATTTTTGTGCATTGCAATGATGACTGCACGTGTTTCTTTAGAGATAACCATGGTTAACAGAAGAGAAACAATGATGCCAAGCACCAGCCTCCTTTTAAAGTGTCCAGTGGTGTCATTCTTACTTAATCATGACAGATTGATCTCCAGCCATGTCCTCATCAACACCCACACCTGTGTTAATGGAGCAATCACTGAAAAGAGGTTAGCTGGTCCTTTTAAGGCAGGGCTGCAATGATGTTGAAATGTGTTTTGGGGGATAAAGTTCATTTTCTAGCCAAATATTGACTTTGCAAGTAATTGCTGTTAAGCTGATCACTCTTTATAACATTTTGGAGTATATGCAAATTGCCATTAGAAAAAGTGAAGCAGTAGACTTTGTAAAAATTAATATTTGTGTCATTCTCAAAACTTTTGTCCATGACTGTACATGTTTACCCGGTATTTTCACTGTTATTGTGTGGTTTAGTTTCTTAATAAAAACGATTGATGACGTGATGCTGACCATGGTATTTTCTTTTACTTATACTAAACCAAATGTGTGTTTTTAAACACCTATTCACATAGGACAATTATACAAAATCACAGTGGATTTCTTTTAATAATTGTATTTAATAGTTTGGGGGAAGGAAAAAGAAAGTGGTTACCAGTAGAGTTGAGCGAAACAGGTCGGTCAGATTCATAAGTCGCCGACTTTCGCCAAAGTCGGGTTTCGTTGGTTGAAACACGACCATAGCGTGCAGTCGGCCATGTGGTTGGCAAAACGAGCCGCCAAAGTCGGTTTTCCCAGAATGCTTTCAGGCGCCTTTTTTCAGCCAATGAGCAAGGACGTACACTGTGGGCAACGAGATGACATGTGCAGCGTCCACCACCATCTTAGAGAAGGGCATTGCAGTGATTGGCTTGCTTTGGGGGGCGTCATAGTGTCTATAAAAGCCCTGAGCGCCGACCTCCATTTTACTTCTGCAGATCTTAACAGTAGGGAGAGGTTGCTGACGCTGTTTATCAGTAGGGAGAGAGTTACGGCTGGAAAGAGAAGTTCTTCTGTGCTTGTACTGATAGCAATTGTGCTGTACAGTTAGTGTGCAGTGACAGGGGAGGATTTTCTTGTGTGCAGCAGAGCTGGTTATTAGGCTGCCTGATAGCTGTATTGCTGTGTGTACACTGCTGTCCAGACTGCTTTTTACACAGCACTAATACTTTTATTCTTTTTTTCTGCACAGTTACAGAGCGTTCATTTTTTCCCACACCGTATAGAGCTGTACGCTCCTCACACACGACCGTGTACCGGCTTGTATCACGGACAAATACACGCTGACTATTTGTGTGTGACTCCGGAAATATAGACGGAGATTGAAATTTTCCCCTACACCGTATACAGCTGTCCGCTTCTGATACAGTACCGTAAATCTACTCTTTGAATTACGGTCAAATCCATACTGAGTGAGCGTCTGTGTGTGACTCCGGAAATATAGACGGAGATTGAAATTTTCGCCTACACCGTATACAGCTGTCCGCTTCTGATACAGTACCGTATATCTGCTCTTTGTATTACGGTGAAATCCATACTGAAAGAGTGTCTGTGTGTGACTCCGGAAATATAGATGTAGATTGAAATTTTCCCCTACACTGCATACAGCTCTCTCGCTTCTGATACAGTACTGTATATCTGCTCTTTGTATTAGGCCAACGTCACACTAAAGAGGAATACGGACGAGTGAGAGGCGTGAAAATAACGCATTACACTCGGACCAATATTTCTCTATGGGGCAGCTCTGATCATCTGCATATTTCTCAGCCGTATTTTACGGGCCGAGAAACTCACAACATGTTGCGATTGTCAGCGTATTACGCCTGTAGTACGCCAATGCAAGTCTATAGGTGCGAGAAAAATACGGATTACACATGGACCACACGTGTGACTTGCGAGAAATACGCACCGGTGTCCATTAGAAATGCCGGCAATTCATCCCCGGCTATACTGTAAAATCACACTGACAGGTTTAATAAAGAATAGAAAGAATACATATACACACATAGAATACATATATATTGTGACATATATATATTGTGACATTGTGACACATATATATATATATTTATAGTTCATACACTTCTACATAGTATAATAGCCGCTAATTCAATTGCCGGCTTCTGTAAAATCATTACAGAACCCGCCATGAAATGACACATGGTTTACATACAGCTAACCATTTCATTTCATGTAGTTTGATATATGGTTTTGATTAACAATTACATGAGTGTATGTGTGCACAATTTCATACATGTAGGTGTTAATTAAATGTGTAAATTCGTTGAAATAAAATGTGTGGGCTCCCGCTGTATTTTCTCCACCAGACAGGGAAAGCCAGTGAGTGAGGGCAGATAATAATAGCATATGGAGGGAGCATTTTTTTTGTGCCCCCCTGGCTACTAACATCTGCCTCCAGCCACCCCAGAAAAGGCACATCTATGATTAGATGCGCCTTTTCTGGCACTTAGCATGTCTATTCCCATTGCCCTGTAGTGGTGGCTTATGGGTTAATAATGGGTTAAGGCCACCTTGCCATTGGAAGGTGACATTAAGCCAGGTTAATAATGGAGAGTTGTCAATTAGACAACTCTCCATTATTAATCCTATTGTATTAAATGGTTAAAAAAACACACAACATTAATTAAAAATCATTTTAATGAAATAAATACACAGTTTTTTACCATATTTTATTGTACTGGTAATCCTTCCGAATCCCTTGTTCTCCTATATTAAAAAAAAAATAATAAAGCAACCATATTCTTACCTCTCCGGTGCTCAGTCAGGTCCCACGCTGCAATCCATCTGAAAGTGTTAACAGGTTTACAGCGGGGACCGCTGCTAATACTGGCAGCCTGGCTGTAAACCCCTGAATGAATGAGCTCATCTCTGCGGCTGACAGGAGATAAGCTGATTAGCTGGGAAGCTTAATTGATTGTTTCCCACACTAATCTGTTCACTTCAGGTCAGTCGGGGATTCCACACATCATCAGTGATGTCAGAGGGAATCCCCAGCTGACCTGAAGTGAACTGATTAGCGTGGGAAACAATCAATTAAGCTTCCCATCTAATCACTTTATCTCCTGTGAGCCGGGGAGATGAGCTCATTCATTCGGGGGTTTACGGCCAGGCTGTCAGCATTAGCAGCGGTCCCCGCTGTAAACCTGTTAACCATTTCAGATGGATTGCAGCGTGGGAACTGACTGAGCGCCGGAGAGGTAAGAATATGGTTGCTTTATTTTTTTTTTTTTTATTACAGGAGAACAAGGGATTTATCTCATAGTAGGAAGAGTGCAGTGTGGCACTTTTTTGACCAGAATCCTATTGATGAGGCAAAGGTTATCTGTAAGAAGTGCGGAAAGATCTTTAGCCAAGAGAAAAATCTCAGAAATTTGAATACCAGTTGCATGCTTAGACATTTAAACACCATGCACTTGCAAGCGTGGACAGACTATAAAACCTCAGGTAGCACACGTGCACCTGCTCCGACTGAAGGTGGCCAGCAACGCTACATTGCTTCCCCCACTGTAAGCCCACCGGTTAGCTCACCACCAGCAAGAAAAGTTGAGGCCAAAGCAGTCAGGGAATCACAATGTTTTTCCAACGAAAGACTGAATCTAGGCCATCACCACCACCACCACCATTACCAACCCCCTCTCAGTCCGCCATGTCCACCGCTAGTTCCACCATATGCAGCTCTCAAGTCCAGCTCACCCTAGCAGAGACTCTGAGTAGGACAAGAAAGTACTCATCCTCTCATCCACGTACACTGGCTTTGAACGCCTACTGTTATGAATGTGCTAGAGATGGTTTCTGAGCAGAGGCTCCCTCTGGTGGTTGCAGACAGTACTGAACCTTTCAGCGAGGAATGGCAATCTGGGATCACTGACTGGTCTGATATAAGGAAGGTTCTCTCCCATGATGGTTGCTGGTGATCAATTGTTCTTGTCTCAATTGTGGTTCCTGGTTCATTTGGAAGTTTGATGAGTCTTGCCTGCTTCTTCTGCTATCAGATAAGATATTTTCTGCTTTTATTTTTGTGCTTGCTTTTTGCATTGTTCCCTGCACTTCTGTGGAGGTCAGCCAGGTCCCCTCCGGGGGACTTGTGCTCCTCTCAGTTTATTTGAAGTCACTGTTGTTTGTTCATTTGTTTTTTCCTGTTTTTTCAGTGGCTGCGGCTTAGTTTTGTTACACCAGAGATCTGATATAGGCGGTAGAGATCGTGTGATCTCAGGTGTTTTTGCAATCAGAAGAGCTGGTATTTTTTAGGGTTTTTATGGATTGCAGTGAGTATCCTTTCCTGTACTTTTCTGTCTAGACAGATTGGGCCCCAGCATTTGCTCATTCTATTTTCTGTCTGTGTCCCTGCTTCTTCTTGTCTAACCGCCATTACATGTTTGGGAGCTTCCTATTTTCTTTGGGGATCTGCTCCGGGGCAGATAGCTTTCATCTTTCTGCCTTTAGGTGTAGTTATCTCTCAGGCTGTGACGAGGCGTCTAGGATCAACGTAGGAACGCTACACGGCTACCTCTAGTTGTGTGGTTAGTTCAGGTTACTGCAATCCAATAGGTTCCAGCCTCTCTGGTGTATTGCCGTTTTTGCTTATTCTCCTCAGCTACCAAAACACAACAGTATCACCGGCCCAAACTGAAAATTATATGGTACTCACAGAAGGGAAAAATAGTGTAAAAAAAAAAAAAAGTTTTCAGAGTTGTCAGAGATTTTTTTTTTCCTGTTTGTTGCATTTTTTCCCTCTTTTTCTCAGGGTGCTGAGGAGGATTTTTTTTTCTCTCAATGGAGCTTGCACAGTTGTCAGGCCGTGTGGATCAGCTTGCCCCTGAGGTTCGGAGTATTGCTGCCTATCTTGCTGGGTTGCCGGTTGAGGAACCTAGGATTCCCATGCCAGAATTGTTTTTGGGGGATCGGGCTAAATTTCTGAATTTCAAAAATAACTGTAAGTTGTTTTTTGCCTTAAAGCCTAAGTCCTCAGGGAACGCAGCACAGCAGGTTCAAATTGTCATCTCTCTCCTGCGCGGCGATCCTCAGGATTGGGCTTTTTCCCTGACACCTGGGGATCCTGTTTTAAATGATATTGATGCATTTTTTCTGGCTCTGGGGTTATTGTATGATGAACCTAATGTCACTGATCAAGCTGAAAAAACCTTGTTGGCATTAAATTAGGGTCTTGAAGACGTTGAGTTGTACTGTCAGAAATTCCGAAAGTGGGCAGTCCTGACCAAATGGAATGATGATGCTTTGGCAGCCCTTTTTCGGAAGGGGCTGTCAGAGAATGTAAAGGATGCTATGGTGGGATTCCCTGCTCCCTCTGGTCTCAATGATTCTATGTCATTGGCTATTCAAATTGACAGACGTTTGCGTGAGCGCAGAGGTATGCGTGAGATAGTGTTGCCTTGTGAGTCAGCTTCTGAGCCCATGCAGTGTGATGGAGTGACTTTTGGGGCACAGCATCATGAGTTTCGAAAGCGTAATGGGTTATGTTTCTACTGTGGTGACGCCTCTCATGCTATTTCAGTCTGCCCTAAACGGGGAAGACGTTTTGCACGCTCAGTTGTCTTGGGTAGTGTTCAGACTAAATTTCTGTTAACTGTTACCCTGATTTGCTCCCTGTCCACATTTTCTGCTCAGGCTTTTGTTGATTCAGGAGCAGCTATTAACCTGATGGATTTTAACTTTGCCAAACGTTGTGGGTTTCCCATGATACCCTTGCGGAAGTCTATTCCCCTACTGGGCATTGATACTACCCCTTTGGCAGAGAATAAACCCCAGTTTTCTACTCAGGTGATAATGAGGGTTGAACCAAATCATCAGGAGAGTTGCAAATTTCTGGTGTTGCATAATCTGCATGACATTATTGTACTGGGTTTCCCTTGGTTACAGATTCATAATCCTGTTTTGGATTGGAAATCTGTGTCTGTGACCAGTTGGGGCTGCCAATGTGCTAATGCCGACACTCCTGTTTTTTCTGCCTCTCCCCAGTCTCAGGATGTTCCTGACTTTTTGACTGATTTTTCGGATGTATTTAGTGAAAGTAAATCTGCATCCTTGCCCCTTCACAGGAGCTATGATTGCGCTATTGAATTAGTGCCTGGTGGTAAATTTCCTAAAGGTCGCCATTTTAACTTGTCTGTACCTGAACATGATGCTATGCGATCTTATATCAAGGAGTCATTGGAGAAGGGTCATATCAGACCATCCTCTTCACCCTTGGGTGCCGGTTTTTTCTTTGTGGCCAAAAAGGATGGTTCATTGAGGCCGTGTATTGATTATCGTCTCTTGAATAAGATCACTGTGAAGTATCAATATCCGTTACCCTTGATTTCTGACCTGTTTTCCAGGGTGAAAAGTGTAGTTGGTTTACCAAGCTTGACCTCAGGGGGGTGTATAACCTTATTCGCATTAAGCACGGGGATGAATGGAAGAAGCCTTTAATACCCCAGAGGGGCATTTTGAGTACCTAGTGATGCCCTTTGGGCTCACTAATGCTCCTTCCGTCTTCCAATCCTTCATGAATGATATTTTCAGGGATTTTGTGGATAAATTTCTGATTGTTTATTTGGATGATATCTTGATTTTTTCCAATGACTGGGACATTTAAGATCCATAACGTGTTCCACAAGTCCTTATTGAAGAGGTTTGTCGAGCCAGTGGTTCCTATGGCTGCGCCTCCTGACCCTGTTTTGGTTGAAGGCAATCTGGCGGATGTGGTTGAGAAAATATTGGATTCTCATTTTTCTAGACAGAAACTCCAGTATTTGGTTAAGTGGAGAGTTTATGGTCAGGAGGACAATTCTTGGGTCTTTGCTTCGGACATCCATGCTAGGACACTGATCCGTGCCTATCACCGAGCTCATCCTGATCGGCCTAGTTGCACAAGTGAGGGTTTGGTGACCCCTCCTCAAGGGGGGGGTACTGTTATGAATGTGCTAGAGATGGTTTCTGAGCAGAGGCTCCCTCTGGTGGTTGCAGACAGTACTGAACCTTTCAGCGAGGAATGGCAATCTGGGATCGCTGACTGGTCTGATATAAGGGAGGTTCCCTCCCAAGATGGTTGCCGGTGATCAATTGTTCTTGTCTCAATTGTGGTTCCTGGTTCATTTGGAAGTTTGCTGAGTCTTGCCTGCATCTTCTGCTATCAGATAAGATATTTTCTGCTTTTATTTTGTGCTTGCTTTTTGCATTGTTCCCTGCACTTCTGTGGAGGTCAGCCAGGTCCCCTCCGGGGGGCTTGTGCTCCTCTCAGTTTATCTGAAGCCACTGTTGTTTGTTCATTTGTTTTTTCCTGTTTTTTCAGTGGCTGCGGCTTAATTTTGTTACACCAGAGATCTGATATAGGCGGTAGAGATCGTGTGATCTCAGGTGTTTTTGCAATCAGAAGAGCTGGTATTTTTTAGGGTTTTTTTTGGATTGCAGTGAGTATCCTTTACTGTACTTTTCTGTCTAGACAGATTGGGCCCCAGCATTTGCTCATTCTATTTTCTGTCTGTGTCCGTGCTTCTTCTTGTCTAACCGCCATTACATGTTTGGGGGCTTCCTATTTTCTTTGGGGATCTGGCCTGGGGCAGATAGCTTTCATCTTTCTGCCTTTTAGGTGTAGTTATCTCTCAGGCTGTGACGAGGTGTCTAGGATCAACGTAGGAACGCTCCACGGCTACCTCTAGTTGTGTGGTTAGTTCAGGTTACTGCAATCCAATAAGTTCCAGCCTCTCTGGTGTATTGCCGTTTTTGCTTATTCTCCTCAGCTACCAAAACACAACAGCCTACATTGCCAAACTGATCTCATTAGAGATGATTGTTTTGTTTCGGTAGCTGAGGAGAAATAATAAAAAATAGCAAAAGCCGCAATACACCAGAGAGACTGGGAACTACTGGGTTGCAGAACCCTAAACTAACCGCAACACTAGAAGTAGCCGTGGATCGTACCTACGGTGATCCTAGACTCCTCGTAACAGCCGGAGAGATAGCTACACCTAAAGACAGAAAGATGAAAGCTAACTGCCCCGTAGCAGAACCCCCAAAGAAACAGGAAGCCCCCAAACATGTAATGGTGGTTAGACAAGAAGAAAATACGAACACAGACAGAAAATAGCATAAGCAAATGCTGGAGTCCAATACTGTCTAAATAGAAAAGTATAGGAAAGAATTCTGTCTGCAACCCAAAAAACCCTGACAAAAATACCAACACTTCTGATTAACAAAAAACCTGAGATCACATGATCTCTACCACCTAAATCAGATCTCTGGTGTAACACACAGCAATTCAGCAAATAAAAAGTGACACAGGAACAGAGCAAAAGTGCAAACACAAATGGAGCACAAATGCAGAGCCAGGCCACAAAAGGGGACCAGGCTGAAGTCCACTGCAAGGCAGCAAACCAGCAAGGAAAATCCAACCAGAGGAAAAAAAAACAGCAAATCACTTATCTGAATGCTAGCAGGAATGCAAGCTGAGATCCAAGCAAGATCTGGAAGAACAATTGATTACTGGCAAGGCTGATGGGAGTTCAGGTCACTTATATCAGACCATTCAGACCCAGCTGAAAGCCATTCAGCAATTGGTTCATTACACTCAGCAACCACCGAAGGGAGCCCCATCTCCGAAGTTGCCTCCAACGTGTTCACAACAGTACCCCCTTGAGGAGGGTCACCGAACCCTCACTTGCGCAACCAGGCCGATCAGGATGAGCTTGATGATAGGCACGGATCAGTTTCCTAGCATGGATGTCTGTTATGTTTCGGTAGCTGAGGAGAGCAGGCAAAAACGGCAATACACCAGAGAGGTTGGAATCTATTGGATTGCAGTACCCTGACTAACCACCACAACTAAAGTCAGCCGTGGCGCGTTCCTACGTTGGTCCTAGACGCCTCGTCACAGCCTGAGAGATTAACTACACCTAAAGATAGAAAGAGGAAAGCTATCTGCCCCGGAGCAGACCCTCAAAGAACATAGGAAGCCCATAAACATGTAATGGCGGTTAGACAAGAAGAAATACAGACACAGACAGAAAATAGTATGAGCAAACGCTGGGGCCCAATCTGCCTAGACAGAAAAGGATAGAAAGGATACTCACTGCAATCCAAAAAAACCCTAAAAAATACCAACTCTATTGATTGCAAAAAACACCTGAGATCACACGACCTCTACCACCTAAATCAGTTCTCTGGTGTAACAAAACTAAGCCGCAGCCACTGAAAAAACTGGAAAAGGCAAATGAACAAGTAACAATGGCTCCAGAGGAACTGAGAGGAGCCCAAGCCCCCCGGGGGGGGGGGGGGAAACCTGTCTAACCTCACGGAAATGCAGAGAAATATGCAAGTGGCAAGCGCAAAAAAACAAAAACAGAAAATTTATCTGAAAGCAGAAGAGGCAAGACTCAGCAAGCTTCCAAGTGAACCAGGAACCACAGCTGAGACAAGAACAATTGATCACCGGCAACCATGATGGGAGAGAACCTCCCTTATATCAAGTCAGTCTGTGAATCCTGATTGCCAATTCTCATTGAATGGTTCAGTACTGTTTGTAACCACCAGAGGGAGCTTCTGCTCAGAATTCATTTCCAAAACATTCACAACAGTACCCCCCCTTGAGGAGGGGTCACCGAACCCTCATTTGTGCAACCAGGTCGGTCAGGATGAGCTCAGTGATACGCACGGATCAGTCTCCTAGCATGGATGTCCGAAGCAAACACCCAAGAATTGTCCTCCTGACCATAACCTCTCCACTTAACCAAATACTGGAGTTTTCGTCTAGAAAAACGAGAATCCAATATTTTCTCAACCACATACTCCAGATTGCCCTCAACCAAAACAGGGTCAGGAGGCACAACCATAGGAACCACTGGCTCGACAATCCTCTTCAATAAGGACTTGTAGAACACGTTATGGATCTTAAATGTCCCTGGAAGAAGTAAACGAAAGGAAACAGGATTAAGAATCTCCATGATCTTATAAGGTCCAATGAACCTAGGCTTAAACTTAGGAGATGCAACTCTCATAGGGATATTTCTTGAGCACAACCATACCAAGTCCCCCAATTTAAACCGAGGACCATCAGTCCTATGCCGGTTGGCAAACCGCTGGGCCTTCTCCTGAGAGAGGGACAACCTCTCCACTACCTGGTCCCAAATCTGCTGCATACGCTCCACAACAGAGTCAACACCCGGACAGACAGAAGCCTCCGTCTGTCCCGAAGAAAATCGAGGGTGAAACCCAAAATTGCAGAAAAATGGAGACATCAAAGTGGCAGAGCTAGCCCTATTATTAAGAGCAAACTCAGCCAAAGGCAAAAAAGAGACCCAGTCATCTTGATCAGCAGACACAAAGCATCTCAGATAAGTCTCCAATGTCTGGTTTGTTCTCTCAGTTTGTCCATTGGTCTGAGGATGAAAAGCAGAGGAGAAAGACAATTGAACACCAAGTTTAGAACAAAAAGTCCTCCAAAATCTGGAAACAAACTGGACTCCTCTGTCAGACACAATGTTCTCAGGAATGCCATGTAACCGAACCATGTGCTGAAGGAACAAAGGCACCAATTCGGAGGAGGAAGGCAACTTAGGTAATGGCACAAGATGTATCATCTTGGAAAACCTATCACAAATCACCCAGATAACGGTCATTCTCTGAGAAACAGGGAGGTCGGAAATAAAATCCATAGAGATATGGGTCCATGGTCTCTTGGGCACAGGCAATGGCATCAACAAACCACTAGAGCGAGAGCAAGGCTTGGAGCGAGAGCAAGTCCCACAGGACTGCACAAACTCCCTGACGTCACGAGACAAAGTAGGCCACCAAAAGGACCGACTCACCAACTCTCTGGTACCAAAAATTCCGGGATGACCGGCCAACGCGGAGCAATGAATCTCAGACATCACACTCTTTTTCCACCGGTCTGGGACAAACAATTTCCCAATAGGGCAGCGCTCGGGTTTATCCTCCTGACACCCTTCCAGAGCCAGTCTCAAATTGGGCGAGATGGCGGAAAGAACTACACCCTCTTTCAAAATAACAGCAGGATCAGATAACTCAGGAGAGTCCGCAAGGAAACTCCTCGAGAGGGCATCCGCCTTAACATTCTTAGTGCCAGGAAGAAAGGAAACCATAAAATTAAAACGTGTGAAAAACAAGGCCCACCTGGCCTGTCTAGGATTAAGTCGCTTGGCTGATTCCAGATAAACCAGATTCTTATGGTCTGTGAGGACCACCACCTGATGTTTGGCTCCCTCCAGCCAATGTCTCCACTCTTCAAAAGTCCACTTCATGGCCAATAACTCCCGATTACCCACGTCATAATTAAGTTCAGTTGGAGAAAATTTTCGAGAGAAAAAGGCACAAGGGTTACTTTTAGAGATCTCAGGATCTCTTTGGGACAAAACGATACTTTCCGATATCCAAAAGTATCGGAATCGGAATGGTATCGCCGATACCCAAAAAATATCGGCGATACCCGATACCGATACCGGAAGTCCAATGTAAGTCTATGGGAACAAAATATCGAAATTAAAAAAAAACATTCTTGCCTTGTAGGTTAATTGTACATGAAGGAAAACAACAAAGAGTAATGTAGAATGTATTGGGGGAGGTTGAGGAGACATTAAAGGCATAGATGTTTAACCCAATCCAATGGAATAGCATTAATTTTTTTTTTAGGAAATACGTTCGGATTGACGAAGAAATTGACAATGTTGTTAACCTTTTTTCTATTTTGGCAAATATGTATGTTTCACAACTTCCATGCTCTTCACCTTTTTAACTTTTGCCACACTTTCTCCTTCATAATCTTCAGCAGCATCATCTTTGTCATCAAATTATTCTTCATCTTCACCTTCTTTATCTTCTTCTAAAACTTCTTGCTTTTCATCTTTTTGTTAACATTACTCATATTGGTCTTTTTAAACTATTCTTCTTCTTCATATTATAGTCCTTCATCTTCTTCATCATATTCTTATTTGTGACAGAGATTCCTGTACTTGTAATCTGTAAAAGTATGATTTTTTCATCGTTCCGTTCTTGCTGCCACAAAAGATTTAAATTACAACAGTATTTGTCCGTGTTCAGTTTAGCCTGCAGCATCAGGCATTTACCAGGGGCACCACGAGGAGGAATGGACTCACCCCCATACACTGCTTAGTCTTCTTCAGCTTATAATTTAGAGCATATATTTTGCTCTTCATTTTGGTCTTATACTTCATGTTCTTCTGCTTTTAGATCTTCTGCTTATTGTTCTTGTGTCTCTTGTTCTGTATCTTGTATTTGTAGCACAATCTTGTACCAGCTGATGTTACTGGGACACAGGAGGTACCTGTGCTCCAAAGCACTACCAAGGACCAGCAGACGTTGCTGGAACTCGGATACCGAGATGGAGGCACCTAGGCCAAAGGCACTGCGGAGAACCAGTTGACGGTACTGGAACCCGGACGGGTAGCAGAAGGTACAAGAGCCAATGCAAGTAACGAGGAGCAGCTGACTGTGCTGGAACCCGGAGGGGCAGCAGAAGGAAAAGAGCCAATGGCACAACCGAGGACCAGCTGATGTTACTGGGACACGGTTACTAAGCAGGAGGTACCTGTGCTCCAAAGCACTACCAAGGACCAGCAGACGTTGCAGGAACTCGGATACCGAGATGGAGGCACCTAGGCCAAAGGCACTGCGGAGAACCAGTTGACGGTACTGGAACCCGGACGGGTAGCAGAAGGTACAAGAGCCAATGCAAGTAACGAGGACCAGCTGACTGTGCTGGAACCCGGAGGGGCAGCAGAAGGAAAAGAGCCAATGGCACAACCGAGGACCAGCTGACGTTACTGGGACACGGTTACTAAGCAGGAGGTACCTGTGCTCCAAAGCACTACCAAGGACCAGCAGACGTTGCAGGAACTCGGATACCGAGATGGAGGCACCTAGGCCAAAGGCACTGTGGAGAACCAGCTGACGGTACTGGAACTCGGACGGGTACCATAAGGCACCCATGAAAATGTAAGTTGACAGGCCGCAAGCCGTCTGCAGTTACCAAATCACACAGTCCTACAGTGGGTGCTTGTCCTATTTTCACAACGGAAAGAGCCTTTATTTACATATCCCACAGCACACATACGAATCACCTAAACTGCAGGCACCATAGAGTCGGATAACCGGAATGCAACATGACAGGACAACTTATTGGAGGCTAATTTACGTTGACACTGCCAGGAAACAGCTGTCGTGCTGTAACCAGGGTGGGCATGAGTCAGTACCCGTGCCAATTACTTCCGAGCAACAACTGGTGGTGTTGGAGCCCAGGGATGAGAGGAGGACAGGGTGGAGGCAGCATGACTTTTTGTCGTACACACAGCAGGGGAACAGCTGCCATTACTCAACCCCAGTAACACAGGAGCAAGTGTTGACTGTGCTAACAGCACTTACAGGCAACAACTGGCGGTGTTGGAGCCCAGGGTCCAATGCATCGACTTCAATTGCTTCCACCTCCTCTCAGGACCACAGCACTGTTGAGCAACCATCTGTCTCTTCACCGCCTGCCAAATTGCCCAGTCAGTCAGAGAGTTCTGTACAGGAGCCAGCTGAGTCTCTGCTTCTGTTCTCAGAATCTGTTGGTTTGCAAACAGGGGCCCAGCCAAGCAGCATTCTGGAATGTGAAGAAGAGGGAGTATGCAGTGATGCGCAAC